>CM029641.1:20704960-21110685 GCA_017311315.1 Dendrocalamus latiflorus | reverse complement strand
AGAACAATACATTTAATAAAGAAACAAAAAAGAAAATGAGTAGCATAAACTAAAATATTTCTTAAAGACTTTCATGCTACCAACACAAAACAACAGTGAAGTAATTTAACAATGCATAATGAAAACCAAGTAATTTGTACTGCGGCAAGTCTTATGAAGGTAGTAAACATAAATTCTATGGATAAAGCATAGGACCTATAGACTATAAAGGTAAATCATGAACATTACTGGATGAAATATTCCTCAAACTAGTTTTCTACTATATAACATTTCATGGTTCTAGAGGATCATGTACAACCTTAAAAATGTGACAAACCGTGGTCAATGTGCTATCATCCTTAAAGGGCAATTGTGGCTATCATGATATACAATCTCCTTGCATGACCTACACAGGTGTGGCACCCTTGTTTTGTTCTCAACATTCTCGTCTTTCTTCTGCCCCGACTTTATTCTTTTGCACTTACCCTTGGAGTTAACATCGTTTGGTGACTTTATGTTGACTTCCTTAGGGATGGGCAACCTACAAATGCTTCAATCTCTTCAGCTCTACTTACTACATTATCAGGAATCAGAGGAGTCACTTCTTTCCTAAATTTGACAAACTAATCCCTAAAAAATTTTGAGCCCTCATATGTTCCTCCAGCACAGTGAATTAATTCCTCCATGTTTATACATATTTCCGATGCCAACTTGTCTTTAGCTGTTTCTATTGCACTCCTCGATTTTTCTTGCAATAAATTACCCTCTCCATCAAAGATGTCATCCTTAGTTACCATTTTGGTCTACCTCTTTAACACAATTGGGCTTAGTAGCTCCTTAAGTGATGGACTATGCAACAACACGGACGATATGGCAGCAAGGGATTCCAAATGACTCAAAGAACATGCAGGTGCATTTGGCATTTTTTTGCTTATAAGATTATAGCGTATCGTTCTACAATTTCCATGTTCTCCATATTACATGCTCCGAGCAGCACACACTTCTTTCTGAAACTCAGTGAAGATAGCGAACATGGAGACCCTCACTTACATGCTTCTCTATTACCCAAGTAGTCTGCAACACAGGCTTTGTGTGCAATGTGGCATTGTCAGCTTCCAACTCATTTTGACGTTGTTCTTCCACGGTATTAACAAATCTGATCCAAAACTCCACTAAAGTATTTTTAATCCAATAAGCCGATTGAAGAAAGAGTTTGAACTCTCTGACCTAGAAGTGGTTCTAAGGATTCCCACCAAGAATATATCTTTGAAGTAAGCGAGTACCCATGATGCACGCATTCGGTATCGAGTAGCCAACCACTCATTGGATTTCAAACCAAAATCAGAAATAATGGAAGAAAACTGTGCTTCAAATTCCTCTAGAGTTTCTGAGGCCCATACACATGAGTTAATATGTTGGTTCAATAAAGGGTTTGTGCCGATGCCTCTGTAGGATAGGAATGGCAAAAGAAGGGGGTGGTTGATAGGACCGGGGTTCCGATCTTCCAACAGATTCTGGATATGTTCGATTTGGTGGAGACACGACACAATTCGATCCAGCTTCCGAACAACACGTTCCGAACCCCGCAATTGCCGCACCATATCTCCTCAGGTTATCAACCGTGTGCAGCCCAGTTGACCTCGCCAAGAAGGCTAATCCTCGCCTACGAATCGAAGAACACAAGCAAGAACAAGGAAGAACACAACTGAATTGCAGATGTATTGATTTAGCACTCGAAAGTTGGGGTCTCACAAACCGATGAACGGCGAAACTGTTCAAAGACAGAATAATCTAAGCAAAACCTAAACCCTAATGGTGGGGGCTGACGGCTAGATATAGAGGAGTAAGGGGCGTGCAAAACCCCTGGACGCGCCCTAATGGGCTCCAACACGATACAAAGCCGAACGGCCCAAAAGACGGTGGCGCAGCACCCTGACAGATTCTAAATGCCCACTTGTTTCGACGATTCCCGTTGACTCAGAGGGAATTTTGACATGGGACTAGAGCCATTGGAAAGGTCGTATTCTCAGCTTTCCATCCATATGTAGAACGTCCAAAACGGAGCTCGGAAGCGATCTGGACGTCCATTTTAGTGCAGCCTGGTCCTGGACTCCGAATTGGATTCGAAGTCGGCTTGAGTTGGGCCTCCAACATGATTCGACCACCCTTGCTGGACTTGTGGGCCTCGTAGCCCTTCTCCAAGTACTTACAGGTCCTCTCCATGGTTCTTAATCATAATTAAATCATTAGGTAGCAATCGATTCTCAAATGAACAAAAAGAAGTACTTTGGAACGAGCTCACCTGTAAATTCAATTGTCGGGAGCGAGCTCTAGTGATTGGTCCTTGAATGTAAGTGGAGGAGTGTTGTGTGTATCCGAAGAAGTGATGTCCTCATCATCCTCCCCCTCTTGAAGTGGAGTTGTCCTCAACTCAGCCTCATTTTCTTCTCCCAAGTATGGCTTCAAATCTGAAATGTTAAAGGTGGGACTAACTCCAAACTCGGGAGGCAACTCAAGTTTATATGCATTATCATTTATCTTCTCAACTATCTTAAAAGGACCAGCAGCTCTAGGCATCAATTTTGACTTTCTTAACTCAGAAATCTATCCTTTCTCAAGTGCAACCAAACAAAATCACCCGGTTCAAGTTTAACTTCCTTTCTACCGTTACTACCAGCAATCCTATATTTTTCATTCATCTTTTCAATGTTTGCCTTAGTAGTCTCATGCATTTTGACAATAAAATTAGCACGCTCCTTAGCATCATTATGAACTCTCTCACTAGTAGGCAAAGGTAAAATATCAAAAGGGGCACGGGGATTGAATCCATACACTACCTGAAAAGGACTTACCTTGGTGGTGGAGTGTTCTGCTCGATTATTTGCGAACTCAACATGCGGCAAACACTCTTCCCACAGCTTCAAATTATTCTTCAAAACAGCTCTCAACATGGTAGACAATGTGCGGTTCACCACCTCGGTTTGGCCATCAGTTTGTGGGTGACATGTTGTAGAGAACAACAACTTTGTACCCAACTTATTCCATAGAGTACGCCAAAAGTGACTCAAGAACTTGGCATCACGATCTGAAACAATAGTAGAAGGCATACCATGCAAACGAACTATCTCTTTGAAAAAGAGGTCAGCAATATGAACGGCATCATCGGTTTTATGACATAGTATAAAGTGAGCCATCTTAGAAAAGCGATCCACAACAACAAAAATGCTATCCCTCCCCCTCTTAGTCCTGGGCAATCCTAAAACAAAGTCCATAGAAATATCTGCCCACAGAATAGAAGGAACAGGAAGAGGCATATATAAACCATGTGGATTCAAGCGAGACTTAGCTTTTTGACATGTAGTGCAGCGAGCCACAAACCGCTCAACATCTCACCTCATCTTTGGCCAAAAGAGTGTGTGGCCAGAACGTCCTCCGTCTTCTTAGCACCAAAATATCCCATCAAACCGCCTCCATGCGCCTCCTGCAACAACAAAAGACGAACGGATCCAACTGAAATGCATAGGCGGTTAGCTCTAAAAAAACCCATCATTGATCACGAATTTATTCCATGCTTGTCCCTCTTTACAATGCAACAAGACATCCTTAAAATCAGCATCAAAAGCATATTGTGCTTTAATAGGTTCAAGACCAAAAATGCGACAATCAAGTTGAGACAACATGGCATAGCGTCGAGACAAAGCATCAGCAATCACATTATCCTTCCCTTTCTTGTGTTTAATGACATAAGAAAAGATTCAATAAATTCAACCCACTTAGCATGTCTACGATTCAAATTGGTTTGACTACGAATATGCTTAAGTGATTCATGATCGGAATGAATGACAAATTCTTTAGGCCATAAATAGTGTTGCCACGTCTCTAAAGAACGAACAAGAGCATACAATTCTTTATCATACGTGGAATAATTAAGAGCAGGACCATTCAATTTTTCACTAAAGTAGGCAACAGGTTTGCCTTCTTGCATCAAAACACCACCAATACCAATTCCGCTAGCATCACATTCCAGCTCAAAAGTCTTACCAAAATCCGGAAGTTGGAGCAATGGTGCGTGTGTAAGCTTGTCCTTCAAAAGATTAAAGGACTCCTCTTGTGATGGCCCCCAATGGAACACGACGCCCTTCTTTGTCAACTCAATCAACGGTGTCGCAATGGTGCTGAATTCCTTGACAAAGCGGCGATAAAATCCTGCAAGGCCAAGAAAACTCCGCACTTGGGAGACCGTCGTGGGCGTGGGCCAACTCCATATCGCCTCCACCTTGGCTCTATCAACCTCAATTCCCTGTGGAGTCACAACATAGCCAAGAAAAGAGACTCGATCCGTGCAAAAGGTGCACTTCTCAAGGTTACCAAACAAACGTGCATCTCTCAAAGCATTAAAAACAACACGTAAGTGATTCAAATGTTCATCCATGGACTTGCTATAAATCAAGATATCATCAAAGTAAACGACCACAAATTTGCCAATGAAAGGACGTAAAACCTTGTTCATTAATCTCATGAAAGTGCTAGGTGCATTAGTTAAACCAAAAGGCATGACTAACCACTCATACAAGCCGAACTTAGTTTTAAAAGCAGTTTTCCATTCATCGCCAAGTTTCATTCTTATTTGGTGGTATCCACTACGCAAGTCAATATTTGTGAAAATTATAGCACCACACAACTCATCAAGCATGTCGTCTAGCCTGGGAATAGGATAACAATACCTTATAGTAATGTTGTTAATGGCTCTACAATCTACACATATACGCCAAGAACCATCTTTTTGGGAACCAAAAGAACAGGAACAACACAAGGACTAAGGCTCTCACGTACGTACCCACGGTCCAAAAGGTCTTGGACTTGTCGCTGAATCTCCTTAGTCTCTTCGGGATTGGTCCTGTACACCGCACGGTTTGGCAAACTCGCTCCAGGGATCAAGTCAATCTGGTGCTCAATCCCTCGAATGGGTGGAAGTCCTGGAGGTATCTCATCAGGGAAAACATCTCTAAACTCCTACAAAAGGTTAGTGACAGGAGCAGGCAAAGTGCAAGGCATATTATCAAGAGAAAATAAAGCATCTTTGCACACAAAAGCATAGCATGTATCATTAACATCATCAAGTGCAGCAAGGTCTGATTTTGTGGCAAGCATAACAGAATTTTTCAAATGGATTACTTGATGTTTGTCAGATTTTTCATGTTCCTTTGGATCATTAGCAGCAGCAGCTCTCTCCCTATCGGCCTCTATAATCTCAGTTGGGGTCAAAGGCAATAAAGTATCGTTCTTTCTCTTATGCATAAAAGTGTATTTGTTACTACTACCATGGTGTAAAGCATCATTATCAAATTCCCAAGGTCGACCCAATAAAAGAGACCGTGCTTGCATGGGAACCACATCACAATCAACATGTTCAGCATAACCACCAATGGAAAAATAGACTCGGCATGTTTGCGTTACCTTAGCTTTTCCAGAGTCATTTAACCACTGAATATGGTATGGATGTGGATGTGGTCGCGTGGTCAAGCCAAGCTTCTTGACCAAATCAGAACTCACCAAGTTGTTGCAACTTCCTCCATAAATGATGACACGTGCACGCCAGTTCTTGATTGCGAAGAAAGTCTGAAACAAATTATGGTGTTGAAGCTTATCGGGTTGTTGTACCTGTGTGCTGAGGACTCGCTGCACAATGATGCTCCGTAGCGTCGCTGTGGACGCCCCACCAAGGACCAGGTCGTCATCACCACCGCCATTGTCGCCCGAGGCAGCAGCAACATCATCCTCCTCCTCGACATCCAAAGTGCTGATGTAGTCTCCATCTTCTATGGCGATGTATGCCCGTTGGCTAGGGCAATTCTTCTGCACATGACCAAGCCCATGGCAGCGGTGGCACTGAATGTCGGAGGAGCGGCCCGTTGAAGCCACGGAAGAAGAACTCTTGGCTGGACCCTGCAAAGAATTTTTGTAGAATCTGCAAGGCATGTCGTGGAAGGTGGCTTCGGCGGCGCTGCTGCAAACTTGTTCACAGGTGGTGGAGGAGAACGAAAACTCGAAGAAGACGTGGGCAGTCCCGTCGATGTAGTCGTTCGCGGCGTGTAGAAGGGTCGTCCGGTGCTTGCCTTCGCTGATTCCTTGCGTCCCTGCAATTCTTTTTCTGCAAGCATAGCAAGCTGGAACAACTGGTTGACAGTAGTAAAATCTTTATAATCAACAATGTCCTGAATTTCACGCCGTAACCTCCCGTAAAAACGACAAATCTTATCCTCCGTTTCCTCAACAACCCCACAACGCACCATACCCTTTTGAAGTTCAGCATAATAGTCCTGAACAGAACTATCACCTTGTTCTAAGCGCTGCATTTTTTTCTCAAATCACGTTTATATGAGGAGGAACAAAACGATTACGCATAGCTTCTTTTAACCGCTCCCATGTATCAGGTTGTAAGCGCATGGTACCTAGTTCATTCCACCAGATAATAGCAAAGTCCTTAAACTCACTAGTAGCTTGTCTAACTCTATGTTGTTCAGGAACCAAGTGAGAATTAAACTTCTGCTCTACCGTCATCTCCCAATCAAGATATATTTCAGCATCATAAAGACCAGAAAAAGATGGAATGGTAAACTTGACTTTAGCAAAAGGGTCGTCGTTACCATGACAGTTCTGGTAATTACCTCCCATACCATGTCGGTTTTGCTGAAGACGCCGACGTAGTCGTGCATCTTGTGTCGCCCGCTGATCAATGTTGTCATCCGCATCATACACTGTGTCATCATCATGATGATGGCCGTCAGTGACAGGTGGCAGGCGTGCCTCCAATGTGTCCATCTGACCAGTGAGTTCAGCCATCCGCCGCTCCACCCGCTCAATGCCTTCCGTGGTGTTCAACTAGGCAATGGCGGCGACGATGGTGTCCATTCTCGCGCCGAGATCAGTGAGTGAAGTATTTTGTTTGTCGAGCGCAGTTTGTAGCTGGCCGCGACTAACACACTCGTTGAAATCGACCAGTGTCCCGTCCCCTTCGTCTCCTGCCATGGTTAGTGGAAACACAGGGAAAACAAAAGGATTATCCCTATCAACTACAAAGTAAGGGCAGTGGGAACCCGCAAAGGAAGTGGCTTACCAAGCTCTTACAAGTGTTCTTACCAAAGCAAGGCAAAGGATACCTGGAGAGTGTGATCTGGCGATTGCAAGGGTCAAAAATTGTGCTATCCAGAAGTAGGTATATGGAGCTTGGCAGGCCAAATATGTTAGTGGAATACAAATCAATAACAGATAGTAATACTGAATAAATTTCCAAAGCACTGGTCCTAGTTGCTAGTCTAAATGTGTCCTATATCAGTTAAGACATGATGAACAAGGAGTCAAGACCAGAATAGTAAAGCAAAGACAGTAACAAATGGCCAGGCAATGAGAAACTTAATTCAGCATAAGCACAAAACAAATGAAGCTCTGTCACCTAAAACTGTGCTCTGTCACGGTTTTTTCTTTTTTGGCACGGATAGCACTCTCAGCACTATAAGCCCAGGTGCCAACATTTTTCTTTTTTTCTTTTTCTTTTATTTTTTTCACAAAGCAAAACACAGAAATAGAAACCACACAAAGTTTCACCACAATCTGATGTAAGGTTTGGCCTACAGAAAATGATGAATGTGCTGTAAATTCGGTGATAAAATTTTGGAGCTCGAGTACTGCACTTTCCAGGCCGAATTTGGGCAAAATAAATTCGCCAAACCCGGCAAAGCCGGGGAGTTTCGGATGCAAAATTTAATTTCACCCAATTTGAAAAAAAAAATCGCCTGAAGAAAGTTACGGCCGTTTGAAGGAGGGCCTCCGAGTTATGGTTGCTGTGGAGGCCGAAAACGAAATCGGGTGGAGGAAATTGGTAAAAATTAGGGGCGGAAGCTCAGGGAAAGGTGGGGGATGGTGCTGGGTGATCACAAGGCGCGATGGATGACTCAAAAACAGAGGGTGGGATATGGGTGGGAAAACAAAAGTTGCGACTAGTGTTTGTATTAGAGGTAGCGGAAGCAAGACAACCCGAAACAAAACACGATCTAAACCAGCAACACAACTCGACTAAGGACACAAACTCAACACTACGGACTCTGAAATCAAATTGTGCAAAAGGCTAAACGAGATCTGGGACAGGAAACAACCTATGACTACAATTTTTTTGCAGGGCTTTTTCTTGGACTTTAGGATGAAACCGAAAACAACAAAGGTAGGGTAAACTCGAACCTGAAGGAACACCTGAAGCTCTGATTACCACTTGATAGGACCGGGGTTCCGATCTTCCAACAGGTTCTAGATATGTTCGATTTGGTGGAGGCGCGACACAATTCGATCCGGCTTCCGAACAACACGTTCCGAACCCCGCAATTGCAGCACCACGTCCCCTCAGGTTATCAACCGTGTGCAGCCCGGTTGACCTCGCCAAGAAGGCTAATCCTCGCCTGCGAATCAAAGAACACAACTGAATTGCAGATGTATTGATTTAGCACTCGAAAGTTGGGGTCTCACAAACCGATGAACGGCGAAACTGTTCAAAGACAGAATAATCTAAGCAAAACCCAACCCTAATGGTGGGGGGTGGCGGTTGGATATAGAGGATTAAGGGGCATGCAAAACCCCTGGACGCGCCCTAATGGGCTCCAACACGATACAAAGCCGAACGGCCCAAAAGACGGTGGCGCAGCACCCTGACAGATTCTGAACGCCCACTTGTTTCGACGATTCCCGTTGACTCAGAAGGAATTTTGACATGGGACTAGAGCCATTGGAAAGGTCGTATTCTCAGCTTTCCATCCATATGTAGAACGTCTAAAATGGAGCCCGGAAGCGATCTGGGCGTCCATTTTAGTGCGGCCTAGTCCTGGACTCCGAATTGGATTCGAAGTCGGCTTGAGTTGGGCCTCCAACATGATTCGACCACACTTGCTAGACTTGTGCACCTCGTCGCCCTTCTCCAAGTACTTTCAGGTCCTCTCCATGGTTCCTAATCATAATTAAATCATTAGGTAGCAATCGATTCTCAAATGAACAAAAAGAAGTACTTAGGAACGAGCTCACCTGTAAATTCAATTGTCGGGTGCGAGCTCTAGTGATTGGTCCTTGAATGTCAAGTGGAGGAGTGTTGTGTGTATCCGAAGAAGTGATGTCCTCATCAATGGTGCCTTCAAAACCGCCCGACAGTATCCACACAATCTTCTTCTCTGATAGCTATAGAAACTACGCGGCAAGAGGCTGGATGCATATTAACACTGAAGAACAGATCAGAAAGCAGAGAAGAAAGTGAGACACAGAGAAACTCCGCAATTCAGAGAGCAAGGCCTGAAGCCAGTCTGACCGCTATTGAGGTAGCGGTCTGCCGCAAGGACCACTCCAGTCTGACCGGCGGCACAGACAAAGCAAACACCGAGCAGAGGAAATGAAGTAGCACAAAAACTGCTAACCGAGGATTGGATAGAACAGAACCAACAAACTAGAAACTGCAAACCAGAGAGAACAACACAACTAAAAAGAAAAGCAAAACCGAGAAGACAGCATGGGACCTGAAGAAAACAGAAAAAGACAGATTGAAAACACTCGGCACAGTAAAAACAGAAGAATAGAAAGGCAGAGAAATTGCCGAACGTATGCTTCTCTTCTCGGGCCAAAGAAAGCAGAAAATCAAACTAAATAGCCACCTAATGTCAGGGGGTGAAGACATAGATTGAAAAGACAGTTCGACAGAAAGATAGTCCGAAAAAGAAACATGAAAATGACTGAAACCGAAAACTGAGAAGCAAGAGCCCGGTTGAAAACTGAACCGAAAGCAGAGAAGCAGAAACAGTAAATACTGCAGACTACAACTGACCGAAAAGAGTACAGAACGACAACAGACTGAATCGGCAAAGACACAACACAGAATGCAGAGACAAACAGAAATCTTCTAAAATAGCAAAGACAACTAAGAGAAAATTCTGATTGAGACATTAAACTTGATTTCAGATCGAGAGAGATCAAAAGGCCTGGAAAAAAGCAAACAGCAAGGCAAATGATAGACGACAAAACAGAGGTTACTTTTGCTGCCTGAACCAGAGAAGAAACAGCTGAAGCACTAACCAGAGCCTGAAGCTATACTTCGAACTGAAAGTAAAACAGACAACAGACTTTTGACAAAAGATATCCCAAGGCTGCTTAACAGAGAGGACACAAAAGAAAATGCTGCATAGCCGAAAAGAAAAGAGAAAAGAGACCAAAAATCAAAAGCTTGAGGATCTTGAATTCTTTGATCATGAGCCTTTTGATTTCAGTAAGGAAATGGTCTCAGATCGAAAGAACTCACAGCTCAAAACAATCTTTAGATGGCACAAACCTAAGCACATGATGGCTCTGCCTCTAAACCCTAGAATTGAGAAAACAGAGGAAGAGAAGCAAACCACTTTCTCGGATGATAAACTCTTTTTGAAATCTTTGCTCTTGGAAATTAGCTAGCCAAGGGGCTTGAGGAGATTCTCAAACCAGAGCAAAATGATTCTGTAGCTCCTTGCTCAAATATTTAACTCAAGAAACAAAAACGGCAGAGAGGAACAGAATGATCAAAGTAAACAAAAACGGACAGTAAAGGAGAATGAACTGAAGCAAGCACACAGAGAAATGCAAGAACCCATAAACTCAAACACAATATCTCTTAAAATGGATTCATAGAGAGGAATGATTACATATTATCAATGTCTCCAGCCATTTCCACCAGACACACACAAAAGGAAAAACAAGAACTGTCAGCCAACTGCTCTCAGCTCGCACAGACATGAAGAAAGGAAACAACGTCAACTCTGTCTGACCACACCTCACATGACAAAAGCAAAGACCACCAAAACCCTTACATCAGAATAGAGGAGGGAAACAAGCACACACACTCCAAACCCTAACCCTCTCTATTTATAGCCTTCCACTACCGGGTTCAATTTGCTTTGCCCATTAGCAAACTCAGCGCTTTACCCGTTATCTTCAACCGAATCTGTTTCCATTTTGCAGCCTTGCGCATTTTACCGAAATGCCACTCCTACACCTTTTTGGAAGCTTCTTCTTTTCTTGCTATCCATGCCGTGGAACCACTTCGAGTCCTCGCCGTCTTCGACGTCTCCCGACCGTTTTGACCTCAGCACCGCCTGTGCCTAGTCCGGCCATCCATGCCTCGCCACGACCTAGCCTCAAAGTCCTGCAGCCATCATAGACAAGAGAACATCACATAGCACCTCTCGAAATAGTATAAACATACATTAGCATCAAAAGAAGGTACTCAAGCAAGGAATACCCAAAACAAACTCAAACTCTCTAAAACAAGCGTCAATTACTCATCACAAACATGGGGTTACCTCCACATGGTCGCTCAGCCTCCTTTTGACATGTGATTAATGCACGCTTGGCCTTCTCATTAATTTTCCTATTAGACCTTATCAGCTGTTGTTTGCTAGGAAATACAATTATCTGTATGAACTTATTGTCCATAGTGCATTTGATAGCTAAAATTGCCTCGCAGCCACACCTACTTAGCTTTCAGACATACTTCCTTTTCTTTGACTCACGTTGTTGTCCTTACCTTTCTCAGACCAAAAGCCTTGCCTGGAGTAAATCTATCACTTCCATCTTATGACACAATTGACAACTTTATGTGGACGATCATGGACTCCAAATCCAATTGAATGAGCATATGTCTTGTAGAATTCATCTTCAGCTTCCAAGCCATCAAAAATCATCCTTTTAAATGGCTTAATAGTTGCGTCAACACAAGGTATATAAGAAGAACCCTGCAATGCAAATGATTAAGTGTCAAGCATGATGGATTGACATATGGAGTAAAACACATGCACACAACATGATACCTACTACGAATGGGGTGCTTCCACTCTTTCTCGGTGTACCACAATGAATTACTGGTGGGGAGGTGAACTAATTTGAGCGATAGAGTGTGTATTGAGATTTTCTTCTCTGGGAAATCCCAATGCCATGCTCTCATCGGCCACAAATTCTATGTCTGCTACAAATTCTACAGGTGACAGAATGACACAATGACACAAGATTCATAACATTAGCAAACATATACCTAGCTTGTTGTGATGGACGGTAAGTGTGAGGAGCTGATCATGCAGTTTACGTATTGCTATACAACAGTTGTATGATTGATCAAGTACATATTTACTTATGCTTTGACGTGTGTCTCGGAGGAATAGTCGTTGAGGATCAATCACTTCCTTGTGCTCGTGGCGGTCTTTGTGATGTGCTTCTTCCGTTGACCTGAAGGCACTTGATCGAGTTGCAAACAAAGGTGGTCGAGGAGGTCGGCGGCGGCGCTCAGGGAGAACGACGGATGGAAGACCGCGATGCTCCTTGAGGGAGGCGGAGGTGTTGGGGAGGGAGGATGTTGCAAGGCTAGTGCATGCAGTAGTAGTAGCCAGAGTTGGTAGCTAGGCCGCCAGTGGAGGGATGCGCAACTCCAGTGGTTGAGGGAGGCGGCGACCGGTGTAATCAGATGGGAGTTGAGGCGATGGCAATATTTGGTGTAATCAGACAGGACTTGAGGCAGGCGGGGGGTAATCAGCAAAAGTTCATTCGCAGGATGGAGAAGCCACGCAGGGGGTTTTCACAAAATGGCACACACATATATGCCCATGTTATTTATGTTATATATACACACACTATATAACATTTTAATTATACTATATGTATGCACTATTTTGTGCCTGAGCAAATAAGTTATTCTACGCTCCAGCCAATTCCCCTCACTCCGATCGAGCCTGTCCCCCCACCGAGCCACGTAACTTGCCTGTCCCCACCCCCTCGCGCCAGACCCCCGTCTGACCGAATCAATCCCAACATACACAGGCCACGAAACCATGACCAACATACACAGGCCACGAAACCACGACCCTAACACTAACATCACATGGCCCGTATGCACCACGACTATGTGTGGCAGTAAACTCTAATGACGCATCAAGTAAATTCATCAGTATAGTGTAAGTGGTTTCATCTAGCTATAAAATGGAATATATCTAGTGATAAATATGGTTTTCATTTTACTGCCACCATCACACGACCAACATGTGCCACCGTAGTTGTGGTAGTAAACTGTTATGACGCATCCAATAAATTTGTTAGTACAGTGTAAGTAGTTTCATCTGGCCATAAAATGAAATGTATATAGTCATAAATGTGGTTTCTATTTTTACTGCCACCATCACATGGCTAGCATGTGTCATAGCTAGGTGTGACAGTAAAGTCTAACGACGTGTCCAGTAAATTTGTTAGTACAGTGTAAGCTATTTTATCTAGCCATAAAATAGAATATATCTGGTCATAAATGTGGTTTCTATTTTTACTGCTGCCGTCACATGGCCAACATGCACCACGGCTTGGTGTGACAGTAAACTCTAACAATACATCTAGTAAATTTGTCAGTATAGTGTAAGTGGTTTCATCTGGCTGTAAAATAGAATGTATCTGGTCGTAAATGTGGTTTCCATTTTTACTAGTGACTCTGGCGCATGGTCGGGTTGCACAGTTCATCTTGGTTGTAAGTTAGTATATATCTGGACGTAAATATGGTTTTTGTTTTTATTGTCCCAATCACATGACCAACATGCGCCACGACTAAGTGTGGCAGTAAGCTCTAACAACGCATCTAATAAATACGTTAGTAAAAATGGTTTCATCTAGCTATAAAATGAAATGTATTTGGTGTAAATGTGGTTTCCATTTTTACTGTCGTGATCACACAGTGGTGGCATTGGCATGGGAGACGACGAAGGTGTGTGGTAGCAAAACTGCATGACACAGACGACGGTGATCAATTACTATCGATCAGTGGGCTCCCGCCCACGTGGTGGATGGCCTCGCACCATTACCATCGATTCCACATGACGTTGTCGTGCGGTGCAGTGGGAGATGAGGGGTCACTACAAGAGATGTGTCATTTATTGACATTTCATTTCTGTCATAATATATGAAATTCATGTCACAATTCAAGATTTGTGACATACAGTTGACGAAAATCCAAATGTCAAAAAACACGCGTCACGAATTTATTCTATGACATTAGTATATTTCATGTCACAAATCTATGACATCGGCTTTCAGTGTCACAGAGGTTTATGACATTGGTTTATTGTCACTAACTACCGACCGCGAGACAGAAAGAGGGAGTCGAGAAGCACTAGGGGAGTCGAGAGAGAACGAGGGAGAAAACGGTCGATGGCCTACTAGACGACGACGGCAGGGCAACACTAAACACAAAACTACGAACGCACGCACGACTTAACTACCGATCGACCGCTAAATAGACGAAAAGAGAGAGGTCGAGAAGCAAGGAGAGGGTCAATCACGGTCGCCGACTCGCTAAATCGCGCTAGACAACACACAAGCACAGATAGATACCGACACAACTAACACTGACATCTAAACACATAAAACAACTGACAGAGCTAAACATAGATCATTAATGACAATTACTAACGCAAACTACTCACATCAAATTAACTAACACAAAGATCGCAACATCAACACAGATGACAAATTGTAGGCATTGATTATACACTACAGGAACTTAGAACAATTCTGGACAAATTAACCAAGCACAATACATCATCTCAGTGAGCACATGCACAATCACAGTTCTCATAAATCATTCCACAATTCATCATCACAGTGCAATTGTAATTGTCAATTAACAGAGTAATAGCAATGAAGAGCTGAAGAAACAAAGGAAAGAAATTAGACTACTGAGGAGGAAGAGGGTGAAGCAGACGGGAGGCCGAGGGGTCACCGGACTCGGTGGAGCTGGTGAGGCCGTCGGTGGCAGGCGAGGCAGAGGAAGAAGTCGGAGAGGTCGCCGTCGGTGTAGAGGTTGTAGAGGAGTTGGGGAAGGAGCTGCCAGTGTCGGTGGTGTCGCCGGTGGAAGACGGTGGTCGGAGAAGACTCGGTCTCGGTGCCGCGCCGATCTGGAGGGGAGGAGATGAGGACGGCGGCGCCGAGGCGGATCTGGAGGAGGAGCGGTGGTAGAGCAAGGCGGCCGAGGTGCGCGGTTGGTGTGGCTAGTGGAGAAGGGAGGCGAGGTCGGTGAGGAAGGGGGAGATGGTGGCGGCGCGGTGGAGCAGGGAGGCGGAAAGAGGAGCGGAAGGGAGAAGGCGGTGGTGGCCGCAGACGAGGTCTGGCCCGGCCCTCGCCGGCGCCGGAGCTGAAGATGGGGGAGGAAAAGCACGAAGAGGCCAAGGGAGAAGAAGTGCCGGGCTCTTCTTGTCTCCCAGGCGGCGGCGGCTCTTGAGGAGTTGGGGAAATTTTGGCAGATTTACAATTTAGTCCTTAGAAAATCTAGGGTTTGCAAAAAGGTCCCTCTCCCAAATGTAATTTCTTCTGGTTTGGCCCCTCCGGAGCTCCGTTTTCAGCGCGGTTTGATCCCACGCGTTCGTGACGACGCGTACAACTGTACGGAGCAGTCCAAATTTGTCGTTTATGCGCTTCGATCGCGTCAGCCTGTGAAAAAGCACAAAAAAGTGTAAAACAGTCCATTTCGAGCAATTAAATATATCAAAGCGTGTAAATGATGATAAATGATCCCAAAATGCGAAAAATAAGAGGGTAAAATGGCATGTAAATATATGCAAATGTGACGCATGTCACACGTACAACTGTACGGAGCAGCCCCAAAATGCCAAATTTGTCGTTTATGCGCCTTGCTCGCGCCGGCCTATGGAAAAAGCACCAAAAAAATGTAAAATGATCCAAATTGAGCAATTAATTATAGAAAAATGTGTAAATGATGATAATTGGTCCCGAAATGCAAAAAATATAAGGGTTAAATGACGGCTAAATATATGCAAAAATGACGCATGTCAAACCCCCAAGCGAGTTCGAGTGCCTCCACTGCCCCTTTTTTCGTTTATTCCGCCAACCAGCCCATCAGCACAGCCCATCAGCAAGGTCCGTCAGCCAGCCCATCAATGGCTTGTTTCGGCCAGCCCATCAGCAAGGTCGGAAAAAAGAAAAAATGGCCCATTTCAAAAAAAAAAGAAAGATAAGTGGGCTTTATATGGCGGGAAAAAAAGAAAAAATATATATATATGGGCCACTGACCACGTGGCACCGTACGCCAACATGGAAAATAATGTTTAAAAAATGCAACAAAAGTTTTTTGTGACACACAAGTTTTGTCTTAGATTTATGACATTGCAAATTACCCACTATGACACAGCAAATCTTGTCACTAGAGCGAATTGGACATGTATCATGACATTTTTTGTGACATACATAATATTTTTGTCACTAATTCGAAATGCCTCAAAACAAACGTCATAAACTGGATGATTTAATGACATCTAGACCTATTGTCATGCCAGAAATGTCAAAAAATGACACATCTCTTGTAGTGGGTAGGGAGTGGTGTGTGGAAGACGGCAGGTAGGGGCTATGGAAGATAGGGGTGTGCGGTTTTACAGGTGGTAGCACTAGGGCATCTGGGATTGCATGCAGGTGGGTCATGGCTTGGGCTGTGGGGCGTGGTCAGGCACGGTAGCGGTTTTGACCAGAGCATCGAATAAGATACTATACGCTTAGGCGCAGAATAGCTCCACCATGTATGTATGTATGTATGTATGTATGTATGTATGTATGTATGTATGTATGTATGTATGTATGTATGTATGTATGTATGTATGTATGTATGTATGTATGTATGTATGTATGTATGTATGTATGTATGTATGTATGTATGTATGTATACACTTAAGCATAGAATAAATTATTCTACGCTCCACCACCTTCCGTTGGGTAGGACCAACATTCCACCTTGGTCAAAGGTTGGTCAAAGAAAACACACCACCTCCATCAACCCCTATGTCGCTCTCCACACACCTTTTCTGTCCTCACACGATGCAATAATTGATTGGCTTAGGTATAATAAATCCAAACTTTTGGTATAGTAATCATTTTTATAGAGTTAAAACATATTCATTATGGATATCTTTTTGTTAAACATATTTTTATCCAGCAAAAAGGTTCAAACGGATTGTAAATACAATAAATGGTTTAGGATATATCGCCGTTCAAAATTTGCAATCAACTAATGTTTCTCTGTCCAGCCACCCCTCTGCGCTCAACGTGAGTAAATCTCTGATAAAGATGCAGTAAAGGTATAAGGAGTACAGTAATGCTAAGCGTGATAGTGTCTGTCTTGTAAATATACAGTAAATGAACAAGAAGATCACAGTAATTTTCTTAAAAAAGATTATGGTAATCTCCTGTAGTGCTGTAGTGAAAGCACCAAGAGATCGTACAAAATCTGTTGTACAGGTTTATTAAAGGCACAATAAAGATATAATGTGGTCGCAGTAAATATCTTAAACGATGTTGTAAACGCAGAAGGAGAGTGCAATAAATCTGTTGTACAGGTTTGGTAAATGCATAATGAGGCCGTAAAAATCTTTCGTAACGGTGCAGTAAACATGTGTGTGTATATGTATATGTGCGTGTATATATACCATTGCCTTGTCATCGCATGATGAACTGTAGATAGGCCTAATTGACAACGGTGGAGATGGATTTCAAGGAATGATGATGTAGTCTTTGACATATTTAAGAGATCCTGCAAACTACTAGAGGTACTAGCACATGTAAGAGATAGCACCTTCAAGAGACCTTGCAATTGAAGATTGTCTCCGTATCAAGCGGCCTTTTGTGTTTATGTTAGTCTTGCTTTAAGGTAATAATTTAATCATACTATCTACATCTCATGTTTTTAGTAGCTGCTCATACTGTTTCGTACTGTGGCACCATAATCAAGGGTTGCTTATTGTGGGAACGGAACTACCTATCATCTGTTTGTGGTGTTTACTTTATATTTTGTTTTTGAACATTGGACAGCTATATCGAGTCCTTTGGTGCCAGTTGCTTCATTTTTCCAGTTACGTACAATTTAGCGTCTTAGTTTAGATCTTTTACTGTCTTGTGAGAAGCAACCATTTGATGTTTCCCAAAAAAAATAGTAGAAGAAATCATGCAATTCTCATAGTCTTTATCTGATAGCATCAGAGTTTAGTTGTAGTTGCTTGCCCCTGTTATCACCTTTTTAGTTTTTAACTTTGGATGAATAACCTTGGGGCTAGAATGCAGCACAGACCTTACTTTCGTGAACACATTTCAGTTTGGACCTTGATTTGAACCTTCACTTTATGGAAGAATTCTCTTCCATAAATTTTGGATGTAGCTTTCTTGGGTGATTAGCTCGTTCAGGTGGTAGATAGCATAGTGAACTTATTTGACAGATTTTGGATGAGTTCGGTGCTGCTATTTCATTTGTTTCGTCATCACCATGTCCAGCCTATGTAGTTTGGTCTGAAATACTTTTCACTAGTTACTTTGTGTCCTTACCTCTTCATTGCTGATCTATTTTAGTTGGGTTGCTAATGTAGTTAACTCATAACAACTATGCAGTTCTGAATTATTGTTTGTCAGTAAACCATCAATCTTTTTAAAAAAGGTTCCTTGCTTCATGAATTTGTATAGTTCAGTGGCAATCTATTGTCTGTTGTGGTTCTTGGTATCAGACTTTCATCAGGATTAGCATTGAAAAGACGCCGTACATATTAACGAGCAGTTGGACATCCGTTGCTGCATCCTTTAGTAGCTTTTTTTTCCTCCCGACATCTGATTGACTATCTTGCAACAGCTATGTGGGGATGGTCCAAAGTTATGGTCAGCTGTCATCCTCTCCAATCTTTTTTCTGATTTTTTTCATTTTACTATATATTTGTTCTGACAATTAGACATTATCAAATGATGGAACAGTCCCATCAGAAATTTAAGCAAATAAATTCATCAAAATGAAATTGCAATAAAAAATATAGCTTCTACTTGATTACCAACTGCCAGGCTATCCACGGTTCTACATTTTCAAGAAAAATGCCACCTACGGCCCCTAGGAAGCATATTATAGCTTGTTTTAATTTACAACATATGGAAGAAAAGGCAACATGCAGATTTGAACATTATCAACTCCCTACCAATCCTTTGTCTCAAATAAAAAAAAATCCCTGCCAATCGAATTTGTCACCGTTTGTCTTGTACTTTACATTTTGGTTCTTGATTAATTTTCCTGTCCATTTCTTATGCACTATTGTGCAAAAAAACATAAATTAAAACTGTTGGGTTATCATATCAGTCAGAATTCCTTTGCTGCTATATTATTGAAATGGTGCCAAGAAAGCTTCAAGTAATTGAAAGATGGCTTGACTCCACTCTATTGTACCTACAAAAAAAGGAAAATATGCTAGTTGTGTGATTATTAGGTTTTTGAAGAATCAGCTAATAGAGGATTTAGGAAAATGGTTTGAAATTTTGAGTTATATAAGCAGTTTGCAAAGGTTTAAATGGTTTGGAGGCCAGAAGATGTCAGTAAACCATTCTCTGTCATTTTTTTTTATTTTTGAGAAAATATTGGCCGGTGAATTAGTGGTGGTTGTTCTTATTTCTTTTTGTAGAGTAGTTGTTCTTATTTCTTTATTCGTGAAAATAATAGCATGTAGATTTTAGAAAATTTTAAAAATGGCATATTTGTTTTTTCGGGGGTTTATGTTAAAAAGGTTAGGATTAAACTATTCTATATTTTTAAATATTATCGGTGTGTGCAAGGCTGCCAGCTAGCTTTCGTTTGTTTATACAGCCTAGAAAGCAAGATATATTAATTTGTTTGTTGCATCGCTTCAAGATGAGCTCAAAAGATATCGAGTCTTTTGAATTGTTATTGGTGATACTTGATCAGTTGACCTTGTAAGCAGATCAATGTTCAAAGCCCATTTGGAGAATGGAAAAATAAAAGATGAGGTAGAATATACTAAAGGATTCTGATTGCCTCCAGCACATATTCAAAATGGACGTTTTGTTACTCTCTTTTCTCCCCTTTATTATATAAAAGAATTGTCAAGTGGATTTACAAGTTCAATGCATTTTAATTATTGACTAGTAATTTCCCTCATTTCTTTTCAGTTTATATCTGGGCATATGGGGTGTGAAACCTTACTGCACATAGGAAAAAAAAAGGGGGTATTGCTATTTGGTAGTTGTCTCATTTTTTTCTTAAGTGTAAGTTAATTTTTGTGATCATTGGATTTGTAGGAGAGTGATGTGCCATATGATTGAATGTTGATTTAATATATATAAAAAATGTTACTTGTGCTTAAGAAAATTGAAGTCACGTTACAAATAGACAACGAAAATAATGTTCTGCACATTTTACTGCAATACTAAGTTTTTTTCTTTGTGTTTGCGTGAGCAAGCGTGTCTACTTCTATGAAAAATATAGAAATATGACCTGAAAACACCATAGAATGAAAATTGCCGTAAGATTCAAGTAAGGTGCTGTTTTTGTTTTTCATTCCTTTTGTGTTACTGCGAACATCGGCGTTGTGCTACACTAAGTAAGCGTTGAACCAAACATTCCTAGATTGTCCTGTGGCGATAGCTTTCACCCAATCACCAATTGTAATAGTAACCAATAAGAGTACAACAAGTGCAACCAAAACTGGCCAAATACCTCATGTGCATTTTGCAGTTTGACAGCATCCAACACAAACACCGGCTGCTGTGCCTGCCATTTTTTGTGTAGTTTATGGAACTGCTCCTTGCACAAACGAACCCTCAACAAAATCGTAACAGATCGTCACTGACAAGTAGGTCCAGATAAACTGCAGCACATCGATGAGGCCTCATCGACATCTAGTGACAACTTATTTGTGCATGTAGCCATGTACTTAGGGCGCTGATTTTGTTCTCCATTTTCTGCGGTTTTGGAGGTTTGTCCCAGCTGCAGATTTGATAACTGAAGAAGTGCATATGTCTGAGGTGGCCCCTCCTTGGCTTGTTTTTATTGGGACAGTTCTTCCCCCCTTGGATCAGGACACATCAGCTCAAGCAGTTGCAGGGGCAGAATATGCTTGCCATCGCCTCGAATTCGGGTCCATGGACCCAGCTACTGTCCAAGCATCAAAGCATGGTAACTGGCAAGGTTGCAACTTGCAACCAATGGGTAAGTATCTAGACAAATGTTGAGTTGGTATAATTTAAGATGCCGAGCGTACATGTAAGTCTGAACAACTCAAATGGCTTTCTTTTTCTTGTAATGAAATGCTGCTACAGTAATTGACTTTAATCATAGTGTTTTTTAAAGTGAGGTCTAAAAATTAATTATAGTAGACATTATGCCAACTTTAACTATATTAGCTAAAATCGAACGTGAGTGTTTCTCTTCATACTCTCGTTAGCAAACAGCCAAAATTAAAAATTTCAGTCAAAAACTATAAGACGCAACCGAAGATATATCGCCACATAACACAATTGGATTAGAGGCCATTCGTATTGGCTTCTGCTTCTGTATTCTGCTTGAAGAAGCTAAAAGCTAATATGAACACTCGGTTTCACGAAGCGACTTATTCACTTCTCTTGCTCCCATCTCTCCTAGAGATAAGGCAGGAGGTTACGGGAGCATCACACGCCCCTCCTCTCGTTCCTGTCTGACGAACGTATCTCTTTCTTGCTTTTTTTCACCACTCATGTACTCAGGCCCGTCCCTGGGCAAGTGCGGCCCGTGCGACCGCACAGGGCCCCCAATTTCCAGGGGCCCCCAATATCTTGTGTACAGTTCAATAGTATATAAGTCTGGTCTCTATTTTTTGGCCCAAGTCCTATTGATACGTAGCCGATAGCCCAAAACAATACTCGCGTCTGTTCACCTTCCTGATACCGTCGACTCATCTCCCTCCCGGTCGTGCATGTGAGCGTGTCTTCGTTCTTCCCGACGAGTCAAGCTCAACGTGCCGTGTAGACTACAAGTGAGCTGATCTCTGCTTTCCCTTTTGTTTTGGTTTGCACAGAATCAACTTACTTTGGCCATCCAATCTTCTATTTTGTTTGATGGGAATATATCCAGAGAAGTTCCAGACTTCCAGCGATTCATCCATCATTTTTTTCTTGGAAATAAATTTTTGTTTTTCTCACTTGGTCTTCCATGTTTCAGTGAGGATTAGAAGCGTAAAAAGAAACAAAGATTAGAGGATTTAACTCAATCTCAGAAAGGAGCCATTGATAGGTTTATTGTCAAAGAATCACAGGTGTCTTCCAGTAATCAGACACTTGAAGCTTTTCAAAATTGAAGTTATTGAAGAATTATTTGTGTTCTACAATGACGCAAGAAAGGCTTACTGATTTGGCTACAATAGCACTTGAGGGTGACATGCTGGACAAGATTGACTATGAGTCTATCATTGAAGATTTCATTTCGAAGAACACCAAAAGAATGATGATGTTCAAGTAAACATTATGCGACGAAGGGTTGAATAGGTACAATTCATAACATATTACATTTTAATGTAATACATTATTGTTTATATATTATTTATGGTCCTATTTCGCTAGCCTACGAGGCCTCGTTTTAGACTTTGCACAGGGCCTCGGTTTTGGCCGGGACGGCCCTGCATGTACTTCTTCTAAAGATATTTCTTTCAGTCATTACTATTTATTTTTAAATTAAACTACTATTATTTTTAATTAAAAGATATCAGTCATGGCTAATACGAACCCCAACTTGGGAATCAGGTTAATGGGTTTGATTCTTAGACATGGGATGGATGGATGGATGGATGCACGGGTGATAGGGATCAATGATTCGGAATCTGACCGTCCTTCGTGGCCACCATGCGTACATGTCACCTATGTTGGATTCGCCGGATGGACCCGACTTTCAAGGCGGAGAAAGCAGGGGAGAGTGGACTTCAAACTGTCAATGTAAGTTCTTTCACCTCACTTTTTCCCGTTTTTGGGGAAACTCAAGAAAGTACTCGTCACAAGGATCTTTTCAGCTGCTAAAAGAGAAAAGATCTTTTCAGCGCATGGCCGGCGGATTGCTCCCCGGGAGCGCTGCCACATCACACATTTTGCGAAAAGGTATTTCAATCTTACGAAATTGCGTACGGATTCTTAGTTCTTGCGAAATTGCGTACGGATTATTAGTCCTATCATGTCAGCGCTTCCACAAAAATACCCTCTGTTTTTCAAAATTACATATAGGTTCTTGAAATTTTCAGAAAGACCCTTTTTTACATGATTAAGCCCTGTAATTTTTCTGAAATTACGTACAGGCCATCTGTTTTTCTAGAAAACCCTTCGCTTTCTTAGGAAATATGTATAAGTCCTTGATTTTTCTAGAAAACCCCTATTATAATTATCGATGCTTGCTTGATCCACGCGGTAGCTAGCACGGTGACACACCGTGCTTCTGTAGCTAGTAAATATTATTGCTTGATGGGAAAAGATGGAGATAAAAACACCTACGTGTCTCTGGTCAAACCTTAATTGGTAATGATGCTACAAAAAGGATTTCGCCTAACAGCAAACGTGGCGAGATAAATTCAAGGCTGATAAAATCCTAATTAAGAAAACATGGCATGACAAAACTATAGGAGGAGAATCGTATTCCCACAGTATAGCCCGAAATCACTGTTCAACAATATATGTTGCTGAATTGTGAATCCATCGCACGACTGGCCTTGTAACAAAATTTTCAAGTCCCACACTTATGTGCACGAAAGTGTAAATGTTGCCTCTTTCGTGATCGCGGCAGCAGCGGCAGACGATATGTGTCACCTACTATGCTGCCCCATTGCGGCAAGTTGTGGCACCACGACATCTAGCCCAACTCGGCAAATGACGAACTAGCGCGGCAGGTGATGGGACCCACCAGCCTACCGCGCTAGGTGGACTCGACACCAACTCTTGCCAAGTTGGTATTGTACAGTAGGTTCCTACTCGAGCTCCACCAGCTCAGTAACCCAATGCCACCCATTGCCTACCGCGCTCCTTCCTCTCCAGCCGAGTGGGCACTTCCTACCGCGGTGAGGCAGTGTGGCAGATGACATATGTCGCCTATTGCTGCTGCTATGGTTACAGAAAGGGCTAGAATTGCAATTTCATATACACGAGTGCTATATTTGCAAAAAACCATGGGATCAAGCCAACTTATCATCTGAACTATCAGGATGTTAAGGACATCCCATGTTCGGTGTCTGCTCCTTACAACATCGACAACTCATGCACCTCTTCCCATGTTCCCATTACTCTCTTTCCCTTCATGGCATTCCCATACTCCCCTTCTTGATCTCCTCCACCGCCACCACTTCACCACCAATGACACGGTTTCCACACCGCCAGCTTCCTCTTCTATCATGATGTCGGACTCAAAAATTAATTTTGAACCCTATATATTTATCGTGCTAGTCCCATTATCAGTGGCTAGCACACATATTACAATATTGTATCTCATCCATATATGAACAAACAAACAGAGTAGCATATAGTAATGAACATACAAACATAGGCTTATACAGCTAAGCTTTTGACAAAAGGGACAATCTACCAAATAGTTCGCATAACAAGTAAATAGCAGCAGAATAAACGATAAATGAGACAAAATTTTCAACAAGCATATCATGGACCACCACAAGCAACTGATTGAAGTTAAACCTTAGTAAACGTCGAATTCTTCGTCAAAACCCACAGTATGAAAGTAACCGATCTAGATATCTCATTCTTCCTGCTTTGATAATGTTCAACAAGCAATTGTGAACAAAAATGTACACCGCAAGACTTTATAGCAAAGTTATATAGTATTCAAGGCTATATCAAGAGAATAGCTATCCTACCAAGTTTTCTATTTGCATAAAGGATGCTTTTATTTGCAATAATGAGTAATAGATTGCAATTGGAAGTTATAAAAGCATTTGACATTTGGTACAAATTAACAAGTATGTAATATAAGCATAAATCACAAATGGCTCTCCATCGCCATGAGCAACGACATTTACATACTTATGACCAAGTTTCAATAAGTGGATACCTTCTATTCCCACCAAGTTTTGAAAATATAAAACTAGCCTTAGCGATATCACTAAGCTTTATCCATAACCGGGAACACAACTATTCAAATAGATTTTACATTCTGCAGAGGCTGTACACTTTACCCACAAAATACAAACAGTGTTGCTAACGCTAGATCATAACAAGACCTTTACATTACTGGACTTCAACCTTGCCTTCCCCGATGAATTTTAGCCCTCGAGAGTTGTAACAACATTGAACCCTGAGTAATTCATCGTTGTGTCGATGGTTCTCGCCCCATACACAACTATAAAGGAACCACCTCAAGCCACTGTTCGGGCGCTCGCACAACTCTGATCTACCACGGGTGCAAGATTAGATCTAAACAACTTATTATGCCAAGATTTTCCTACAAGGCTCTTGTAGTTGCATGAAAGGCTTAGATCAGCAACGCATAAGTTCATGGTCCTTAACCGACTCGAGCGAGAGTCTCCAACAACCTATCACTACATGTGACTTCCCTCTCGCACCACAAGTTATATAAATTCTTTCTCAAGTTAAAATCATAGTTTCCCAGTTTTATTTTCTAAGTAAAGTATCAAGGGTGACTCCACTAGTCTAGCAATATGACCACCTATATTTTAAAAGTGCAACCGAACTATCATCTAATATACCGATAAACTATGCATGACTAAGCAACTATATCTTATACTTATCCTAAAATTCCACAATCAGCCATACAAGTTGTGGATATCAATACTAAGGTGACAATAGTGAGTATAGCAATTTCTCAAGGTAGAAATAATGCAACAAATCAGTATAACTATCAACCTTACTAACAAAGCGATTTTATCAAAAATACGTGCATGTATAATAGTTTGGATGAACAAAATATATAACATTGAATTATGGGATTAACATGATCAAAGGGGGTGCTTGCTTTGCTGTTGAACACTTGTCTCTTACTCTGGATCAATCTTGTACCGTTTCTGATACATTGAAATCTATTGCATAAAGCCAAATAATGTAAATAAATTCAATAGAGTAACAAATCAATTATTTTTATAGATTATGCAAGCTCATGATTTTTAAGAAATTTATAAACAAGTTTCACTTAATTTGGAGTTCAAATGCAAAAGTTATAATTGTTTGAATTTCTATTTTTCTTTCTAAAGAAAAACCTAGATTTATCGCGTCATTTGATTGGAAGGTGGGACTTACCAGTTAGGGTACTATTAAATACTGAAAAGGACTCACATGTAGGGATCAAATGTTAGTTAGATAGCTTTTGGAAATATTTAAATTAGATTTTGATTAATTAATCTATCGGTCTCACATGTCCGTGACACATTAAACTTAACTACGATTGATTAGCACCAATCTAATCGCTCGACAGGGCCCACTAGTTAGAGAGAGGAGGTAGAGCAGGGTGATGTAAAGCAGAGGAGTCGGCGACTGAGCTCGCCGGCAGTGATACAGCAATGGAGCGGCCTCTAAGACAAGCAAAATGGAATGGCGAGGTCGAGGTGAACCTATAGGTGGTAGTGGTGGCTAGAGAGGTGGATGGAGGAGGTGATGCAGTGGTGGGAAGCGACAGGGAAGCTCGGCCATGCAACAACATTGGCACATGATACCACAAAGAGTGAACTTGACCATAGTGCAAGCAAGAGGGTGTCTGGGCAATGTTATGATAGTTAGCATGAAAACCAATGGTCATCGAAGCCGGTCCAGCAACATGCAACCATGGCGACACCATGGATGGCAACAAGGAAGTCCTGACTATGAGCACAAAGCTTCAAATCTAATGTGCGCACTAGAAAGAGGAGGCTACTAGGAGCTCACCAAAGGGCTTGGCAGCGGTGAAGAGGGATTGAGGAGGCTTGGCGACGATGGCGAGCAACAATGTAGAGGAGGCCCATGGCGATAGGCTCCCTCAGACAACCGTAGCTAGCAAGAAGGTAAGGGTTTGTCTTCGAGATGCTTAAGGATGGCAGAGGATTGGTTAATCGGCAAGAAGCTCACTAGAGAGAGAGAAAGAGACGCGAGTGGTGGTGGTTTCGAACGGAGTTGAGGAAGACGACGGCAATCCAGTGCTACACTGCATGAAAGGAGAAATAACTTGAGGGATCATTCTCACGGTGGAAAGGGACACAAGATGACGTGGAAGGAAAACATTGTAGCTCACCGAAGATGAGGTGGCACGAAGGCTTGCTCACTGGTGTCGTGAAAAATGCCTCGCGTTCCCGGTGACCAAGGATGAATGGCTTAGATTCTTGCAGAAAAGAATGCGAGTGGAGAGCTAGAGCAAGAGGATGTGGAAGGATGGCTTAAGTACCGAGGAGAAGAATGCGAGATGGGACAAGAAGAACGGTGGCCACAGTGAGTTTCTCGTGGCGGGCTCTCCTTCTCTATTTGAACGAACAAGCTTAGGGGAAAAAATGGCATCGGGAGGGTGCTACAACGATAGGACTAGGTGAGGTAGAGTTGACAGTTGCACCAGGCTTTCAAACCCATGGGCGGCTCGATCGAAATGGTGGGTGGGCGACGACGATGGCTGTGCGTGACAAACAGAGGACAAGCATGAGCGGCAAGCTAGGGGTGGCGAGGGTCCTGGCCCCATCACAAAATTGGAGTAGGAAAAACAGCAGTGTAGAGCGATTTCTCCATGCACACGTGCTTACATGGTGGCGGACAGGGGCGACACAAGGTAGAAGAAGCTACTTGATGCACGGGCCTCGCATGGCAGCGAGAGGAGGCGAGGGAGAGGGGCAGACAGGGTTGGGCTTGTGCCAGGCTGCGTCGGTGTGGGTGTGGGCAACAAAGAATTGGGTCGATGCCCGATTCGGCCCAAGTCGGGGTAGGAAAAAGAATTATGATTTGAATTTTGGTTTCAAGGCTGAAACTCTGAAAAAAATTTAAATATAGCAAACGAGCTTTAAAAATCATGAAATTTTTGGGAAGACTCCTCATCTTATCTAGTTTTTATTAAAATTAATCCCGTCATTTTATCAACTTTCTGCTCTTCAAAAAAATCATTCTTGACTATAGATTTTAGGGAAGCTTTTTTAGTTATTTCAAAATGCATGGAAAGCTCAAAATAATTCTAAAATAATTTAGTATATTTTTGACAGGAAACACAATTTTAGACTGTTACACGCGGCTTGCCCCGCCGTCGTTACTATGCTCAACACTGATGCAGACTCTAGACATTTTGGCTACGGCCCTCCCCCTCTCCCACCGGACTAAATGATTGATTTCACTATAAGAACATAGGGAGGCTAACTAGAAACTAAGTTTCCTGCACACTGCGGGCACTACTACAGAAAGCCTAATAGTAGACGTCAAATCACAGACGATTTTATGAAACCGACTGTGATTTACACTATTACAGACAGTTTTAATTTAGAGGCCGTCTGTGGTATTTGTGGCGGGAAAAAGGAGTATCACAGACGGTTCTTACCGCTGAACCATCTGTGATACTAGAATATCACAGACGGTTTTATAATAAAAACCGTCTGTGATACGTTTCCCGCCTTGCAATCCCTCAAAATTTCATATTTTCCCGCTTAAGTTCGAGTATGGTTCAGTTTTGAGACACCTTCAGTAAAACGGGCATAACTTTTGCATACGGTGTCCGTTTTCGACGTTCTTGTACTCGTTGGAAAGCTAACGACGAGCCCGATCTAAAATAATGACCAGCTTATGCTAGTCGCCCTCCAAGACCCCGCAAATCGGCCATATTTGGATCTAAACCTGCGTCGCAAGTTTTTGGTTTTTGTTTTTGCCCTTTTTCTTAGTTTTATTTTCAGAATTTGGATTTTTCTTCAACTGCAAAGTTGTAGATCTCGTCGAAACCTTTCAAATGAGTATATATAAACTATATAAACCTTTGCTATTTTATCTTTTACAGACTAGTTGTTTATATTGCATCGGTATATAAAATTTGTGCTCCAATTCACAGACGGTTCTATATATAGAACCGTCTGTGATATTCATTCATCACAGACGGTTCTATATATAGAACCGTCTATGATAATCTGACCGCTGGGCCCGTCGATCCTCAGCCCCACGAATCGTAGCTCCGCCTTTCCGTTCCCGCGCCAAAAATTTTGAATTCCCGCCTCTCCCTCCCCTATAAATATAACCAAAATCCAGCCTCTTTGCTGGTCTCCTCTTCCTTGCTGTCCTCCTCCTTGTTGTCCTCTTCCTTGTTGTTCTCCTCCTCCTTGCTGTCCTCCTCCTTGCAGATGACGCAGAAGCATCTAGCTCGTGCCAACCGGGCAGACGCTCAATCAACGCCGACGATGGTGGTCGTCAAAGACATTCAGCTCATGCGTTGCATCAGGGGCGAGAAGGCATAGATGATCTTTGCTTGTTGTGTAACCTGCTCGTTGTTCTTGTTGTGTAACCTGCTCGTTGTTCTTGTTTTGTAACCTGCTCGTTGTTCTTGTTGTATAACTTGCTCGTTGTTCTTGTTGTGTAACCTGCTCGTTGTTCTTGTTGTGTAACTTGCTCGTTGTTTTGAGATATTGTAATGGTATACTCTAATCTTAATAAAAATCGATGTTTTATGTTTGTAAAATGAATTGAGATGTGAATTGGATGTATACATGTACATGCTGATCTGCTTGTTTCAGAGGGCATGGCTAGCATTTCATGAGGCTAGCCAATAAACAGAAATATATGTAGGGGTCGAAGGGAATATCACAGACGGTTTTGAGTAAAAACCGTCTGTGATTATCAGTATCACAGACGGTTTTTAACTAAAAACCGTCTGTGATTATCAGCTATCACAGACGGTTTTTACTCAAAAACCGTCTGTGATACCTGATTATCACAGACGGTTCGAAAACCGTCTGTGATGATCTTCGATTATCACTGACCCATAAATACAGGCGGTTCACAAAACCGTCTGTGATGACGTTTTCAAACCGTCTGTGATGACTTTTTCTGTAGTAGTAGGATGAGTTTGGATTGTTGTCCAAATATGCCAAACCACCTTGATGATTTGGTTAGCATTTAGACTGATACCAAAATTTTAGCGTGTCCCAAAAAATTTAGCAATTCAATACGTAGGCTTGGCTGTTTTTGGGTGGCAGATTTGCATGCCAAAGAATTGGTCAGGCAAGACATGAGGTGGTAGCACGTGAGTGGTTGCATTAATGTTTTCATTTTTTTTATTAACAAACTTCAAATGATAATATCTTCTAAACCATATGTCTGATTTGTGATCTGTTTGAATCATTATATTCCTTGCAATTTAATCAACAAAACAAGATATATAGGCTATATTTTGGTAAAAAAATAGATGCTATATAAGACCCACATGTCATAATCACATCTGGGAAAATTTTAGCTATATTGGCATGATTGCAATCCAAACAAACTCACTATGCCAACTTTTTGGTTATGCTCTTTTTTTGGTGTTACCTAAATTTTAGTGAGGTTATCTAGGGTCAAACCAAACATTACCCTGCGTGCAAAATCATAGCGGCATGCGTCAGACAGAGACAACATACCAACAGCTTATAATTGCATGTTGGCGCCCCATCAAGTGCAGCAAAATCACGGCGCGTCGTCTGAACATGCCGCTGAATGCTGAATGGCCATCATGAGCAAGACGAGCAAACCCGATGGCGGCACGCACGGAATGTGGCGCGAGGACGACGTGAGGATGGTCCTGTCGCAGCAGACGTGCTCGTTCCAATCCGTTTGGCTTGGCCGCTCGCGAGAGTAGCTTTAAGGCAGGCGAGCGCGGACCATTATTTTGTCTCGTTTTTGCAGGGCAGTGGCGTGTAGCTGCAGCCGCAATAATGCTGTTCCGTGATACGGCTCCTGTAACAAACGCTCTCCTAGTTTGACTCCATTTGTCATGGGTTCATCGGATAGACCATTGATGTTTTTTCTTAGGCTCTCCTAGTTTGTTTTACCTTTTGACTTATTTAGAGTAGAAGTCAATTAAAACGTACTGTTTTTAATTTTAGCATGTTTTGACTTTTTTTAGTTTGTCTTTTTTTTTTCTCTTATTCTTTTACATTATCCGTGACGTTATAACGGTTTTTTTAATTTTTCTTAATTATTTTCTATTTTTCCTTATTTTTTTTAGAAAAACTATCCGCTACTACAGTGTAATTTCAGTCAAAAGTCAAAAAACACAGTTAAAAACTTAAGGTAAAACCTAGTTGAAGCATCACCTAAATTGTGCTGGTCCGGCCAGACCTAGCACCTGTTGGTACCGAACATTAGTTAGTTCATTCAAATATTCTAAGCTGCCGAGTTAAGATAGGCAATATATACTTGAAATTGAGATGGTTACCCAACCGTCGATAACTTGCAGTGCTATGCTTGCTTGCTTGGTTCGACTGGAATGTATATGCTGGTGGACTTGCATGATTAGGTTGAACCAAATGAACTTCAGGGTGGCTCGGAGGGGTAAAATGGTCTAACACGAAAGTGGGTGTGTTAAAAAAAAACAAGTTTCTTCGCTTTGCAGTGGTATTTTTCAGATGAAACAAGTTTGCGGTGGCACATCTCACAAATAGAAACTTAGGAGTGACATTTACCCAATTAACCCTTCGGTTTGGCCATTATTTGTCGCCGAGTTTTAAAAACGGAGAGGGGCGGTTGTGTGTGCGTGTGTGTGTGTGTTTTTTGAAACCGCTCTTGACTTTTGAATTCGTTTTAAAATGATTTTTTTTTGCAAATTTGAAGTTTTATACTATAAGCAACTAGTCACCTGCTCGTGCGTTGCGTTGCAACGAAATTTATTGGATATATAGAGAATCATACTATAGAATAGGGCTATACTGATCAGTTAAAAAGTAAAGAGTGATGAGAAGTTGGGACTGGGACGGCTGGAGGAGAAGGGACATACGATCACCAACTCGTTCTTTTATAATAGTAATGATGATTAGGTGTAGAAATTGATTTGAAACAGGGGATTAGAGCGTGAATCGGAGGGGGAAATACCGGGACATAAAAAACTGGACTAACTAGTTTCTCTTGTTTTTGTTGAAAATCGACTTTGCGGGTTTATTGAACCATGATATATAGTACACCTTATCTCCAAGGGAGATGATCTGTATGACATTATCTGATCTAGCCTCTTATTGCTTGCTTCATACTACGCTACGGCATGAGTTTTCTTTTTAAGAGAGTGAAAACAATTGGTCAACATAGCATAGCTACTTATCTTACAACTTAAACAACTCAGATGCTACAGGATCAAATCCAAACAAATTCATAGATAACCAATCTAACGTGTAGTTAGTGAGCGTCAAACTTTTGGACGTAAGTGTGTAACACTGTAGGAAACAAATGCCAGATATGTTATTGCACTAAAGGGAATAAGAAATAAAATTGAGATCAGAATGAAATCCAATTGTGTTGCATTGTCTTCCTGATTGGAGTATGTTCCTTTGTATTGCCCAACTGCATGCATGGCACGTGTGCTTAGACATGAGAATATTCAAATTAAGCAACATTAGAAAAGATTTGCTTGTTTAGTAGTACGAGAACGGAAAACATTAGAAAAGACAAGGTTTCAAATAGAGGCTGCGATGGCTAGGGGTGAAACACGGTACCAAATAAACTGTTTTATCCAATATTGGTATCAAAAAAAATACGAATGTGGTAAGCAAAATCTGTATTCGAAAATATTCATATTCATATTCGAGAATATTCGTATCCGTATTTAAGAATATTCGTATTCCCATTCGTATTGAAGAATATTTGTATTCATATTCGAGACTATTCGATCCGTTTCCTATGCCTATCGTTGGTAATTGGTCAAATACCGTGAAAAACCGGCAAAATCGCTAGGATTTTATTCTATTGAGATTTGTTACAGAAGTTGTAGGAGGATATTTGTATTTGACTGAATAAAGTTCTAGTCTAAGTCTAACCCAAATTATGTAAGTCTAAGCATGATCTAGGCCCAAAAACAGATATGCCTTAGCGTGGACCAATCACCTTTACCTTCTTACTTTCTTAGTTGTCTAATTAGGATCAGCTCTTATCTATCTTTAGTAATTAGTACAAAAATATGAGGTTCAAAGCCTGATCCAATCCAGTCCAAGTCTAGTCCAATAAAGAAGGGTCCAAATTTGATCTAATCTATTTATAATTTTGGAAGTCTAGACAGGCTCAAGCCTATTAACAGCCTTAGCAGAAATACCTAGTGTTCAAACTCACCTGCCTTTTCCCCTCCACCTAGGGCGGTCATGCTAAGACTACATCTGGACCGTCCATTGGTTTCGAAACCGCCAAACATTGGCTAAATAGCAAAATGTGAATAATAATACTAACCTAAAAGTCAAATCCTTATGCATCCTTATCAAAAAAAAAAAAAATAAATCCTTATGCATCACAAAAGTAATGCCATACATCTTTTATGGTATTCGAAACTAAGCTGTGTCCGGCAAATTAAAAGCTTCAACAGTCAGGCTACAACCGGCACACAGTCGTATATTTTATCTTTCCTAGAAATTGCAGAATGTTTGGTACTATTTTTTTTATTGCGGCCGATGACTTTTAATAGCGTTTGTATAAACAAATCAAAATTGTTTATTTTATTTGTTTGGAAGGCTAAAAAGAATAGGTCATTTGTCTTGCCTACTGGCTCAAATGAATATCAAGAGGATTCGTGTCCAATTGCACCGATGATCTGAATATCGGAGTTAGAATAAAGGTAATCAATAAACTTATAGATAGAGATCCCCAGAAAAGGAGCATAAAAAATTTGCGAGGTACTATTTAAATTGGACCTGGTTAGTTAAGGTGGCGACAAGCCGCAAGGCGACGTGCTCCTCCCCCCGGAACGGCGCCTCCCCACCTAGCCAGCTACACGACGCCCGCCGCTGCCGCTACCGCCGCCTGCGTCCGTCGCCCCGCTCTGACACAACCACCCCTTCCTTTCTCTTTCCACTTCCCTTTTGAACATATTCCCCCAATCCCCTCGCTTTCCCTTCTCAGCTCTGCAAGGGAGAAGCAAGTAGTAGGCGCCACGTTGCAACTTGCAAGATCAAGAAGCTGCTGCTGGTGGGGGAGGTGAGTGGGGGAGAATGGAAGCGGCGGCGGAGGCGGCGGAGAGGCACCACCACCACGGTGGATGCTTCGCCGTCAGGACGTCCATGCCGCAGGGGCCGGTGCCGCGGTGCTCCCACGGCGCCGGCGCGGGCGGCTCCTCGCTGGCTGGATCTTCTGGTGAGGCTACTTTCCTTTTCTTCCCTTTCTTTCTTCCTTTTACCGGCTTGCAATGTACGATGGTTGGATTGGTGCCGGCGTTTGTGATTTTGTATGGCAATTGCACTTTCTTGTTTTTGGGCTGTTCTCTGCATTTCAGGATTTTTTGTAGTTTCTTGGCGTTCTTGTAGTAGGGAATATTTTCCCCTGTTTCGAATATTGTGTTGTGGTTGTTGGTGAATTTCCATTGATGCTGCTTTGCTCTGTTCTTGGATATTTTCTTTCTTTTCTATCACTCTTTTTGCCCTTTCCGGTGTTCTAATCTTGCATTCATCACGCTCTTCTGTGTGAATTTTCTTCTTTTCTTCTCGTTTTAACATTTTCGATGTGTCTGGCTGTGTTTGTGGTTTTGTGATGTCATTTGCAGTCAATCCATGCCGCCACAAATTTTTATGTTTCATTTTACATGAAAGTCAGCATTGGAGGTCCCTAGAGAATTCTTATTTAAAAGCACTTCATTATCTCAATCTTGTACTTGCTGCCGCTTTTTGCCATCTATTTGTGGCTCAGATATGCAGCATAATCTCAGGAACTAATCATTGTTTTTGTCCTTTTTCTTTTTCAGAGTCCAGAGCCCCAGTTTATTATTCTGTCACCACATTGGTGTTTTCTATGAAATTATTGTAGTTTTTTTAGTCTTGCCTTCTTTTTATGATTTTTCTTAATTAGACAGTTTCTTGATTAAGTGTAGTAATTTGTGTTATTACTTGGCTATCTGCCCCTCACACACAACAGCAACAGAGGAAGACATACAGCTACTTTGCCTCATTTTTTTTTCTGTTAATAATCTGTAATTCTAGTTCACATCCTAGCAATCTTCGAGTTTTAGGTGAGAATTTTAGGAACTTCAATCAAATCTTGCAATGTTTAATGTGAGTATACTAAGCAATTAATTATCTACTTCCATAATATTTATACTTTTTATAGTCTCGTAATATCTTATAAACATTTTCAGTTGTACTCTATGAAATTTAAAGTTGCCAGATTCGCTTGTTGTCCTCCATACCCTTTTCGTGCTTATTTCAGTAGTAAATGATTGCACCTTTTTGCTGCCCTTTTGGTTCTTAGATACATACGACTAGACCACATCAACCAATTGTGATTGTACATTTGCAACAAATGCAGGACCATTAGCTCATCAAACAAGCATACCAACAGTTGCTTTTGCTTTTGGGTTTAGTTTTGGTTGGGTTCATATGCTCTTATTTGTGGGAGGCAGCTAATTTGGTAGGAAATCTGAACCTTGATAGCTCCCTTGACAGTTCGTTGAGCAATTAGAGAGTGTTTGGTGAGAAACTATAGGGGGATTGGGGTATAACTCAGATTAAGAACATTGTCGTGTAACATCATGTGAGGGGTGGTATCAGTTTGGTAGGCTACAAAAATACTTGTCATGTCTTATCCTATCATGATAGATCCATTTGCTTATAATAAGCATTAAGCTAGTATTTAAGGTAGCATATACTACGCTTTGTGTATCAGTAGCATATACTACTCACTAGCCCACCAGAAGTTTTGGTTCTGCGATGCTGGGGCAGCTTGCATTGTGGTCTAAAATTGCCAGTTGAGTTATCCTCCTATTAGCTCAGCTCACTTTTTTTTTTACTCTAGCATGCACATGATAATCTCAAGTTTGCAATGCATATATTGGTGGTTTTGCGTCAATTATTTTTTAAAAAAATATGTGATTCTCTTCTTTCGGTTGGTGTGACGTTCTTTGCTTCTTGAGGGTATTTTCTAATTATCCGAGGGAATGGGTCTGTTCTTGTGCAGATGAGGCATCATGCGGATCACCAAGATGGATAGGGAAAGGCCTCTCTTGTGTATGCATCAAGCGGAAAGGGGCATACGAGCGAATATGCATGAACCTTACACCGGTGCAGGTTGGTTAGCTAGATCTCAGAATTATGCAAAGAAATGGCAACGGCGCATGTCAATGTGAACATCCAGCGCCCTTTTCCTGTTTGTAGAATAGGTTTTGATTTACAAACCACGTTGATCAATACATAGGCCTGCTTTGTGGGTGAGGAAAACCACAAATCACTGCAGTGACCACTCAAGGACTTCCATAAGCTTTTGCTTTAAGTTGTTGCTATCCTCTTCATGTGCAACGAGTTTTAGATGGTCCAGTCTGTGATTTTAATGCACAATCAAACTCTGCAGGACAGACATAGCAAATTAAGTAGTCCAGTTCAGAATTTTTCTTTCTGTTAGAAAAATAAGGCTAAGGTTTTTTTGCTATTCACAACTGTGCAGCTTATTCATTAATTGAGAGAGATATATAGATATTTTTATATGGGCCTCATGGGCTACATGGGCCAGAGAGGAAGAGAGGGGGGGGGGGGGGGGGAGAGAGAGAGTGCACTCTTAACACCTCCCTTCAAACTCAGGGTGGATCAGGAGGATCTCATGTACTGACTTTGAGTAGATGAAGCCGATGCTATTCTCGAGTCTGAGCTTTAATGAAGAAATCTACAACTTGAAACTCTGAGGGATCATACTTAAGGGCGATGGTCGACTACTGACAATGAGATCGTGTGAATGATGCACCAACACCAATGTACTTTGTCAGCTCATGCACAATTAGATCACTAGCAATCTGAATAGCACTTGTATTGTCACAAAAGAGAGGTGTAGGATTGTCACAATGGACACTAAGATCAATCAAGAGCCATCAAAGCCAAACGATCTCTGAGGTTGATAGTGGCAAGAGCTCGAAGCTCAGCCTCTGCACTAAAGCATAACACCGCAGTCTGCTTCTTGGACTTCCAAACAATGAGCGACATACCAAGAGAGATACAATAGCTAGTGATAGATCGACGATCAGTAGGATCATTCGCCCAAGTGGAGTCAAAGTAAGAATAGAGCTGAAGCTGACTCAAACTCGCATAGAACAGACGTCTAGACGTAGTCCCCCTCAAGTATCTTAGCACACGAAGAACATGACTATAGTGAACTGAGGTAGGAGCACTGACAAATTGGCTGAGCACATGAACAGCATGAGCAATGCCTGGCCTAGTGACAGTGAGATAAACAAGGCTCCCAACGAGCTGACGATAGCAAGGATCTATCAATGGTACACCGTCTGTAGTTCAAAGTTGTAGATGAAGCCTATAGGTGTGACAACAGTGCATGTATTAGTCATGCAAGACCGAGCAAGTAGATCCTGAACATAGCAATGCTGAGAAAGATAGTAGCCATCACTATCAGAATGAATCTCAATCCCTAGAAAATAGCTCAATGGTCGCAAGTTGGACATCATAAACTGTTCACTCAATTTCCTCTTCACAAAGGCCACATAATCCATGTCATCTCCTACGATCATCATATCATTGACATATAGTAGAAGCAAAGTGTGACCCCGCTAAGAAGTGTGAACAAACAAGGCAGGGTCATGCTCACTTGGAGTGAAACTAGCAGCTTGAATCACGAATTGAAACACTCAAACTAAGCATGAGGAGCCTGCTTGGGACCATATAGAGTACACCTAAGACGATAAACATAGTCTGTAGGGAACTCAACACTTGGGGGTGGCTGCATATAGACCTCCTCATGTAGATCACTATGAAGAAAAGCATTCTTGACATTCATCTGAGATATAGTCCATGTGCGTACTAGTGCAACAATAATAAGAGTATGGATTGTGGTTATATGAGCAACCGGAGCAAAAGTCTTATCATAATCTCGACCATAAGAATGTTGAAAACCTCTTGCAACAAGACGAGCCTTGTATCGCTCTACTGAATCACCTGATTTGTTCTTCACTTTGTATACCCACTTGCAAGTTATAGAAATAGCTCCAGATGGTAGTGAATTAAGATCCCAAGTGCTCGTACACTCTAATGCTATGAGCTCCTCTGTCATAGCCAACTGCCACTCAGGTATGTTGGCAGCCTCCTGATAGGTACTTGGCTTAGCTACTGCACCTACACGAGAAAAACTTATCTCTCTGGTGCCTAAATAGAAGAATGATTATGTAAAGCATACCGTGATGTAGTGGAATGATCATCAGAGTCAATGGTACTGGCCAGAGGGCCAAGTGGAGGAGAAGAAGACTGGGTATCAAAAAGAACTCTCTGTCGACGACTATAGTGAAAGGGAAAAGTGGAAGTGTCAGAAACTGGTGGAGCTGGTGGAGGAGACACACTAGAAGATGAAACTGGTGGAGAAGGTGGTGGAGCTGGTGGAGGAGATACACTAGAAGGTGAAACTGATGGAGAAGGTGTATGTGGAGAAGACAAGTCTGATTAAGGAATGGGAGGTAGACATAAAAAAGAGATGGAATTTGTGAAAGAAGTGTGATATGTAGAAGGGTGATAAAAGAAAGGTCAACCCTCATCAAAGGTCACATCATAAGAGATGCGAATGTGACGCGCTGAGGGATCATAGCAATGGTAGCCCTTATGCTCAAGACTATAACCCAGAAAAACATACTCAACCTAGAGAGGCAGAGTGAGCGGCGGGCAGCGCAAATCCGGAAGAGGATGGCGAGATGAAGACGAGGCAACGTTAGCACTTGATGGAGAGGCGACGGCTCGAGCCGTGAAGGAAGAGAGACGATGTCGGCACTTGGGGGTGACGGCGCAAATCCGGAAGAGGACAGCGAGATGAAGATGAGGCGACATCGGCAAGGAGCCTGCCGGGCTGGGACGACGTGGAGACTACCGGCCTGCCAGCGGTGGCGGCCTCCGAGAGAGATGAGATTAGTTTTTTTTATGGAAAGGGGGTTAGGGTTTGAGATGGCTTTGATACCATGTTAGAAAAATAAGGCTAGGATTTTTTGGTATTCACAATTGTGCAGCCTATTCATTAATTGGGAGATATATATAGACATTGTTACATGGGCCTTATAGGCTACATAGGCCAGAGAGGGAGAGAGAGAGACAGAGAGTACAACAGTCTTTAACACTTTCCAAGATTTTTGTCTTGATGTGTCAACTTGAATGTGTACTTAGCTGAATAAGACTGAAACCAAAGATCTATTTCAATTGGCGGGTTATTTACAGGAAGAGAGGCTTCAGAGGTTGAGGCATCGCATGAAGATTTATTTTGATCCATCTAGACGAGATCATCAGGTAAACATTTCTGCTAATAGTGTATCATGACATATGTGATCACTCCACGCAGGAGATAAAGAATCCATGCAGTGGATTAGCGCTGCACTTGTGTCCATCTAATGCACGACACACTTAATTTCATAAAATAATTGCTCCATGTAGAAGTCTTTTGACTTTTTCTCGACAGTTCTAATCTTATAGAGTATCCTATAATGTAACTGATGAATATCAAACAGAACTGGGCAGACTGCATTGTCTAGATTATCCTGTTAGCTATCTAGTCCTGTAGAAAAGATATCAATAAGCTTCCAGACATACTTCTGGATAATCGCTCACTTTAATACTTTTGGATTTTATGCCTAAGTATTTAACTTTATGATTTAAAGGGAATGTTACTACTAGGGTTTTACTTCATTAATAGTTTGAAATGCACTTAAAGCTTGCATTTTGATCATACTAGTGCAAAACAATTAACAACTAACAAGTGTCCAATGATTCGAATTGATGACGCAACACAGGAAAATTTTGACTACTGAGTACTTGAGTTTTACAGTAACATCTATACCTGGATAGTTATATTTCTGCTTATTCAGTCTATTATCTCCCAAATCTGGATGAGTAGCAATTTATGATAATAGGAAGCCTTGAGAGCTCTTTGGCATGCGACATATCCTGACCAAGAACTGCAAGGTTTGATTTCTGAACAGTGGAAGGACATGGGCTGGCAAGGAAGAGACCCTTCAACTGACTTCAGGTAGGCAACACAAGTCCAACTAAAACTTGCCAGAGTAACTTCAAAAATGTTCAGCTTTGGTATGAAATTAAGCGGCATTGCACCACTTGTTACAGAGGCGCAGGATTTATATCTCTAGAGAATCTTCTATTCTTTGCAAAGACATTCTCTGTAAGCAATATATCACCATTGCTTTTCGTTAGCTGAAATTGCTCTCTTGATGAATAGTGACCATCTTTCATGGATCATCTCTGCAGGCCTCATTTCAGAGGCTACTGAAGAAACAATGTGGTAATCGAGCCACTTGGGAGTACCCATTTGCAGTTGCCGGTGTAAATATCACATTCATGATAATGCAGATGCTGGATCTCCAGTCCAGTAAGCACTGACCCGAACCTGCCAATCTATTCAGTCTGAACTGTAATTTTACTAATTAGACAGTAATATTGGTTGCAGCTAAGCCAAGAACGTTTGTCCGAGCTGTTTTTATCCAAATGCTGTCAGGTCGGACCAGTGCAGTGAATCTTATTTTCCTCTTATCATACAAATGTATTATCGGTTTCCAACAAATTGTCCTTTTTTGCCCCAGAGGATGAGTGGGCATTTGACCTGCTCTACTGTGTCGCGTTCGTTGTGATGGACAAGCAGTGGTTGGAGAAGAACGCCTCTTACATGGACTTCAATGTAATTTCCCGCCAATGTTCATCTCATCCTTTATCTGCAAATCGTTTAGACTGCATGTCTCAAATCGATCTTCTGGTTCTGCTGTCATTCTCAGGAGATACTGAAGTCGACGCGAGCGCAGCTGGAGAGGGAGCTTCTGCTGGACGATGTGATGCGGATCGAAGACATGCCGTCATACAGCCTGCTTTGCTAGCGGCCATGTGTGTTGGAGATCATGATTTGAGTTCATGGTCTTGAGTGTATAGCCAGCCCCTCCCTTTCTGTGATTCCTGGGAGGAAATTTTTCGTGACATGTTAGGGCGATGGCTTGCTGTTGTCATGCTGAATTTGGCCCTCTGTAAACAACTCATCCGTGTATCAGCATAATGAATGAGTATTGCTAGCACCCGATGTCAAAGTCAATGATGTTCTGCCAATTATTCCCTTTTTTCCCTTCCAATAGATCACTTAACATGTCAACAGAATCAACAAATGAAATGGGTAATTAATTAGCAACTTCTGCTGCAAGGTGTGTAATAAATCCGCATTAGCTCGTCAGGTTTTCAGCTTGCTCCTCGAGGACCATTTGGTCCACCCAATCTTCCCTCCTGTCGCAGCCGATCTGTTGATGAACACCAAATCACCAGCCAATGCTGATCGGTAGGAAATCCTCGCGTCTGAATCGTTGACACTGAGACACCAACTAGGACATGCGCCTTCGTTCCCCGCCACGGTCAGCCGTCGCCGCCGCCACCGACGGTGCTCGACCCGGGGATTTTCGACAGCCGCGCGCCCTTCATCACCTTCCTCAGCCTGTCCACGTCCTGCCACCTCCCAGCATCTGCATATACGTTGGACAGCACCACATACACGCCATGGTTGCTGGGGTCCAGCTTCAGCATCTCCTCCACAGCCCGTTCCGCGACATCGATGTCGCCGTGGTTCTTGCAGGCGGCGAGCAGCGCTCCCCAGATTACGGTGTCCGCCTCGCATGTCATCCCCCGTATCATCTCCTCGGCCTCCGGTAGGAGTCCGCTCCGGCCGAGGAGATCGACCATGCACCCGTAGTGCTGGATGCCCGGCGTCACCCCAAAGTCTTTCTCCATGGACGCGAACACGCCGCGGGCCTCGTCGAGCAGCCCGGCGTGGCAGTAGGCCGACAGAACCCCGACGAAGGTGGCCGCGTTCGGCGGCACGCCCTCCCGCCTCATCCGCCGGAACATCGCCAATGCTCCCTCGACATGCCCGTGGTGCGCCAGCCCCGAGATGAGGGCGTTCCACGCTGCCGTGTGCTGTTCCGGCATCGCCTCGAACACCGCCACCGCCTCCTCGATCGCGCCGTTCTTCGCGTACATGTCGACCAGCGCGGTGCCGAGGATCACCCCCACGGGCGCCATCATCCCCCTCCCCTCCATGAGCTCGTGCACGCACCGCCCCATCTCGAGTCCGCTCGACCCCGACCGTGCGCACGCCGACAGCACGGACGCCAGCGCCGCGCCGCCAGGCTCAAACCCCTCGCCAACCATCTCTTCGAACGCCCCCATGGCGTCCTCGTACCTCCCGTTCTGCGCGTACCCGGAGACCATGGTGGTGTACACCACCGCGCTCCTCTCGGGCAATTCGTCGAACACCTTCCGCGCGACCCGGACGAGGCCCGCCACGGAGTAGGCCCGGACGAGGCCGTTGGCGACGTAGGCGTCGAGGTCGAGCCCGTGCTTGAAGGCGAGCGCGTGGAGCTGCACGGAGACGCGGAGCGAGAGGCGGGCGGAGGCCTTGAGGAGGAAGGGGAAGGTGTGCTTGCCGGGGGAGAAGGAGCTCTCGCGGCGGCGGATGAGGGAGAAGAAGGGGAAGGCGGAGGCTGGGTCGGGGGAGGAGGCGAGGGCGCGGAGTGAGGTGTTGAGCATGAATGAGTTGGGGGCCGAGGGGAGGGAGGAGAGGAGGCGGAGGACGGTGGCGGGAGGGGAGAGGACGGCGTAGGCGGCGAGGAGGCGGGAGGCCGCGAAGGTGTCAGAGGCGGGGCGGCCGGAGACGAGCATGGCGGCGTGGACGGGGGCGAGCGCGCGGAGGCTGGAGCAGCGGTCGGCGAGGAGCGAGAGGTTCGGCCGGCGCAGGCCACCGGCGGCGGAGGGGAGCGCCGGCGCGGGCATTTGCGCGAGTTCGAATGGACTTTAACCGCGATATACTGCAGAGTAGGTCGCATGCATGTTCGCGCCCCCCGCACGCACCCTCGTCCGCCTCCTGCGTATGCAACTGCAACGGTTTTAAATGCAGTTTAATTGGATTATTTCTACACACTACACATATTTGAAAATGATTACATAGAAAAATAAGTTCCAAGAAGCAGTTTATACTCGTATGGTTGTAGTGGTGAGTAAAGGTGAAAACAGATCGAATACGGATCAGATAGTGTTTAAATTGTATTCACATCCATATTCTTTTATCAGATTCGAATACGAATCGAACAAACATCGGATACGAATACGGACCGGACAAATACCGGATACAAATTCGAATTGAATATCTACTCAATTCGATCAGATCCAGATTTCCTCATAACTTATGTAGTATGAAGACATTAATACATTTTATCCTCGTACAATCACGCTTAATCATTCTAATTTATTTACTTCACCTAAAGAAACACAAATTCACGTTCAATTAAAAAAACTTATCTAACTAATTAGTCATGTTGTAATAAAATATGTATATTGCTTCGTCAAATATGAATACGGATATAGATAGTCCGGATAAAATAACGTTTCAGATGGTAAAAGGCCGTACCATATTACATCCATAATTTTTTATGCGAATTCGAATACGAATAGAATAGAAATTGTTAATCGGATAGAAAAATTTATACTATATTCATTTCTATTAAATATGGTAACTAAATAATATAGATAATTTGTATCCACTTTTTATCCCTAATCGTGAGTTCCGCTATTCGGTTTCACTGGGTCCTAACCTTATATTCTTGGGCAACCAATGGACTGGCATTGGGTTACAGCAGGGGCGCGACGGCTTGAGACAGGAGCTTGACAAGTGACAATGACAACGATGCTGTGACTAGTGAGTCAAAGGGAAGGAGTTGTGCACCGAGTTGGCTGACAGAGACCAATTAGAAGCATCTCCAAAAGAATTTAGGGGTGTCTAGTGGAAATGGAGTGTTTATTTTTTTGTTAGAGGGTACTTAAACTTTCTGTCATTAAATCTAGATATAAAGAATATCATCACTCCTCCATACTATATAAATTCCCCTCTCCTCTCTCACCTCCACTCCAAACCTTAGCCGTCGCCACATCATCACCATCCCTAGTGCCAACGTTGTCCGCCGGCGAGTCATTGCCGCTCCCACCTCCCTCCTGCGCCACCCTTCTTCTTCCTTATGCGGTGAGCCGCCCCATGTCACACCTCTTCCTCGTCTCCGACCTCTACCCTCACCTCCACTAGCATGCCGCCTCCCTCCACCACATCGTCGCCGCGCTTCGCCAGTACGCACCACCCGTTGTCGCTTCCACCTCCAAATCCAGCTGTCGATGCCACGTTGTGGCCTCTTCCACTGCCGCACACCCCCGCGCCAACTGAAGTCCTCATTCGAGCGCCGATCTGCCCGCCGCTCTTTGACCACCACCCTTTCTCCGTGCCCGCGGCGGGCGATACCACCGCCACCCACCGTAGATCTACTGGCCACCTCCTTCACTCTAAATCGGGGTTTTGATGAACCCAAATTCTAAATTGGGTGAACTCAAACCCTAACTCACCGAAGTGGTCGTTGGAGAGCCGCCGCTGTCACCGGAGATGAAGTCGGAGCACAAATCTCGAAAGAAATTGGAGGGATGGAAATTCGAGTGCTCCTAAAGCGAGAAAACAACCGAGTATTCCTTAGCAATTCCTAAGAACTTATGATGTACTTGGATTAACCAAAAACAGATTTTCTGTGTTCTTGTCTCACCCGTAATTGCAGCTGGAGCAACGATAACGAGCTCCTGTGTTTCAAAAAAAAATGCTGTAACATTTATAGGTAACTAATGCATCATCTCGTGTGAACCTATTCTAGTGATGCGTTACCGAGCATGTATGATGCTCCATAGAAACTTCGGAAGTACGTGTTAGTGCCATACAACTTTCTCTGGTTAATACGACTGATCAGAGGCACGTTCCTCCATGCCAAGTGAACAAATCAAGTGTTTGAGGTGAAATATTACATCAATTCAGTGTTGCCGACTTTCACACGTGGCGGGTATGAGATATTCTATAATTACATTACCAAATGTTAGGTTCCTTTAATAAGAGTAGAGTACTGTGGTAAGTATTTCTCTGGCTTTTGTAACACCACGCTTGCTGTGGCGTTGCTACAACAGAGAATACAGCGTATCTGTTTTTTTTATGAGAGAAGGTAGAACTAGAGAGAGAGTTAGAGACAGAAGAGAGCTCGTATATAAAAATAAGTGGGATCCCCCTCCTCTCATACCTCTCTTAGAGGTTTACATACATGAATGGGGTAGGATATGAAATTCTCATCCTACCCCTTGATAATTACAAAAGGTGAGGGTACATTGATACTTCATCTATACTATTGGGCTTATTACCTATTAAGCCAATTGTAAAGCCTGGTCACGGGATTGGGCCACCCCTACAACAGTACACACTCGACAGCAAGCACGGAGGTCTTGATGAGCGAGCTGACGTGATTAGCTATCCCAGCCTCCCATCCCCCGCCAGCAAGCACAGAGGTCCCAATGGCGAGCTGATGTAATCGGTACCTCCAGCCCCCGGGGGTGTGGATGATGTAAATCTGCCAGCGCCAGGTTCTTTCGCTCAGCTCGGACTTGAGCGGCGCTAGGCGCGTGCGACTCCGAGGTGATGACTACAAGGAGGGTGACAAAGTCCTTGACGCAGCCGAAGGCACCCGTGGAGGTGGAGCTTTTGAGGTGGAGTCACGAGTCAGGCCACCCCTCTGAGGCTATGCTTACAAGGAGGGTGGTGGAGATGGTCGTCGACGAAGACACGAGGACGAGGTGGTCGGTTAGGCAGCAATGAAGTCGGCGGAGTCTCAACCATGGAGTGGACCGCATGGTGGTTGGATGAAGTCAGGACCGCGAGACAGTCAAAAGAAGCGTCTACGACCACGAGGTGGTCAGACGAAGTCATGACGACGTGTTAGATGAAAGTCGATGAAGTTGCCAGCTGGACGAAGACTTGAAGTGTGCATGCTCCGTTCCCCATTTTTCGGTTAGGCGTCGACGAAGTCGGTGGGGTCTCGACCACAAGGCGATCGGACAAATTGTCTACGACCGCGAGGCAGTTGGACAAAGCGTCTGCGACCACGAGGTGGTCGGACTATGTCTCGACCGTGATATAGTCGGACGAAATGTCTTCGACTTAAGAGGTTGTCGGACGAAGCGTCTACAACCATGAGGAGGTCAAACAGAGTCGATGAAGTCGGCGGTGGGACTAAGACTTGAAGCATGCTCGCTCCATCCCCCACCCTTCAGAAAGGCATCGACAGAGTCTCGACCACAACATGATTGAACAAAGTCATGACTACGAGGCAGTCGGATGAAGTTGATGAAGTCAGTAGTGGGATGAAAACTTGAAGTGCGCTTGCTCTATCCCCCACCCTTCAGATAGGCGTCGATGAAGTCGATGGAGTCTTGACCATGACGTGGTCAGGCAAAGTCTCGACCGCCAAACGGTCGGACGAAGTCATGTTCGCCAGACGGTTGGACGAAGTCACAACAATGAGGTGGTTAGATGAAGCATCTGTGACCATGAGGTGGTCGGGCAAAGTCGACGGTGGGATGAGGACTTGAAGCACGCTCACTTTGTCCCCCACCCTTCGGACTCGGGGTTGACAAAGATGGTGGCGAGATGAAACCTTGGTTCGTGGTCTGTCCTCCACCATTCAGACAGGTGTCGATGGAGCCGACGGAGTCTTGACCACGACGTGGTTGGACAAATTCATGACCGCGAGGTGGTCGGATGAAGTGGATGAAGTCAGTGGCAGGATGAAGACTTGAAGCGTGCTCGCTCCGTCCCCCACCCTTCGGACTCAAGGCCAATGAAGGTGGCGGTAAGACAAAGCATTGAAGTGCATGGTCCATCCCCTATCCTTCGGACTGGCATCGCCGGAGTCGATGGAATCTCAGCCACGATGTGGCCGGGCAAAGTCACGGTCGCCAGACGATCGGATGAAGTCACACGTGGTCCGCATGGAGTCGACGGAGTCTCAACCACGATGTGGTTGAACAAAGTCTCGACCGTGAGACGGTTGAACGAAGCGTCTACGACCATGAGGGGGTCAGATGAAGTCAACGGTAGGATGGAGACTTGAAGCACGCTTGCTCCATCCACCACCCTGAGTCTCGACCACGACGTGGTTAGATGAAGTCATGACCGCAAGGTGATCGGATGAAGTTGGCGGTGGGACAAAGACTTGACGCGCACTCGCTCTATCCCCCACCCTTCAGACAAGTGTCGACAGAGTTGATAGAGTCTTGACCATAACGTGGTTGGACAAATTCACAACCGCAAGGTGGTCAGACGAAGTTGACGTAGTCAGCGTTAGGACGAAGACTTGCAGCACGCTCACTCCGTCCCCCACCCTTCGGACTCGAGGCCGACGAAGCTGACGGCGAGATGAAGCCTTGAAGCGCACGGTTCGTCCCCAGCCCTTCGGACTAGTGTCGATAGAGTCGATGAAATTTTGACGACGACGTGGTCGGGCTGTAACATCCCAAAATTTTGCTCTCTGAAAAACATTTAATTTCAAATTAATTAATTTAAAGTATTTGAACTTTATTTGGATTTATCTAAATTTTATTTCAAAATCTAAATCAAATTTAATACTCAACCTCTCTACTCGGCCATCACGTGTCGCTCCCTGATTCAATCCATCCTCGCCCGATTTTAATCTCAGCCCAACCCCGCCTGTCAGGTTCTTCTTTCTTCTTGCCTTCTTCAACTTTCACCGCCACGATTAATGCTCCGCCCGAGCTCTTAAATTTGGCCATTTCTTCTCGTTAGCCCGAGCATTTGCTACAATTGAGAGCCTAATCACTCCCACATTCAACCTCCACCTTTTCCCCACTTTAAACCTCGCTTACCTCCCCCTTTACTCGTCTTTGAGCTGACCTTAACTTTGGTATAACCGATAGCCGTTCGTCGCCCTCACTTCGCCACCCCTGCATCCTTGTCGCCGGCTACCACCGAGCATTTCCGAGTGTCGTGCCATGGTGCACTTAACTCCCCGTGTCCTCCCTCTCGCGCACCCCTCGCCGACCTCAGCAGCGTCACCATCCGCTGATGCCCTTAGTCCCCGTGCGCCACCTCAGCAGCCGTGAGCTACACAAGTGCTATGCCAACTGCGTGCCACCTCAGCCTTCTCCCCGGTTTATGGATCTAGTCCACAAAAACCAGTCCCACCTGTCAGTGAATAAAACCCTTTTCCTGTTGAAAAATAATTCAGCCAGAAAATCAAAATCTCTACTGACGTCACCCTGACGTATAAATCCCTTTGTCCCACGGAAAAATAATTCCTCTGAAAATCATTTCCCTTGATGACGTCATAATTTGAATTTTCAGTTCAAAAATAATTCTAGAAAATCAGTTTATTCTTTTTCTCTCCTCTCAAACTTCCAAACGCTTGTATTTCTTCATTTTAACTCCGAATGAGCCCATTTAAATTTCTAAATTCATCAAAATTTTCAATATATCTATTTATATCCTCTTTTCAAATTTTTGGAGGTTTTGAATTTATTTGGATTAAATTAAAGCTTAGAAAGTAAAAGTATTTTAAATGGTTAAAATATACTTCACTTAAATCCGAAATTATTTTATTTGGTATTTTCGGGTTCCAAGAATTTTTTTGTTGAATTTTCCTGAATTTTTTTGAATTTATCTTATTTTATTATTATTTTGGATAAAAATATATTATTTTATTTCTGTTTTCTCTCTCCTCAATTCATCTTCTCCAGGGCGTGCGTTTCGTCCAGAGCGATGGTGCCATTTTTCGTCCTAATGAATTCCTCCACGATTTTTCGTGCAATCAAGTGCATTCACTTTCTCTCTTGACTCCTCCATTACCAACCGTTTCTCTCCTCCTTCATGTGCATTTACACGAAAATGAAACCGTTGCTCTAAAAGACATCGTCGGTTGATCTCCCTCTCTCGTCCACCTCCACCCCTATAAAAGGGAGCACCAGGGGCCCCTCCTCATCCTCAGTCATCCCCAAAAGTTTCACGTCCTCTCTCCCTTCCTTCTCTTCGCAATCGGTGTTTTTCTTTTGTCAACCGAGCGTCGTTCCTCGGCCGTTTGCGCCTTCTACAGTGGAGTTCCACCACTTTTGACCACACCACTGGCTTCGCTTTTGCGCGTTCTACGCGGTGCTTCACTCGCCTTCGCCGGAGCACCGTGGCCAAACCGCGCCGAGGTAAGCATTGTGTTCCCCACATTCTCCTCTTCATTTCGCCGCAAACCTCACCCGCTAACTCCTCTCCGTTTGCCCAGAACACCGATGTCAACCCGATGATCACCAAAAGTCTTCTCCGCCATGTTTCGCCACCATCCGATGTCCTTTGGCCGAGCCGTTTACACCGTTGAGTTTGCCTCAACGCGTTCTACATTGTGCTTCCATCGCCATCACCAAACGATTCCCCGAGTCCTCATCGACCTTGTCGATCCAGATACAAAAATCGTGCATTCGCGCTTACACCCTTTTTTCGGTGAGCGCTTTGATTTTTGTTCACGTCATATCGTGTCCTAGCCTCTAAGAACTTTTTCTACCATTTTGTTTAATTTTTCATAGAGCCAATTGTCAGGAATTGAGCTTTCTGCGAAAATGTCCGTGTTGACTTCCCGACGTCGATTCGTCGCCTCCGGTAAGCTTTAGTTCATGCCGTAATTTTTCTTAGACTTGCCTCACTGCGTTCTACGCCGTGCTCCCTTCGTTTTCCCCAAAAAGCCTCCACATATTTTCGCCTCCGACACCTCGCCATGGCCGCTAATGGCATCTCGTGTCCCCATCTATCCGTTAGTGTTTTCCCCCAATCCGTTCGCGTCATATCGTGCCAAACCATCCCAGATAGCTACTTGCCAAGTGGTTTTAGATTTGCTTCACCGAGAACCAAGATATCAAGTTTTTCCTTTTTCTCTATCGTCTCCGTTCAATTTTCAGCTTAGCCAATAATTTCCCTAGCTTCACCATACTGTGTTCTACCCCGTGCTCACCCTACATCTCCACATTACATACCCGGTACTATCTCTCTCCAACCTGCTGTTGTCGCTACCGTGCCGTCGGTGCCGTTTTTCTCTCACTGCGGGTGATTGCCGCCGTTCCTCATCGCCGTACCCATGTCACCACCTTCGCCTCATCGCCAGGATTCCATTTTGCCCGTTTGCCAGCCACCTCGCAGCCTACTGACATAATACTTTTCAAAAAGTAATTCTCGGATGTTGTTATCATTTCATGTGATGTCCAAACTTTCAGATATTCGTTCTCCCTCATACAAACTCTGAATCCATTGATTCTTTCTCCTAAATTCATCTAAAATCATAATCTATTTGCCAGTGTATATTTTATAATTTTTTGGATTTTAATTGGATTTTATTTGAATTTATTTTGTTTGGTTCTTTGCGTGTAGACTACGACTATTCCGGAGAGTTCGGTTTTGACGATTCACAGCATCAAGTCTTCGAGCAAGGCAAGTCTCCTTTAAACATTTTGCACCTATGTTTGAGAAATGTTTTTGATTATTTTAAATTTATGTGCATCGCTATTTACATAGAACCCTAATTTTGTCTTAGCAAGTTAGTTAAACCAATTATTGTTATGCCCTCGATTGAAGTTGAATGCCATGTACCCTTGTAATCTTAAGAATTCCTTTTGTCTCAATAATGAGATTATTATAAATCTTTGACAAATATTAGAACGGTAGTAAAATGCTTAGTCATGCTATTTAACCTATGTAATCTTGGAATGGGAAATTATAATTCTTTAAACTAGTCTTTTGTATTCGGAGTTTAGTGGCGATTGGTGTTGCCACTGTTCTTTTAAAATAAATTAAATTGTGAAAATTATTTTAGACCGGGGCGGATGGTTGGATTGAATTGGTGCGGTTAGCACGAGATTTTGTAAAGTGTATGTTCCGCCCTAGTCAATTAAGGACCAACTCTTGTAATTGTCCAGACTGAGCACTACCGTACAACCCCAAGTCTATATGGGTACGACCTAGCTGATTAACTTACAATAGTCTAGTTTAGGTGCCACCAGTGGAAAGTGGGTGCCAGGGATTTACTGGTTATTCACAGTGAGGGACAGAGATTTACTGTACTCATATGGCGCAAGAGGGGGCTTCTGACTGGGTGGATTTAACCCTTCAGCAGTGAAACCTCAGCGGGTGGTGTTTAACTAAACTAGAGTGAGGTAAAGGCTTTGTGATATTTTATCTGTGTCTCATGCCAAAGGAGACATGGTGACTGTTAGGATAATTTATCTCTTGGGGGTAAAGTTGTACATCCTCTGCAGAGTGTTAAACTATTCGAATAGTCGTGCCCACGGTCAAGGGCGGGCAAGGAATGCATTCACATGGTAGATCTTTGGTTTTGATTTTTAAACTAAAAGTTTTGAGAATCCGGGTGTGGTTGGAACTCTCGGAAGTGTGTCCTGGCGGATGGAGCCAGTGTGGGTGGATGGAACCCGTAGACCTGAGCCATGGCGGTTAGAGCCAGTTATCTAGTGTTGGTGGATAGAACCTTCACTATAAAATTATCGATAGTTTGTGTTAAAACAATTACTTTGTTAAATTAATGCCTTCAAAAATATTTAATGGTATTTGAAATAAAATATTGCTTTGTGCAAAAGAACCATATAGCCCTCCTTTGTTAAGCCTTGCATCTACGACATCTTTCCCAAGACTTGCGGAGTACTTTATGTACTCACATGTTGCACTCAAAAATATTACTCAGATGAATATGAAGCTCAAGAGAGAGAGAGAGAGAGACTACGACTACTTCGTGTGTGGATTCGACGAAGGATTTCCGGAGTACTAGGTTGCGCTTCCCCAGTCAATTGCCTGTGGCGTATTGATGGGTTTTCGCTGGATTTACCTTTTGCTTCCGCTGTGTTTTGTGTGTGTGTGAGGTCTTGAAACCTCAGTTGTAATAAAGAGATCTTTCGGTCTGTACTCTTTATTATTGTAATCAGCGTTGTTGGTTATGTAATCATCATTGTTTGACTGTGTGCACTAGCTTTGATCTAGGACTAGTACTGTAATACACAGAGGGTCTGGATTCGGAAATCCGGGGTCCCGACACGGGCGAAGTCACAGCTACTAGATGATTGGACGAAGTCGTGTGTAGTCCGTCCCACACAGAGTTGATTGAGTCTCGACCACGAGGCGATCGGACGAAGCGTCTACGACCATAAGGGGGTCAGACAAAGTTGACGGTGGGACGAAGACTTGAAGCACGCTCACTCCGTCCCCCACCCTTCAGACAGTGTAGGACCGGACAGAGTTGACTGAGTCTTAACCACAACGTGGTCGGATGAAGTGTAGGACCGGACAGGCAACAGAGGGGGGTTGAATGGTGCTTTCAAATTCTTCCCAAGTATTCACTTAACCCTTTTTCTCTGATAGCTACAGAGCTATAAAGTTTAGGGTTGCAATCCCACTTAAAAACCGAAGAGATAGGGTTAAATACAGCAGGAAAAACAAAGTGGTCAAAAACTTACAATGTGGTCGTAAGTTCAACAACATGGTCGAGAGCTAACAGAGTGGTCGTAAATCCGACTACCAGACGGAAGTACAATGTGGTCAAAAATCGACTAACAAATGCACATCACCGTAGTCAAAAACTGACTATACGTTGGAAACCAGTGTAGTCGAAAGTTCAACATGGTCAAAAATCGACTACCAAATGGAAATCACTATAGTCAATAATCACCGAGACCAAAATCAGCGTGATCGAAAATGGGTGCAATCGAAACCAACGTGGTTGTAAACAACGTGGTTGATCAACAATGAGTGGTCAAATAACCAACGTAGTCAGAACCAGTCGGTAACCAAAATGATCAACGTGGTCGTAAGCTAACAGGTGGTCATACAACCGACGTGGTTGAAACCGGACTGCAACCAAAAGATCAACGTGGTTGTAACCTACGTGGTTATAAACCAACAAGTGGTCGAACAATCGATGTGATTGGAAACACGCGAAGTAATTAAAAGGCCGAATGTGATCAAAGACAGTGCGATACAATCTGAAACTCGACTGTGGTCAAAACCAATATGATCGTAAAGGTGATCGAGACTTCAGACAGTGCACAGCGCGACTATTTTAACTCAAAACGAAAATCGAAGAACGCACAGCGATCGAAAGCTTGAACGTGGTCAAAAAGTAAAGCGATGTGGTCATAATCTTGACCTTGGTCGAAACTAGAAGTGATCGTAACAGAGACGGAAGAACAGTGGAAGAACAGAGAAGTACACAACCGCAAGATCCAAACTCCACATAACTTTTGATTAAAAGATCAACTAGCCATGAAACTTTGTACACAACATGGTTAAGGTCTCAAGAGGTTACTCTAATCTTTAATTGAAAACTTAGCAAGCAAATTGAGAGCTTTATGCAATTTAACCAAGTGCGCACAAAGTCAAAGCCGAGAGGTTGAGAAGTCAATCAGACCATGCTCGTTGGAATAGAATAGCCAAGATGGCTTTGAGTATGATTCAATAACACCCAGCAAGTCAGGTCGTCAACAAGACAAGAAAGAACTTCTTCTCAGATCAAGAAAGGAAAGAAACAATTGAAGAATAGAGAAGAAACAAAGAAAGAGATGAATGACAGCTAAGCCAACTCACACTAATCAGACAAAAATACACAAGTAGTAGATCGAAGATTGATGTATTGCTTTGATGATTAAGTCTACAGCCACTCCATCTAGGAGGACCAAGAGCACATCATGTGCTCCACTCTCAAAACCCTAAAAACCTAAACCAAGGAAACCCATAAGAGAGAGGTGGGATGGTTAACCCTACATGCCTCCATCCCCACCCCTTTTATAGGTGAGCAACTAGCCACCTACCCTTCTAAATTGGATCCTATCTACTAATACAATGGGGGAACCCGTTAACCCCACACACACACAGGTTTTACTCACTCAAATCCACTTATGCATGTTTTTCGAAGCGCATAAGTGTGCATCCGTTAAATCCTTAGTCTTGATCCATTAGCTTCATCTTGACCTAAACCACTCTCCAACGCATCGCCCACGCACTATGGTTTTGATCCAAGATGGTTTTCAGTATTTTGGTCAAATTACCAAAATGCCTCTTGTTGACCTGGTCATTACCTTCCTTTGCAAGCAAATGCCATGCTTGCCACATGTAGGTACACCATTAGCTTGTCATGTGCCATCAAGTCTCTCTTGTCCCAGTTCCATCGAACCACGGTTTACTTGGCCCGTGCAAGCTACCTGACGTCATCCCGCTGTTCGAACTCGCCTTCAACATTCCCACCTTTCTCGTGCCATGCTTGAGCTCATCATCTCACCCGACATTCTTAATCGTTCTGGGCCTCAACTCCACCATGAGCCTAGCCCTGATCACTGCCGTTGAGCACAGTTGACTTCAAGCGATCCTGCACATCCAAGATAAATAATTCATTTCTAGGCATAAGTTTTTCACAACTTAACCTACATTAGCTAAGATATGCATCATGCAACCTTAACCCAATGACTTAGGTCAACCTAATTAAATCCATGACTCAAATCCCAAATCCAATCTGGACATAGAGCTATCTTTGCAAAGCCAACTAATCACTCCACAAACATTGCAATGGTTCATCACAACAAAAACATGGACCATCTTTCATGGTCCATCACGAAGTCAGGACTGCGAGGCGGTTGGACGAAGTCGGTGGTGGGACAAAGACTTCAAGCACATGGTCTGTCCTGTGCCCTTCGAACTTAGGATCAACGAAGGCGGTGAAGATGAAGCTCTGACATGCGCAGTTAGTCCTACACACTTCAGACTTAGAGTCGACAAAGGAGGCTACGAGATGAAGTTTCGACACACGCGGTCCGTCCTACACGGAGTCGACGGAGTCTCGACCGTGATGCAGTCGGACAAATCGTCTTCGACCACCAGGTGGTTAGATGAAGTGACGACCGTGAGGTGGTTCGATGAAGCGTCTACAACCACAAGGTGGTCGGACAAAGTCTTGACCGTGTGGTGGTCGGACGAAGTGTTTATGACCACTTGGTGGTCGAACGAAGCGTCTATAACCATGAGGTGGTCAGAGAATTGCGACTGCGAGGCATTCAGATGGAGCATCAATGACCACAAGGTGGTCAGATGAAGTCACAAGCATGAGGTGATCGGACGACGTCTCGACCACGAGGCGGTCGGACGAAACATCCATGACCACTAGGTCGTCAGATGAAGCGTCTACAACCACTAGGTGGTTGGACAAAGTCTCAACAGCGATGCGCCTGGACAAAGCATCTACGACCATGAGGGGGTTAGACAGATTCGATGAACTCAGCGGTGGGATAAGACTTGAAGCATGCTCGCTTCGTTCCCCACCCTTCGAACAGGCGTCAACAGAGTCGACAGAGTCTTGACCATAATGTGGTCAGATGAAGTCACAACCGCGAGGTAGTTTGATGAAGTCTCGACCGTGATGTAGTCAAACAAAACATCTTTGACCATGAGGTGGTCGAACGAAGTGACGACCGCAAGTTGAAAATCGCGAGGCGGTCGGACAAAGGCTCTGACCACAAAGTGGTGAGACATTGAATGTTGTTAGTGGACTCCTTGGTGAGGCACATGAAGTGCGTGGGGTCACCTGGGTCGTTAGTAGGACAGGGGACTCCTTGGTGCCCATACCACATGACTCATTGCTGAGGATGACTAAGTTCTCAGTCTTTATCCTCCGTAGAGTACGCTAGAGCGTGAGGCCATCGTGCAATTTTTTATACTCCGTAGAGTTGCCCGGGACGCTAAGTTCCCAGCGCTTTATAATCCGCAGAGTACGCTAGGGCAAGAGGCCATCGTGTGACTTTTGTATAATGTGTAGAGTTGCTTGGGATAGCTGAGTTTCTGGCGCTTTACACTCCAAAGAGTACGCCGGGCATGAGACCATCGTGCATTTTTTATACTCCGTAGAGTTTCCCTGGATGGCTAACTTCTCGGCGCTTTATACTTCGCAAATTACATCGGGGCATGAGGCCAATGAGAGACCATGTGGAGGTCATCCCATGTGTGTGATGAGTAATTGACATCGGTTTAGGAAAGTCGAGTTTGATTTGGTTGGTTCGGACCTTGACGTTGCGTGATGCAATCGGGCTCGGTCAGACTTGGTCAAACCTGGTCAAAATGGTTAGGATGCATATTATGTCGACTTGTCAGGTTGGGCTATTTCATGCTTAATGTGATTTCGTTAATGAATTTATGCTTACATGTATCGAGCGGTGCTATTTGATGTGTTTCTTGTCTGTGTTGGCTGCAGGACGTCGAGGCGGAGTCGTGGCGAGACACGAGGTGACCGGACTAGACACGGGCGGTGTCGAGGTCAGAATGGTCGAGATGTGTCGAAGACGGCGGAGACTCGAGGTGGTTGCGAGGCTTGGACGACAAGGAGCGCGGAAGCTTCCCAAAAGGTGCAGGAGGGGCGAAATGGTAATTTCGCGAGGCTACAAAAGCGGGAGCGGGCTCTGTTCGGGTTTAGCGGGCGTAACGGGTTGGAGACCCGTTAGCCAAAGGCTATATAAGGAGGAGGTGCCTCCTTGTGGCTGCATGCATTCCTAGGGTTTTAGAGGTTGGTAGGGCTTGCTTTAGTCAAAATAAGCTTTGGAGAGTTTGTTTTGGCTTTAGGCTTTAGTTGGTGAGGCTTTAGTGGTTGAGAGCAGGAGAGGTAGTGGAGTGTGTCTCCATCGTAGCTTCTCTGTTGCTTGTCTCCTCTCCAAGAAACATGTAGTGGGTGTGTTCTTGAGTTTGGGAGAGGGAGAGGATGGATTGATGAGCTTGAAATCATTCCTCTTGTATCAATCATGTATCTCCTTTCCTCTTTATCAATATGAGATTGTGTTTGTTTCAGTTCTTGAGCTCTCTGTTGTTTCTGTTCTTCGATGCCCTCTTTTGGTGATTTTTGTGTTTTTGCATTTTCTTGTTGTTTCTCGCTGAGAAGGTCCAAAATGGGTTGCTCTATGCTGGGATGATGCCCTAAGATCATTTGATCGATTTTCCCAAGAGCTAATCTCATTTAATTTCAGTTTTGCTTTTTGGGCCTCCTCTGTTCTTGTTCTTGGTTCTAGGGTTTTGGTGAGATTTTTGATTCCCTTCTTGAGATGGCATGAAACTTGGTTTCTAGAATCCAGAGGCTATCTTTTAGCTATCCTCAAAGTTTCATTGCCAAAGGATCAAAGGTTAGATGGGAATTTGAATTTTGGTACTGCTCCCTGCATATTTTCAGTTTCTAAGGTTTGAGGAGTTTTTCAAATTTGCTTCAAGACGTTGTGCCCAGGTTGTAGTTTCTGTCTCCCAAGGTTATTCTCCAAGTTTTATGCTCAGAAAATCTACATCAATTTGGCAATTTGACTTTTGAGGAAGTCCTTTGTGAGTTTTCAGATTTTGGGCTCAAATCTGAAATACTTGCTCTCTCCTTGATTTTCTTTGGTTCTTTGGTCCCTGATGTTATTTTCTTCTTGGTCTTGCTCTGTTGGTCTAAAAGGTTCAGGAGATTTTCTCCATTTTCTGTGATTTGATCAAAGTCTGAAATTTTAGGGTTGCAGTAGGTTTTCTGAATTTGTCTGGGCCTGTCTGCCCGAAGAGCGGTCAGACCGGCTTTATGGGACCGGTCAGACCGGCGGCAACTGGGCGGTCTGACCGGCCCACTACAAGCGGTCAGACCGCCCCCCTACAGTGAGGAGTGTTTCTTTGGTGTTGCTTTAGGCCTTGTTTTCTTCTCTGAGTTTTTGGGGCTTCCAGTGTGCATTTGATGTCTCCTTCATAGCTTTGTAGCTATCGGAGGAGAAGTCTTTTTGGGGGAGCATTTTTTTTGGGTCGACATTCACCCCCCCTCTGTCGCCATTTCGGTCCAACAACCAACATGTGATTTTTTCACAAAATTACGACCTCGAGGAGGTCAAACGAAGGCCCGACCATGCAGTGGTCAAATGAGAGTCTACAACCATGAGGTGGTCGGACAAAGTCATGACCGCAACGTAGGCAGACAATATCTACCCATGAGGCGGTTGGATGAAGTCACAACCACGACATAGGCAAACAAGGTCTGGACCACAAGGTGGTCGGATGAAGTCATGACTGTGATGTGGATGGAGAATGTACTGACCGCGATGCGGGTAGACAGGGTCACGACCGCAAGGCAGTCAAACGAGGTCACAACTGTGAGGCGATCAAACGGAGTCATGACCACGACGTGGGCGAATGAAGTCTGGACCATGAGGTGGTCGGATGATGTCATAACCACGACATGGGCGGACGAGATCTCGACCGCGAGGCGGTCGGATGGAGCCACGACCATGAGGCGGTTGGACGAGGTCTAGACCACGAGGTCGTCAGACGATGTCACAATCGTGACATGGGCGAATGAGGTCTCGACCATGAGGCGGTCAAAAGGAGCCATGATCACAAGGCAATCGACTGAAGTCTGGACCACGAGGTAGTCAGATGATATCACGACCGCGATGTGGGTAGACGAGGTCTTGACCACGAGGCGGTCGGACGAAGCTACGACCATGAGGTGGTCGGACAAAGTGTCTACCACGAGTCATTCACCCAGAGGTGTGGAGGCCAGACGAAGTTCGACGAAGGACATGCAAAGCCCGGTGAAGACCGTGTGAGGTCCCGTGGAGATTGTTCGAAGTTCGATGAAGACCGCACAAAGTCCGAAGGGGTGACATCTGCATGGAGTCCGACGAAGATGGCATGAAGTCTGGTGAGGCTGACATCCACGAGGAGTTCGTCGGAGGTCGTTCGGAGTTCGGTGAAGGCTGTTCAGAGTTCAGCAGGGACGACGTCCGTGCGGAGTATGGTGGAGGCGACACTCGTGCGGAGTTCGGCAGAGGTCATGTGAAGTCCGACGAAGACCGTGCGGAGTCTGGTGAAGATCGTGCAAAGTCCTACGGAGATCGTGCGAAGTCTAGCAGAGGTCATGTGAAGTTCGTAGAGACTGCACAAAGTCTGGTGAAGACTTGTCTTTTTGATGAGTTTTTGTACAATTTTGTTTAAAGTTAAAGCAAGTGCCAAAGTGTATGTCCGGGAAGAAAACGGTGGTATGTGTACGTGGTGCATGGTCGATGCGTTGTGCCTCATAACGCTACAAGTCCTAGTCGACCATGAAATATATGTGCCAAGATCATCCTCTGTGTTCGTGGGTCTTCAATCATATTGAGACAACCATGTTGTGTCAACCACGCCTGCTCGAGCATGGTCACTTAGACCATGTACTACGACCACGCCTACTCGAGCACCTACTACAACTACATTTTGTGACCACGTCTTCGACCACATGGGGTCTCAAGCATGTTCTTCATCATGTTATTGGCCTGTTCTTTTTGGCTGCGGCTGATGGCTTTTGGCTGCGGCTTTTGACTTTTAGGCTGTTTATACGAGAGATTACGGAGTAACAGAAACTCACATGCAGTTTTTGACGATACAAATGAAATCAGTAAAGTATGTACTACAATTAACTAGTAGACCCCATCTTAAAAAGATACTCCGTTTAAGGAGCTAGTTACTGTAGAAAAGCCGAAAAGCAGCTTTTAGAAGCTGAAAAGAACACCTACTATGTTGACCACGTTTTGTCACCTGGCTGTTATGACCATGTCGTGTCAACCGTGTTGCTTTGACCATGGCACCTCAATCTTGATTTTTTTTACCACGGTGCTATAAGCTTACGAGTACCATGGTGCCACGCCTCATACAACCATGGTTCAATCAGTTGCGGTGCCGTGCCTCATACGACCACATGTTCTCAAATGGTCAATGTGTGTGGCCAAGCAATGGTAGCCCACACATCAAGAAGGAAAGAAAAGATTGGTTCCAAGTAAACCATATTTACAATGGGAAGGCGATTGCGTTGTATCTTGATTTACAGAAGTATTTCTCGATAAATCTTGTCTGATTTGGAAGGCGCATGTTCATAAGAAAAGAATCGGCAATCGGATCAGGACGTCGATCCCGAAGGCCATGGATTGATTCGCACTGTGTGAGGGCTGCGTATGATGCCCGTGGCCCTTGCTTGTGCCTATAAAAGGAGGGACCCTACAAACAGGAGGGGGGAATGGCCCAGACATACCCCATATGCATGAAGGGGCAGATGATCCCTGAATGAGGCAGATGGTCCCTGAACGAGGCAGACGGTCCCTGAACAGAGGAGACACCCCTTGGCACCCACAGGAGAATACAAATAGACAAAGAGGTGGATGGAGGGCAGCAGTAGCGGGATAGCTACCTACACCTACGGTCGCTACTGGTGATGCCGTCGCGGAAGTGCTCAAGAGCTTGTCGTTGGGTGACCTTTGGCTGCAACGATGGGCTGACAAGATCGCCATCATTTTATTAGGCTTATAGCATGAAGTCCTCCCACTCTTGCATGCAGCGTGCACGCCGACCAAGCTGTGTAGCTGCAATGATCCATCATATACCAGGTTAGTCTCGCTCGTATCATGGATCTAATGCTAGCTCTACAGGGTGAAGTGGATGTCTATACTCGCAAGTCCTTCTCGTTACCCAGGATGTGACGTCACCGACCGCCTTCCCAATCTAATGAGGATGGCCTACCCTCATGATCTTGGCGTCCTTCTTGCTGTGTGCCCTCACTACATTGAAGTTTGTCCTAGTCACCCAGTTTGCTCGGTCGATTATGACCGTCTGATGTACTCAGATGTCCTACGACCACCGATGATACTCAGTCACTTACGACCACCTGATGTACTCACACAGTGTCAATCATCTGTTGTACGCATGCATCTTCAATGACCAGCTATTCTTGGTCACCTGCGACCGCCTGCTGTACTCAGGAGTCTTCGGTCGTCTTTGATACTCGAACATCTTCGACCACCGTTGGGCCCGATCGCCAACAACGTCTTTGACCACTTCACCCAAACGGACGCCTACAACCGCTTATTGGAGTCAAGTGCCTCTTACTACTTCTCAAAGATGGATGTCTCTGACCGCCTCATGCAGACGGATGCCTACGACCACTAGTTGGAGTCGAGCGCCTCCCGAAGACGGACGTCTCCAACCGCTTCACCCAGATGAATGCCTACAACCACTTATTGGAGTCGACTACCTTCGATCGCTTCTCGAGGATGGGTGTCTGCGACCACTAGTTGTAGTCAAGCGCCTTCGACTGCTTCCTAAAGATGGACATCTCTGACCGCTTCGCGTAGACGGATGCCATCGATTGCTTGCTGAAGTCGAACGCATCCCAGAGATGGGTGTGTCCGACCACTTGTCATAGTTGAGAGCCTTCGACTGATTTTTGAAGATACATGCCTCTGACTACTTGCCGAAGTCGAGTGCCTTCGACCACTCATCGTACTCGAACAGTGTCGACCGCCCTTGATACCCGAGCGCTTCCGACCACTCGTTGTACTCATACCTCTCCGGCTGAAGACCTTTGGTCATGACGTTTAAGCACTCCAATGAGTACTCCTTACAAGCGGGCCCTACGAGTACTCCTCTTGACCAATGTGCTACAGCACTTTTACGAGTACGCCTTACAACCACGATCGATGGTCGATAACTCCAGTACTCCAACGAGTACTCCCCTCGACCACAGACATCTTCCGATGGGTTTTGACCACAGTGGATTTCGACCACAAACATCTTCTGATGGGTTTCGACCACAGTGGATTTTGACCACGGACATGTTATGATGGGTTTCGACCACGGTGGCTTTCAACCATGTACATCTTCTGATGGGTTGGACCATGGGTGACTTTTGACCACAAAAGATCTCTGATGGGCTTCAACCATGGACATTTTCTGATGGATTCGACTACAGTGACTTTTGACCACGAAGCGCTTCTGTTAGGCTTCGACCACGATGGATTTCAACCACGAACATCTTTCGATGGGTTTTGACCATGGAGAATTTCGACCACAACATCTTTTGGTGGGTTTCAACCATGGTGGATTTCAACCACGGGCATCTTCCAATAGATTTCGACCATGGTGGATTTTGACCATAGACATTTCTCGATTGGTTTCGACCATGATGGATTTTGACCAGGACAACGTCTGATGGTCTTCGACCACATGACCCTTGACTACCGATATGTCCACGACACTGATTCTTGCTGCTATTATCGTTAGACCAGACATGCTAGACGTTAATCATGCATACTTCAAATCACTTCCATTGTGTGTCTGTTCGGTACCGACGAGGTCAAATTGCACAGGCTGGTGCGATCAGTGTAATGACCACACTATCAATAGCCCCATGGACCGACAAGGCTATGGATAATGCCAACGCCCACACCTTTATTAACCATTCATCCCGAGAATGGAGAACGTAAAGCCAATGCGTAGTTTAATCAGAGGTATTTTGTGGGTTTTCCCCACGGATGTAATTAACCACGAGCCTTCCGAGGCCCCGGGAACTAAGACACCACATCACCTATGTCAGATCTGCTATGCAAAGCAGGCTACGGAGCGCATGTATATAAAGAGAACTTGCATTTTTATTCTTAAATGAATAAATAAAATACATGTTTTCCCTAGTTTTGTTGTGCTTATCTATTTTTTGTGTACTTTAGTACACTGGCACGCCCATACCTTATACCTCGGAGCAAGAAATCTGTGAGCGATTTCTCGTGTCAAACAAAATGGCACGCCCGGTAGGACATGGTTCTCCTCCCATCTTCACTGCGCTTCAATGGTCATCGTCATATTCATCTTTAGCTACTTCTTCGACATATAATACATGGTGCATGAATATATCTAGCTTGGCACTGTTTTCGCTAAGGGTCCCTGTCTTGATGGAGAATCCTTCTCCGCTAATAAGCCCAATGCCCATCATGATCCATTTCGGGTCATTCTCACCAGTTGAGATTTTCCTAGTTGAGGTTTTCGAGTATGGTTCCAAAATGCATCTTTGTCAAACACGGGAGTTGACACAACCCTAAGCTGTCAAAATAATAATGCCTACAAGTGTGCAATGGGCAAGTCAAAGAAACACTATGCCTCGTCTCATAAGGCCAAGAAGAGCATAGCTCTCATAGCAATGTTCTGATACTTGGGGAAATCACATGCACCGAGGCCGCTAAAAGAAAGGTCCATACAACAAGAGGTACCCACTCTAGTACTGCCTCTTCCTTGAAAGATTATGCCTGATGTTCTCAAGAAAAATGTGGCTGTGAGGCTTCCATATCTACGCAAGCCATTCACCTATTCAAGTGTGCAACGAGCAAGTCATGCGAGAGGTGCCTACTATGCATGAAGGCAAACTCCAACAACAACCTTGTCAATTACAAGCTCAAGAGGAGTTACCATCTTTAGATGTTGGCACCTCAAGATCATTCCTCACTTGAAATGAACTCCAATTGGGACCTACCTCCCATTACTCACAGGTTGCGCTAGCAATATTAATATGTCTAAAGCATTGAAAGATTAAAAGTTGGCTTTTTCTCCATGAAGCCAGCTATACTTCAAAGGCATGTTGGCTGGGTCCTCAGCGTCATCCTAACCTTCCGCCATCTGTCCACCTTGATAATGAAGGTCGTGCTAGCAATATTAATATGGCTAAAGCACCTTGTAGTTACCCCCCAAGGTGAGGACATCATTGGGGGCAAGTCACACTGCCACTATGATGAAATGGGGCAGCATGACGTAAAGTGCCCCCAAAAGCTTTGAAAGGAGAACTGCACCACACCAACACGGCTATGCGTTCTCTTCATAAAGGCAAGGGAGCAACGATCGCATTTGCAGGCGAGAAGCATCGCTGGAGCCCATGCATCCTTCATGCCATCTATTACTGCCCTACCTACATTTGGCTTGACGTCTTGGGGCTCATCATCCTACAGCCTGTGGCCATAGCACTAAGGTCATTGCGGTCATCATCGCCAAGTGTCACCTACCTCTGGACCACACCTTAGCAAGGCTAGTGATATACATCATCGTGGGAGTTGCCGCAGCTATCATTGCCAAGCTCATCATGATAGATTGTGCCACAATTGGTAGCTGTGCACCAAGGTCGCAAACAGTCGTGATCTTGTCAAGCCGCATCATCTAAGCTGCCATGGACTTTGCCAATTAGAACCTACCGAATACAAGCAAGTACTCAAAAAGCAGTATGTGTAGGCATGATTTGATCATGCACATACATCTCTCTATCAAGTTCACTAACAAGTAGACTGAAGTTCATGGTGTTATGCTACTACTGTACACCACCGGGGTGCATTGTTACAAACTTCATGGTCATATCATCGAAGCCGTTGCAGCCATAATCATTCACATCCAAGCCACTTTGTCTGACACCACACTCGCAGCCTGAGAACATCATCGATCTGACATTTGATGACACCAGCGACCGAGCACAAAACCCGCTGCCGTAGGGTCCATGACCACACCATCGAGGATGCCACAGCTCTCACCAGTTGCACCTAAGCCCTGCACTCGATATGGGCATGTTCGTTGGGACCATTGTGCATGCTTTCAAGGACACCAAATTTGCCTTGGGGCCTTCTTCAACTTATAGACACGATGCGCTGCCGGAGCTCTCGATGGTGGCCACGCTCACTGGTCAAACCCAGTAAACATCAAAGCATGCTTGCCTAGCAACCCGTCGATGACCACTTCATTATCACGGAGCTCGTTGTTGTTTAGCCCGTGGTCATGTCATCAAAGTCATCACAGACGCCATCCTCAAGCACCAGCACCTTTGGTCTATAGCTACAACCACTGCATCGACTACTTCGACCGCTGTTTCGACTCGCTACTTCGACTACTGCATTAACTACTTTGACAATGCTGCATCGATTACTTCGGCAATGCTGCATCGACTACTTCGACTACAAGGCATCAACTCAGTATTTCCACAACGGCACATCAACTACTTCGGCAACGTTGCATTGACTGCTTCGATCACGAAGCATCAACTCGGTATTTTGGCAATAGTGCATTGACTACTTCAACAATGACTGCATCGACTCAAAGCCTCAACCACGGCTTCATCTATGGTTTCAATCGTGGCTGCACAATAGTACAGGGAGATAATAACCTCACATGCAAATGTGCATTTTGTGGCTGCTACAGACCTGGATGCGCTGCACATCAAGTACCAGTGTGACGATGCCAACGGCCGGTAATCATGCGTGGGCCAGGCCATCTAAGTAATGGTAGTTGCCAACCATGGTAGGAGGTGCCTTCACATTCCATCAACCGCAAAGTGTTGCAATGACATATGCCCTGACCTCAGTTGAAGGAAAGAAAGTGGCGCCACGGAATGCACAAGCATCCACGCACTAATGAAGGGTTAACACCAGGAAGCAATAAGCCTATAGATGGATTAGTATGCATCACGTACATGCATGGGCCATGCAAGTTCTTCTCTATCATATTTTCACATGTGGTTGTATATAATTAAGGATGATACTAGGCTGGACTGATGCTTTCAAATGGGCACCCCCTCTACGTCCAGAAAGACTTTAAAATCCATATCATCTGATACTGATCTAACTCAGTGTGTTACTCCAGTTGCCGAGATTGTTTTGACCTCACCCAACCTGTCATGGTCATTCTGTAGTGGTTGTGCAGCCAAGAATGTTTTCGGCCGCGCTCGACCATAGTGGTCATTCCACCATGGTCATTTAGTTGAGATCGTTTTATCGAGCTTGACCAAGCCATGGTCAGTTTACTGTGGTCAATCGGCTGTGGTCATTCTGCCGCAGTCATGCAGCTAAGATTTCTTTTGGCCATGCTTGACCGGTTGTCGGGCCCCCGGATTTCCAAACCCGGACCCTCTGTGTATTACAGCACTAGTCCCAGATCAAAGCTAGTGCACACAGTTAAACAGAATGGAAAACATCACCATCAACGATTTATTACAATAATCAAGAGTACTGACCACAAGGTCTCATTATTACAGTAGAGGTTTAAGACCTCGCACACAGGGAATAAAGCGGAAGCAAAGAAAACCCGAGGACGACCCATCAATTCGCCACAGGCAATTGACTGGGGAAGCGCGACCTATTCCTCCGGGAAGAATCCGTCACAGCCACAAGCGAAGCAGTAGTCGTAGTCTCCTTCTTGAGCTTCAACTTCCTCTGAGATTTTTATTTTTAAGTGTAGCATGTGAGTACATAAAGTACTCCGCAAGTCTTGGGAAAAATGCATAGATGCAAGGCTTAACAAAGAAAGGCCATATGATTCTTTTGCACAAAGCAATATTTAAAATTCAATTATTACTAGTTATTTTTGAAGGCATCAATTTAATGAAGTAAATGTTTTATCAGAATTAACTTTCTAGTGAAGGTTCCAACTACCAACACTAGCTATCCAATTACCATTGGTCAAGCTTTAAACTGCGGGTTCCATCCACCCTCTCTGGCTCCATCCGTCAGGATTCCCTTCCGAGAGTTCCCTCCACTCTCGGAATACAAAACTTTTGATTTTAAAACCAAAACCAGAAATCTACCATGTGAATGCATTCCTTGCCCACCCTTGACCGTGGGCACGGCTATTCGAATAGTTTTACACTCTGCAGAGGTTGTACAACTTTACCCACAAGAGATAAATTATCCTAAAAGTCACACGCTTCCTTTGGCGTGAGACCCAGATAAAATATCACAAAGCCTTTACCTTACTCTAATCTAGCTAGATACCACCCGCTGAGGTTTCACCGCAGGTAGGCTAACCGCCCGAACCGAAGCCCCCTCTTGCGCCATATGAGTACAGTAAATCCCTGTCACTCACTGTGAATAACCAGTCCATCCCTGGCATCCACTTTCCACTGGTGGCACCTAAACTAGACTATCATAAGTTAGTTAGCTAGGTCGTACCCATATAGACTTGTGGTTGTACGGTTAATGCTCAGTTTGGACAAACACAAGCGTCGGTCCTTAATTGATGTAACAGCCCAGCTGTTATTTCAAAAAAATATTTAATTTAATTTAAAATAAAATATTTGCTTTTGGTTGTTTAAGTTTTTTTTAAATTTAATTGCCTGATTTTCTGCTTTTAGAAGGGGTTTTCTTGTGAAAATAATTTAAGCAAAAATAAAAAAATTTTAAATAACAATCAATTTCATTTAAAATAAAAATCAAAGTTATTTGGTTGCTTGAAATTTTAAAATTATCACTAACCTAATTTTCTGCTTTAAAGAAGAGAGCCTTTCTGTTAAATAAAAAAATATTTTATAAAGGAAATATCAAAATTTCAGTTGAAGATATTTTCTATAAGTACAAAATAGCTTTAGAAAGCTCTATGAGTTTTTCTAAGATTTTTTAAGCTTTATTTGTTAATTATTGTATTATTTTAAAGCTAGAAAATAAAAACATTTAAAAAATTAAAATAAATGTTAATTAATTCCGAAATTTTTTTTATCTTTTCAGGTTCCAAGGATCTTTAGAAAATTTTCTTAAAATTTTTCCGAATTTTCTTTTTCTTTTTCTCTTCTCTTTTTTTTTCTCTCTCTTCCTTTTCCTTTCTTCTTCCTCCAGGCCATTTCCTTCGTGCAGTTCACAGAGAGCAGCCATGCGTTTCTTGAGCTTTCTTCAATCTTTGATATCTCTTGATCTCCCATCTCGGACCTCCCCCGCCCCTATAAAAGGGAGGACCGTGAGCCCCTCCTCATCCTCACTCAACCCCGAAAATATCAAGTCCCCACTCCTCTTTTCTTGGGCGCAATCGGAGTTTTTCTTTTGTGTTCCAAGCGGCGTTCTTCGGCTTATTGCGCCTCGTCCAGTGGAGCCCCGCCACTTTTGAGCACATCCTCGGATTTGCCTCGTCGCGTTCTACGCGGTGCTCACCTCGCCTTCGCCAGAACTTTGCCGGAGCACCATCGCCACCGTGGGCCATAGCGTGTCGTCGTTCCTCGCGTCGCCACCAGCCGTCCGTGCATGCCCGACCAAAACCAAGGTGAGCATCACGTTCCCCACGCTCTACTCTTCGTTTCGCCGCAAACCCCACATGCTAACTTCTCTCCGTTTGCCCGGAACGCCGATGTCAACCCGACGGTCGCAAAATGTCTTCTCCACCGTGTTCCGCCACCATCCGATGTCCTTTGGCCGAGCCGTTTGCACCGTTGAGTTTGCCTCGACACGTTCTACATCGTGCTTCCATCGCCCTCGCTTAAAGATTCCCCGAGTCCTCGTCGACCTTGTCAGGCCCAGACACTAAAACTGTACCTTCGCGCGTACACCCCTTTTCGGTGAGCGCTTTGATTTTTGTTCGCGTCATATTGTGTCCTAGCCTCTAAGAAATTTTTCTACCATTTTGTTTAATTTTTCGTGGAGCCAATTGTCAGGAATTGAGCTTTCCGCTAAAATGGCCGTTTGTGACTCCCGACGTCGATTCGTCGCCTCTGGTAAGCCTTAGCCCATGCCGTAATTTTCTTAGACTTGCCTCACCGCGTTCTACGCCATGCTTCCTTCCGTTTCCCCAAAAAACCTCCACAAATTTTCACCTCCGACACCTCGCCATGGCCACCAATGGCATCTCGTGTCCCCATCTATCCGGCGATGTTTTTCCCCAAATCCGTTCGCGTCATATCGTGCCAAACCATCCCAGGTAGCTACCTTTCAAATGGTTTTGGATTCGCTCTACCGAGCACCAAGATATCAAATTTTTCCTGTTTCTCCACTGTCGTCATTCAAACGTCGACTGTATCGTCTCCGATTAATTTTCAGCTTAGCCAATAATTTTCCTAACTTCACCATGCCATGTACTACCCCACGCTCATCTTACATCTCCACGTTCCATACCCGGTACTATCTCTCCAACCTGCTGTTGTCGCTACCGTGCAGTCGGTGCCGTTTTTCACTGACTGCCGGTGATTGCCGCCGTTCCTCGTCGCCGTACCCATGTCACCACCTTCGCCTCATTGCCAGCATTCCATTTTGCCCATTCGCCAGCCACCTTGTAGCCAATCGACACCGTACTATTCAAAAAGTAATCCTCGTATTTTGTTATCATTTCATGTGATGTCCAAAACTTCCAGATATTGGATCTCCCTCATACGAACTCCGAATCTATTGATTCTTTCTCCTAAATTCATCTAAAATCATAATCTATCCGTCAATATATATTTTGCAATTTTTGGATTTTAATTGGGTTTTATTTGAATTTATTTTGTTTGGTTCTTCGCGTGTAGACTACGACTAATCCGGAGAGTTCGATTTTAACGATTCGCAACATCAAGTCTCCGAGCAAGGCAAGTCTCCTTTGATCATCTTGAACCTATGATTTTGAAATGTTTTAATTATTTTAAATGTTATGCATTGCTATTTACATAAAATGATAATTCAAATCTTAAGGTAGTAGTTAATCCAACCTTGTTATGCCCTCCATTGGAATTGATTGTCATGTACCCTTATCACCCTAGAACTTCCTTTGTCTCATTAATGAGATTATTATTTATTCTTTGACAATGATAGTATGGTAGTATAATGCTTAGTCATGCTAAATAAATACCCTTGGAACTTTGAAAATGGGAAATTATGATTTATTGTTGAAACCCTTGTGTTTACAAAGTTAGTGGTGATTGGAGTTACCACTGTTTCCTTTAAAATAAAATAAAAATGTGAAAGATGGTTTAGATTAGGGTGGATGGTTGGTTTGGCTTGGTGCAGTTAGCACGAGATCTTGTTAAGCGTATGTTCCACCCTAGTCAATTAAGGACCGACGCTTGTGTTTGTCCAGACTGAGCATTAACCGTACAACCACAAGTCTATATGGGTACGACCTAGCTGACTAACTTACGATAGTCTAGTTTAGGTGCCACCAGTGGAAAGTGGGTGCCAGGGATGGACTGGTTATCCACAGTGAGGGACAGGGATTTACTGTACTCATATGGCGCAAGAGGGGGCTTCGGTTCGGGCAGTTAGCCTACCTGCGGTGAAACCTCAGCGGGTGGTATCTAGCTAGATTAGAGTAAGGTAAAGGCTTTGTGATATTTTATCTGGGTCTTATGCCAAAGGAAGCGTGTTGACCTTTAGGATAATTTATCTCTTGTGGGTAAAGTTTTACAACCTCTGCAGAGTGTAAAACTATTCGAATAGCCGTGCCCACGGTCAAGGGCGGGCAAGGAATGCATTCACATGGTAGATTTCTGGTTTTGTTTTAAAATCAAAAGTTTTGTATTCCGAGAGTGGAGGGAACTCTTGGAAGGGTATCCTGGCAGTTGGAGCCAGAGAGGGTGGATGGAACCCGCAGTTTTAAACTTGACCAATTGTAATTGGTTGGCTAGTGTTGGTAGATGGAACCTTCACTAGAGAATTATTGATAGTTTCTGCTAAAACATTTACTTTATTAAATTGATGCCTTCGAAAATAATTAGTAGTAATTGAATTTTAAAATATTGCTTTGTGCAAAAGAACCATATAGCCTTCCTTTGTCAAGCCTTGCATCTATGCATTTTTCCCAAGACTTGCGGAGTACTTTATGTACTCACGCGTTGCTCTCAAAAATAAATCTCAGAAGAATACGAAGCTCAAGAAGGAGACTACGACTACTTCGCGTGTGGATTTGACGAAGGATTTCCGGAGTACTAGGTCGCGCTTCCCCAGTCAATTGCCTGTGGCGTATTGATGGGTCATCGCTGGATTTATCTTCTGCTTCCGCTGTGTTTTGTGTGTGTGTGAGGTCTTGAAACCTCAGTTGTAATAATAAGACCTTTCGGTCTGTACTCTCAATTATTGTAATAAAGCGTTGTTGGTTATGTAATCATTTCTGTTTGACTGTGTGCACTAGCTTTGATCTGGGACTAGTGCTGTAATACACAGAGGGTCCGGGTTCGGAAATCCGGGGTCCCGACAATTGACTAGGGTGGAACATACACCTAACAAGTTCTCGTGCTTACTGCACCAACCCAAACAGCCATCCACCCTAATCTAAACCAACTTTCACATTTTTATTTTATTTTGAAAGATCAGTGGCAACTCCAATTACCACTACATTTATAAACACAAGGGTTCAATCATAATAAATCTTAATTTCCCGTTTTCAAGAGTTTCCAAAGTTATTAGATAGCATGACTAAGCATTATCCTACCATTCTAATATTCACAAAGATTAATATTAATCTCATTATTGAGACAAAGGGAGTTCTAGGGTGACAAGGTACATGGCAATCAATGTCAAATGAGGGCATAACAAAGTTGGAATAACTAATTCCTAAAGATTTGAACTAGTGATTTTATGTAAATAGCAATGCACATAATTTAAAATATTTAAAACATTTCAAAAGCATAGGTTCAAGATGATCAAAGGAGACTTGCCTTCTTGCAGGGTTTCTGGGTCTTCTTGTTGCTGTGAAGAGGGATCTTCGACAACGTTGGAATCTACGCGAGAAAAGACGAAGCAAACAAAGCAAATAAATACAAACGGAAATTCAAATAAACTCCAGAAATTCAACAGAGGCCATAGTTGGATAGATTATGATTTTAGATGAATTTAGAAATTTGAATGGCTGGATTTGGAGTTAAAATGAGAAAGTTATGTTCATTTGAAAATCTCAGATTTGAATAAATCTAGAAATTCCCAAATTTCTGACAGGTGGGGCCCACTGGAATATTAGATTTTAATTTCTATTTTTCTTCTGAGAGACTGACAGGTGGGGCCCACTGAACAGTAACCACTGGCGGTCACTGACATGTGGGACCCACTGGACAGTGAGCCCACTGACTCGACCTCTGACACATGGGACCCACTGGACTCCGGGCCCACTTGTCAAAGTCCAGCACAGAGGAGTGGGGCCCAGGCGGCAGTGGCCAGCGCAGACCGGCGGCCGCTGACGTGTGGGGCCCACTTGCCAGTCGCGGATAAATAATGAAAAACTCAACCTCAGCGTGCGGAGCCGAGGGCTCGAACGCGCGCCGAGGGAGTCGGGGGAGGGGAGAGCGAGCGGTGATAGCCAAGTGAGCGAGGAGGCGTTGCCTACCCCTAATGGGTAGGTAATCCTTTTGAGGGTTACCTGCTGGAGTGGTCCGGCAGCCGTGGACGGAGGCAAGGTCGTCGGCGGCGAGGGAGGGTCGGAGGGGTGCGGTCGACGCGTGAAATGCAATCCTTGAGCGGAGGGGGTTCGGTTGGAGGGGTCGACGAGGTGCGGCGACGAGCGGAGAAGGCCGGCGACGAGGGGGTGGCGGATCTGGCTCGGGTCCTCCGGCGCGACGGCGCTCCGGCGGCGGGGAGGGGCGGCTGAGGTGTCGGGGAGGATCGCACGGACGAGAGGGAGCTCGGGGAGGCGACTGCGGGCTCCGGGGATGACCGAGGCGGCGGCGAAGGCTCGCCGGAGTTGGGCGAAGCTCGGAGAAGAGGAAGCTCGACGGCGGGGCGCTTTGGTGCTCGGGAAGGGAGGTGGAGCGTGTCTGGGTGTTGGGCGGAGGGAGGCGAACCGAGGGGGGCTTTTATAGGGGCGCAGGGGGAGCAGGGGAGCGGCAATCGCTCGCCAGTGCTGGCGGCCGGAAAAGGAAGGGAGGGGGAAGAAACGGGAAAGGGGAGGCAGGGAAGGAAGGGAGGCGCGGAGATCGGGGATTTGTTTCCCGGCGGGGCTCGGGGTTGCCAAAACCGGGGAGAGGCAAGGAAGGCAAGGCTGGATCCGGCTCGGATTGGTCGCCGGCACAAAGAAGGAAAGCGGGGAGAGAAGAAAGGAAAGGAGGCGGCTCCGCGGGGACGACGGGCCTGACAGGCGGGGCCGGGTGGCAGCGAGAGCGAGGGCGCGTGCGGCTGACGGGCGGGGCCCGCAGGTCAGCGAGGTGAGGGAGGAAATGAGAGCGGGCGGCTGGATGGCCCGCGCGGAGACTCGGCTTATCCGAGCCGTCCACGCGTCGGGCGAGGAGGAGGGGAAGGCAGGGCCGCAGGCTGACGGGCCGGGCCCGCTGGACAGCGAGGGAGAGGGAGGTGCAGCCTGGATTGGCCGAGCGGCGACGTGGGCGGATCTGGGCCGTCCACGCGTCGGCCGAAGGGGCAGGGAGGAATTTTTAATGATTTTTAATTTCAGAAAAGGCTAGGAATTTATTTAGGCCTCAGAAAAATATGAAAATACCTCCAAAAATTCCAGAAAAATTCACAGAAGCTCCTGGAGATATTTTGGACTTAATAAAATTATTTCCAACTACTGTTGATATTTAATTTTCATATTTTGAATTACTTTTTAAATTCTAAAAATAGGTTTTTAAATTCCAGAAAATCCAGAAAGGCAAATAAAAGCCAAGTAAAATCCAATTACCTTAAAATAATTAATTTGAATTTAAATTTTTCAAAAAGCCAAATTTTGGGATGTGACACCGGTTATAGTCGTTCTACCGTGGTCGTGTAGTCATGGTTATCTTTTTTCGTGCCCGACGTGTTGAAGTTAATTCGCCATGTGTGACCTGTTGTGGTCAATCTGCTATCGTTGATCAGATGTGGTCAATCTGTTGGACCAAAATGGCGACAGGGGGGTGAATGTCGACTTATAAAACTTGCCCCAAAAGTACTCACTTCGAAAACTCTCCTCCAATAGCTATGGAAAGCTATGAAGAAGATAAGCTAGACTCTCTGGAAACTCAAGCACTCAAAGGAAATAGGCACTGCAAACATTGAAACCAAAAGGGCCAAAGACTCATCAAAAACAACATGCAAAACAGGCTAGCAAAGAGGGGCCGGTCAGACTGCACATAATAGGCCGGTCAGACCGCTCTCCCTAGGCTGGTCTGACCGCGTACTCCTAGCCGGTCTGACCGGTCTGTCAATGCCGGTCTGACCGCTTAGGGCTGGCCGGTCAGACCGCCCAGGTCCGGTCGGACCGCCACGGGTACACTGGTCTGATCGCTCCCCTGATACCCAGGCAACCCGAGAGTAACCTGACAGAACTGAAAACTCGAAACCAAATTCAGACTTGGAAAACCTGAGAAATGGATGATTTCTTCTTGATCTTTTTGGCCCAGAGCACTACCACAACCAATTAAATAGCAAGAGGGCTTCGGGAAACAGAGAAATCAAACTTAAGGATAAGAATTTCAGATTATGGTAAAAATCTAAAATCTTGCACGAACTGAGCCAAAAATCAAATTACTCCCCAATCTCTGATCCTTTGCTCATGAAACTTTGAAGATAGCTACTTAATAGCCTTTGGACTTCTCATGCCAAGTTTCATGCCATCTTGAGAAGGGAATCACGAATTGCACCAAACCCTAGAAAAGAAAACAAGAACAGAGAAGACCAAAGTGCAAGTACTGAAATTAAAAGAGGTTCACTCTTAGGATTGACTAGCCAAATGGCCTTTGAGCATCTCCTAGATCACAGCAACCCATTTTGCCATCTTCAGCAAGAATCAAGCCAAAATGCAAAAAACTCAAGAATCACACATAGGAAGCATCGAAGGCAAAAACCAAGAGAGAGCCAGAGACTTGATCAAATTCAGCCAAAACCATCTCATATTGATATTGAGGAAAGGAGATACATGATTACATAGGAGAAACAACTCACATCCTCTCTACTTCCCCATACATGCTTGAGTGGACATCAAACCATCCTCTCCCTCTCCCCAAGACTAAGAACACAGGAGCACTACATGCTTCGGGAGGAGCTCGTGAGAACACACACAGAGAAGAGACACACACCTGCACCTCTCACCAAACCTCAACAACTAAAATCTCAAAGCAAAACAACCTCCCAAAGGCTCTTTTGACTCAAACAAAACCCTAACTCTCTCCCAAAGCCATGGGGAAACATGCAGTCACTCACTCCTATTTATAGCCTTTGGCTAACGGGTCTCCAACCCGTTACACCCGCTAAATCCAACGGAACCCGCTCCCGCTTGTGCAACCTCGCGGAATTATCATTTCGCCCGTCCTGCACCTTCCGGGAAGCTTCCGCGTCTCTTGTCGTCCAAGCCTCGCAACCACCTCGAGTCTCCACCTTCCGACTCGCAACCACACATCCCGACCGTTCTGACCTCGACACCTCCCGTGTCTAATCCGGTCACCCCGTGTCTCGCCACAACTCTGCCTCGACGTCCTGTAGCCATCAAAGACAAGAAACACATCACATAGCACCGTTCGATACATGAAAGCATAAATAACATCAATGTAGCATGAAATCGCCCAAATGACCAATTGAGAAGACGAATATGCAATAAGACCGTCCAACCATACCCGACTGCGCCAAAAGCCGACCTGGCACAAATCACTCAAACCAAACTCAATCTTTGCAACATACTTGTCAATTACTCATCATACACATGTGGTCACCTCCAAATGGTCTCTCAATCTCCCCCTTGATGAGTATATTGACAAACCCAGAAAAAGCACAAAGTTGAGTTTGAAAAGAAAGCCAAACATGGTCTAAAGGAAGAAAATGATGCTAATGACCATGTTGACACAAGGAGCACTAGAGCTACAAAAGAAAGAGCAAATTATTCTCCAAAGCTCTAGAAAGCTCCCAAATGGCTTTTACTCCGCTATTCTCCCCCTTTTGGCAATAAACACATCAAGATGCAAGGAAGAGAATCAAGTCATGATAAAGGATGAAATGGCTGAAGTTGGTTTATTCTAAGCATGAAGAGCCATGAGAATTATCCAAAATGACTATATGAGAATTACATCAAGCCATAACATACAAGTATGCTATCAAGATCATGATAATGTATGTAGAGACAAGCTAAGCCAAATAAGTCATAATCTGAAATTTGATCGAATTTCTTAGCATGTCAAGTCAACCATGATTCTAGTCTAGCTAAAGGTATCCAAAAATGATGCAAGTCATGTCAATAAGCTAAGTGGAACCAAGAAGCAGTGTTTAGCCAATATAAAGTGCTACAAGTTCTATAATGATACATTTGTTCAAGTACTTGTAAGTCTTGTAATTTTTTAGCAAAGTGAGCACAATTGACATATTTTACTTTGAGAAACACATGATTGTTTCTAACCAAATTTTTGTTTTAGTCATGTGCTAGATCTCAAGCCTTATGCGACCACTCCAAGCAAGAAGCTTAAGGAGATGATCTTGGTCATCCAAAACTCCCCCTGAGTTCATGCCTTGTGCAATGGCAAGCCATCTCATGAGAAAAAATTGGTGAGATCAGTTTTTTCGCACAAAATAGATCTTTTTGCATTTTCATGAACATAAGACTTGTACTAACTTATGCAACATCAAGAACTAGCATAGCTCGATCTAAAGCTCAATAAAGATTCAAGACTCAACTCAGCCTATTTGACATGGCATGAATCATAAAAGGATAACTAAAGAAAGACTAGTCTCGAGAACTAACATGACAAGTTTCAATTCAGGTTAAGAAATTTTAATTAACTCATCATGGCAAAAGCCAGTCTACACATATGAAGTCATGATCAATCTAGCCATGAAGCACAAATCATGGCAAGATGTATAGCATTGTAACCATGTCATAAATGGATAATAATCAATGCTCAATGTAGTTATATTACAATGCAGAATGATGAAATGTAAGAAAATCCGGCTCCCCCTCAACATGTAATGCAACTTTTAGTTCAAGTTGAGTTATGTCAAAATTAAGTTCCAGAAGCTCCCAAATGAACTCCCCCTGAACCAAGGCAATAAAATCGAGAAGCTGGAAAAGAAATCAGAAAAGACAGTCCTTAAAGCATAGACAAGATATAGAGGATACTATGGCTCAGACTGACTCTCATCTACCCCATATGACTCTAGGACTATTAACTGATCATCTAATACACTAAGGAGCAAACACGTACCCCGTCTACCCGAGGGTGGCCCGACCCTCGCTAGAACCTATAAGAAGTAAGTGAGCTCAACCTAGTGAGAAGAGAAACAGTTAATAAGCAGCATCCTGGAATCACAAGATAAGAGCAAAAAGTCTAAGCAGCTAGACAAGAAGACCACTCTAACCTATGCTAGAAGGACTAATTCCAATGCACCCCGAATGCAATGCAACAGAAAGGAGCAAGAGCATAATCAATATAATAAAGCAGTAAAGCACAAAGCTCCCCTCACAGCAGTCCATAAGGACAAACCACCCCAAGCTCTCCCCGCAAGGCTGAAAACCTAGAGCTATTCAAAGGCTTGGTAAAGATATCAGCCAACTGGTGGTCACTCTCCACAAACTGGAGCACTATGTCACCCTTCTCTACATGGTCTCTAAGGAAGTGATATCGGATATCAATGTGCTTAGTCCGAGAATGTTGCACTGGGTTCTTAGCAATGTTAATCGCAGAAGTGTTGTCACAAAAGAGTGGAACACTGTCGATAACTAACCCAAAGTCCCGCAGGGTCGAGACCATCCAAAGTACCTGGCTACAACAACTGGCGGCAGCAATGTACTCGGCCTCTGCGGTGGATTGTGCAACACCGGACTGCTTCCTGGAAGACTAGGAAACGAGAGAAGTGCCAATGAATTGGCAGGTGCCAGAAGTGCTCTTCCTATCTATCCTACAGCCAGCAAAGTCTGCGTCTGAGTAGGCTCTCAAGGACAGACAGGACGAGGAAGAGTACCAAATACCATAGTCAATGGTAGCTCGAAGGTACCGAAGAATGCGCTTCACTGCCTGGCGGTGAGATACGCGAGGAGAAGCCTGAAATCGAGCACAAAGACACACAGCAAACTGTATGTACGGTCTCGAGGCAGTAAGATACAAGAGGGAGCCAATCATGCTGCGATACTCCTTCTGATCAACTGACTCGCCGTCCTCATCTGGGTCAAGAGAAGCTGTGGACGCCATGGGAGTTGACACAGCCTTACCATCACTCATATCAAAGCGCTTCAGGAGATCTCGAGTGTACTTGCCCTGATGCTTGATTTGGAAGCCAAGGAAGAAGCTCAACTCACCCATCATGCTCATCTCAAACTCCGAGCTCATGACATCGGAAAACTGGGAAACGAGAGCATGCGAGGAGCCGCCAAAGATGATGTCATCCACATAAATCTGGATGAGCAGAAAATCAGTGCCATGCCGGCGGATGAACAAGGTCTTGTCTACTTTACCCATCTCAAACCCACGAGTCAACAAGTAGGACTTAAGCCTCTCATACCAAGCTCTAGGGGCCTGCTTAAGTCCATACAGCGCTTTGGAAAGCTTGAAGACATGGTTTGGGTATTTGGGGTTCTCAAAACCTGGAGGCTGTCTCACATAGACTTCTTCCTCAATAAAGCCATTGAGGAAGGCACTCTTGACGTCCATCTGGTAAAGCTTGAAACCCTTAGAAGCTGCAAAGGCAAGCAGAATTCTAATGGCCTCAAGTCTAGCTACAGGGGCAAAGGTCTCCTCAAAATCTAGACCGTCAACCTAGGAGAAGCCCTGAGCTACCAGTCTAGTCTTGTTCCAAACAACCACCCCATCCTCACTCTGCATGTTCTTGAACACCCACTTAGTCCCAAGACATTGTGACCTCGAGGGGGCTCAACAAGCGACCAGACCTTGTTTCTCTCAAAATTCTCTAGCTCCTCATGCATGGCATTGACCCAAGACTCATCGGAAAGAGAATGACAAATGTCCTTGGGCTCAAAGGAGGCAACAAAGGCAGAATGGAGATAGAAATGAGACATGCCAGATTTTGAACGAGTGACTCGCTCAAAAAGGTCTCCAATAATCTGCTCAGAAGGATGGTCTTTTTGGATATGTCGAGGAGGTCCAGGATGAGAAGAAGAAGTGGCCTCTACCTCATGAGCTGAAGAGGTAGGAACAGAGCCACTAGCTCCAAAAGAAGCAGAAGGCATGGGCTGATCACCTCGAGGTGCAGTGGAAGAAGGCACCTCAACGGGAGGATGAGGGACTGGATCGGGTAGACAACCCTCATCTCCATCGTCCTCATCATCCATAAGATGAGCTCGGACTGCTCTAAAGAACCTGAGATATCGGGCCTAGTCCCCGGACTGGCCTCGTCGAAGGTCACCTCACAGGTCTCTACCATTTTACTAGACTCGCAGTTCCAAACCCGATAAGCCCGCGAAGAAGTCGAGTAGCCTAGAAAGATCTCATCACAAGAACGTGACTCGAACTTGTCTAGGTTCCCGGACTTCAGAATAAAGCACTTGCAACCAAACACATGAAAATGCGATACACTGGGCTTTCGTCCATATCTCAACTCATAAGAAGTGCGGTGCAAGTGTGCCCGAAGAAAGACTCTGTTCGAAACATGGCACGTAGTGGCTATAGCATCAGCCCAAAACTTCCGCGGTGTAGAGTACTCATCGAGCATCGTCCTGGCCATCTCGACCAAGGTACGGTTCTTTCTCTCCACGACGCCATTTTGCTATAGGACGTGCGGAGAGGAGAACTGATGCTCTACACCTGTCTCATCACAAACCTCTCAAAGTAGGAATTCTTGAACTCCGTGCCATTGTCGCTGCGGATCGCTTGTAAGGCACCCGGAAGCTCAACAGAAAGCCAACTGAAAAGACCTCGGAAATGTGTAAACGTCTCATCCTTCGAGGCTAAGAAAAATACCCAAGAGTACCTCGAGAAGTCATCGACCACAACAAGGACACACCACTTCCCTCCTACTAACTGCACTCGAGCTGGTCCAACAGTATCCATATGGAGCAGCTGTCCTGGTGCATCGGTCATAGTAACTGTGACCGGAGGATCGGAAGCGGCAACCATCTTGCCGTGTCGGAAAAGAGCACAAACTAGATCTTTGACCATCTTAAGTTTCGGCAAACCACGAATGAGGTCGTGGCTGCTAACTCGGTGAAGGAACGCGCGTAGGCTACGATAGCAGAAAATAAAAAAATTCTACCGCGCACACCAGGACATCATGCTAAGGAGGGATCATGGATCGTTACCACTAGACGCGCAGCGCAGCGGAAGAAGAGTTGGAGAAGCCGATCCAACCACGCGCGTCGAGGTAGTAGTGGAAGTAGCCGATCGTCCCGAACAGATTGTCTCCTCCACGCGATCAACCACACCACGAGCAGATCCAATCTGTAGGTTGTTGATGCCGATCAACGCCGCAACGAGCAGCGCCTCCACCAGTATCCACACGTCCGGGGCTGGAACGCCGATCGCGAGTGTACCAGCACTCGCGAGCGGCTAGGGTTTGGCTCGGGAGGTGGCGGCTAGGGTTTTGCTCGGGAGGAACCGAAGCGTACATCCCTCAGCCCCCCGCCTCCATATATATAGACCTCCTCACTTGGGCCTCGTGGACCGAGGCCCAATAGGAGTCTATCCGGATCTCTATCCGAATTGAGCCCACATTCGAATTAGTGTTCCAACCCGTTAAGTGTGCGACCCTGTAGGTTCACGTATACTTGGTCGCGACCCGGAAACGCCTTTCCGGTCACCCTGTTAATAGCGGCCTCTAGCAAGACATATTAACCCCAAAGTATACGTAAAGATCATATCGGCTGAACATGTAATGTTCTCATGTACAAATCCCTTTGCCTCACGATATAGATTAAGCTCAAGGCAAGACCTGTGTCATCCTCTTAATAGCTCAATCACTCTCTCGATTCCGTGATGGATTATAAACTCGTGATTGGCTCCTCAATCACCTTGGCATGGCCATGCACTTTCATAATCCATTACATCGAGGGGCCCAGAGATATCTCTCCCATAAGGAGGGGCAAATTCTATCTTGATCATTCACATCCCACTACATGTTTCATAGCAAACCCGAAGACTACTTTTATGACTACCCAGTTACGGAGTAGTGTTTAGTAGTCCCAAAATAAGCTACTACGCATGTTGGGAACCATGATGATCTCAAGTCTAAGGATTCCACATAAACACTACTTGAGACCAACTGATGACACATGGAATCTCTGCAGTGTCTTATGGCGGGTCTATCCAACATATGTTCACTAACACATGTCCATATTATTGATTTGGTATCTCCATACCATGATCCATGAGACATGATCATCAATCAATACATATGCTGATCTTTGAATCATATTTGTTCCTCATATGATATATAATCAGGGATCATTTAGAAATAGCAACATTTTGGCATTAAGAGTCTCATGAATAAGTCACATACTCATTGATCAATAATGATAATGTCTATTTCAAGGAACAAACTAATACATCATAAACATAGTATGTGATATATTCAACATCTCCATGTTGCCTCTAGGGCATATCACTAACACTCGGGTCAAATGGTCAAATCCAATATGACCAAGTCTCCTATGCCAGAAAGAAAGGTCACGGGACTCAGAAGCAACTAAACACCTGAGAGGATCACCAGAAGACTCAGAAAAATCAGCACAAAAGATCCTCCCTAAACGAGAAATCCCGCAAACCAGACTACCCGAAGAATCAAGAATTTTGCAATTGTTTTTCTTAAAGCTCACCTCGAAACCATCATCGGTAAGCTGAGAGACTGAAAGCAAATTATACTGCAGCTTACTAACCAAGCCAACATCTTTCAAAATGAAAGAATCATTAATGCGCACTGTACCTTTGGCGATGACGCGCCCAGATGAAGCGTCTCCGAATGTGATCTCTCATCACCTGGAGCACAGGCTAGGGAAGAAAACCAACGGGAGTCTCTGGTCATGTGTCGTGAACACCCGGAGTCTATGAGCCAAACCTTTCCCTTCCCTGCCCGGCGAACCTGAGTCAACAAGAGAGTAAAGTCTCAGTACTGGGGTAAATCAAGAGTGATTTTGGCACCCAATACTGAGTAACACGTCGAGCAGATGAAGTAGTCAAACACGACTGACCTCTATCTACCCTACGCTCTATGTCACTCAAAGAAGCAGACGATCTACGTGTAGACCTGAAGCTGTTGTTGGGCTTGACTGCTACAGAGAAGCGAGTCAAGACACCAGCAACATGCTGATCACGCCACGGGAAGCTATCTCGATGGGGGAAACGAGATCTACCCTCAGGACGGTGGAAGTCACGCGCAGAGGGAGCATGAGGACGAAAACCAGTAAACTCAGAAAAACCAAGTCCTCGATGCTGCCCAAACACTTCAGAAACAACTGAAGCAACCCTAGACCTCGTGTTGGTCCTAGATGCACTCACGGTCTGGGGCTGACCCTGAATATGCCTAAGAGCTGCAACACGGTCTCTACGCGCGATCTTGACGCGCCTGAAGCATCGCTCAATCGAGTGTCCATCCTTCTGACAGAAGGTGCAGTGGTACTTCACCTTCTGAGAGGTAGAAGTAACACGGTGAGGCTTCGCCTTCTGATACGCCGAAGCAGCAGTTGGACTCACCTTACTATCAGAAATCCCTTAGACAAAGCCCGCTGACTTGAAATGGACTCTCTCAGGACTGGGCTCAACCTCGATCACACCAGGTGCTATGGGTCTGAGCACGACAGGTGGATGCTTCCTCATTTCCTCACAGAAATCGTATCCTAGACCTTGATTAAATTTGCAAATCTTGGATTGGTCTACAATAAGATTCAGCTTCTTCTTGCCTCCTACAAACCTCTCGAGAGTGTTCATATGGTACTGACACTCCCGAAAGAGAGAGGTGCAAGAAGAGCAGGGGGAAGAAGGAACAGCAGAAGGTAAGAGAGTAGAGGAGGAAGAACCAACAGTAGAGGAACGAATGGCTTGTGCACACACAGCCGACTCAGAATGGACAGTCCTACTGCTAGCAAATTGGTTCATGACACTAGGCGTCTCTACCTTACCCTTGGGATTCTCCTTCCCTACCTCAGCAATCACATCACAATGAGTTGATGGCTTCTCTAGTAAATCCTTAGTTAGCTTCACACATTGTTCATTCAAAGCAACGAGTTCAAGTTTTAGTTTATCACAACTAATGCATGGTGAGCTAACAGGATCCTTAGTCACAAACTGAGTCAATTTGTTGTTATGATCAACCATCTCTTGGAATTGCTTAGAAACAGACTCAAGCTCAAGTGTCAATTTTGGACAGTTGGTGCAAGAAACAACAGGCTCAAGTAATGAAGCATGCAACTCAGCAATTTTATGATCTGCCCTTTTTAAGTTCAATTTCAAATTATTGCAGTTTTCACAAGACTCAGGCAGATCCAGGAGCATGGTATAAAGACCTCTAAAAGTATTATCTTTATCCTCACATGAGGTGCAAGCAATAGTCTCAACAGTAGTAGATGAAGAAGGAGCTACCCTACTCATCTCAAGCTTAGCAAGAAGACTAATGTTCTCCACCTTAACCATGTCAAGCTTGGAGGACAAACTATCATGCGAGGTTCTTAATTTCTCCATGTCACCCAACAAAGCACAACATGTATCACAATCATCACTGGAGGGAGCAGATGTAAGTGAAGTAAGCTCCCGTGATAATCTATCTACTTCCTTCTCCAACTCGCTACACCTAGCTCTAGATCTAGCATGGAATCTACCTAGCTTAAGAAAAGCATCATTAAGCTGGTCGTAGGTGGGGGATACCTCGTCGGAGTCGGAGTACAGCTCGCTGTCGCTCACTTCACCCTCAAGGGCCATGAAGCACATGCCGGAGAAGTCGTCGTTGCCCTTGGGATCTTGCTCGTCCGTTCCATCGTCGTCGCTCCACCCCTCTACCTCGCTGAGGTCGAGGTCGTCGAAGGCGGTGAGGACGCGGTGGAAGAGCTTCTTGGCTTTGCCAAGGTTGCGAAACTTTTTCTTGCCTTGGGTGTGAGCAGGAGGCTTCTTGTTGCGGTTCTTGTTGATGTAGTCGTTCTTGCTCACACCGCCGTAGTCGCCTTTGCCCTTCCCCAGCTTGGGGCAGTTTGCTCGAATGTGGTTGGGGCCACCACACTTGAAGCAGATCACGGGTCCTCCTCTCTTCCCGTCCGTCCTCCTCTTGTAAGCATGGGAAAATCTCCGAGCTAAGAGGGCTAACTGCTCATCCGTAAGCTGCTCTAACTGATCATCAGTTATGTCACAGAGAGCAGCAAGGGAGAAACCGCAAGTCGACTCGGAAGAAGGTCCAGAAGTGGGATCGGTGACTAAAGCCATCGACTGCGACTTCGACTTACGAGAGACAATGTCAATCTCGTGAGTCTTGAGGCGTGAGTACAACACGTCAAGAGTCAAAGTCGAGAGGTCGGTGGTGTCCTTGATGGTAGTCACCTTCATCTCCCAAACCCGCAAATCAAGAGCAGACAACATTTGACGAGCGTTGTCCGAGTCAGGGTATGTAAGACCGATCGCTCGGAGATTGCTCAGAATCTTGTGAAAACGAGCGAAGCACTCATCCAAGACTCGCCAGCGAGCATTTCAAACTTGTTGTAATCTCGCTTAAACTGGTCCTATCGAACCGTCTTAATCTGGATGGTGCCCTCATGGTATGCATCGAGGGTCACCCAGATGTCGAAGGCCGACGTAAGATGAGAGATGCGATCGAACTCACTTCTGCTCAACCCCTGGATTATGATGTTCCTTGCTTTTGCATTCGCCTCAACATCATGCATGTTTCTAGCGTTGATGTTCTCATCGGTAGGAACAACAAATCGTACTTTGACCTTCCTCCAGATGGCATATCCTTGGGCCTGGATGTAGGTCTCCATCCGGCTTTTCCAGAACGGATAATCGATGCCATCAAAGATCGGAGGCTTGGTCGAGTACTTGTCTGTCGCCATGGCTCTTGAGACCGATTAAGATCTATTGAGAAGAGCTAACCGGCTCTGATACCAATTGTTGGACCGAAATGGCGACAGAGGGGGGTGAATGTCGACTTACAAAAACTTGCCCCCAAAAGTACTCACTTCGAAAACTCTCCTCCAATAGCTATGGAAAGCTATCAAGAAGATAAGCTAGACTCTCTGGAAACTCAAGCACTCAGAGAAAATAGGCACTGCAAACATTGAAACCAAAAGGGCCAAAAACTCATCAAAAACAACATGCAAAATAGGCTAGCAAAGAGGGGGCCGGTCAGACCGCACATAACAGGCCGGTCAGACCGCTCTCCCTAGGCCGGTCTGACCGCCTACTCCTGGCCGGTCTGACCGGTCTGTCAATGTCGATCTGAACGCTTAGGGTTGGCCGGTCAGACCGCCTAGGTCCGATCGGACCGCCACGGGTACACCGGTCTGACCGGTCCCCTGATACCCAGCAACCCGAGAGTAACCTGACAGAACTGAAAACTCAAAACCAAATTCAGACTTCGAAAACCTGAGAAATGGATGATTTCTTCTTGATCTTTTTGGCCTAGAGCACTGCCACAACCAACTAAATAGCAAGAGGGCTTCGGGAAACAGAGAAATCAAACTTAAGGACAAGAATTTCAGATTATGGTAAAAATCTGAAATCTTGCATGAACTGAGCCAAAAATCAAATTACTCCCCAATCTCTTATCCTTTGCTCATGAAACTTTGAGGATAGCTACTTAATAGCCATCTTGGGAAGGGAATCACGAATTGCACCAAAACCCTAGAAAAGAAAACAAGAACAGAGAAGACCAAAGTGCAAGAATTGAAATTAAAAGAGGTTCACTCTTAGGATTGACTAGCCAAATGGCTTTTGAGCATCTCCTAGATCACAGCAACCCATTTTGCCACTCTTCAGCAAAAATCAAGCCAAAATGCAAAAACTCAAGAATCACACATAGGAAGCATATTGATATTGAGGAAAGGAGATACATGATTACATAGGAGAAACAACTCACATCCTCTCTACTTCCCCATACATGCTTGAGTGGACATCAAACCATCCTCTCCCTCTCCCCAAGACTAAGAACACAGAAGCACTACATGCTTCGGGAGGAGCTCGTGAGAACACACACAGAGAGAAGACACACACCTGCACCTCTCACCAAACCTCAACAACTAAAGCCTCAAAGCAAAACCTCCCAAAGGCTCTTTTGACTCAAACAAAACCCTAACTCTCTCCCAAAGCCATGGGGATACATGCAGTCACTCACTCCTATTTATAGCCTTTGGCTAACGGGTCTCCAACCCGTTACGCCCGCTAAATCCAACGGAACCCGCTCCCGCTTGTGCAGCCTCGCGAAATTACCATTTCGCCCCTCCTGCACCTTTCGAGAAGCTTTCGCGTCTCTTGTCATCCAAGCCTCGCAACCACCTCGAGTCTCTGCCGTCTTCGACACATCTCGACCGTTCTGACCTCGACACCTCTCGTGTCTAGTCCGGTCACCCCGTGTCTCGCCACGACTCCGCCTCGACGTCTTACAGCCATCAAAGACAAGAAACACATCACATAGCACCGTTCGATACATGAAAGCATAAATAACATCAATGTAGCATGAAATCGCCCAAACGACCAATCGAGAAGACGAATATGCAATAAGACCGTCCAACCATACCCGACTGCGCCAAAAGCCGACCTGGCACAAATCACTCAAACCAAACTCAATCTTTGCAACATACTTGTCAATTACTCATCATACACATGTGGTCACCTGCACATGGTCTCTCACAATCTGTCGTGATTGGCTTGACGCGGTTGTAAGCAGTGGTGGTCGTAAACTCTCTGTTACTTCATCGTAGCCGATGGGGACTGCGTTGGCTTCATGAGGTCTTTGCAACGTGCCTTGCTCTAACGACCAGCTTGGTGGCTTAAAATGTCATCACTACAAGGCACACGTTCTAGGCCTATGCTTTTGATATGGTATTTGCTCCATAGTTCACACGGTGAAACAATGGACTGGTGTAAATGAACAGCTTGCTCAACGCCGAGTCCATGTGATGAGCGCCCTTGCCAAGCAATGTGGCCGCACTTGCGTCGGAGCCATCTACCCATCAGCAACAATGTCACTGATGTGGCAGCCAAGCCGTCAGTGTGCATACTTGAGAGTCCATGTGGACATGCTCCATGTTTGTGATGAGTGATTGACAGTTACTTTTGAAAGTTTGAGTTTGATTTGAGTGTTTTCTTCAAAGTCGTAGCTCTGTTGCTGTGGTTGTAGGTCTTCAAGAGGGCGTACGACTGGTTTTGACCGTTGTTGTGGCTCTCTGGCTGTGGTCGGAAGGCTGTACGACCACGTTGTGGCGTTTACGACTACTCTAGCCGTGGTCGGCGGACTTCGACCATGTTGTGAGGCGGTCGTACGCGGTCGGACTTGGTCGGAAGCGCTCGAAGCGCGGTCAGTTGTGGTCGGCTGAGGTCGTTAGCGGTCGAAAGTGTCCGAAAATCGTGAACATGGTCGTAGACACCTTGAAACCGGTTGTTTGACCTGTAGGATCAATCGTTTGAGCTGGGAATTGGTCGTATGGATTTGTGTTGAAGTCATAGACCTCGTGCATTGGATGGTTCATCATTTCGACCGGTCGGAATATAGTTTTGACCTTGTGGTTTATGATTTGAGCTCTGTTGCTCTGGTACAGATGTTTGTACACATTGTGTTGTGCGGTGCTATGAATGTTTGCTTGTCTGTGATGGTTTGCAGGACTTTGAGACTAGTCGTGGTGAGGCATGGATGGTCGAGAATAGGCACGGGGGTGCTGAGGTCATGAGCGGCCGGAGATGCCAAAGACGACGAGGTCTATGAGGTGGTTGCAAGCGTGATCGGCAAGGCAGGAGGAAGCTTCCGAAAAGGCAGCGGAGTGGCATTTTGGAGAAATGCGAAAAGCTGCAAAGGGAAGCTGTGTCTCTGCCAATGCACAGGAGTTGTTGGCGCTAATGGGTAAAGCACTGGAAGCTTGTTTTCGCTAGTGGATAAAGCGAGTGGTAAAACCCGGTGTTAGGTGGGGGTTTACGGGTTCACCCCGGAAGCAGAAGGCTATAAATAGAGAGGGTAGAGCTTGGGTGCTCGGTGAGGTTGTTCCCTAGTCACTCTGAATTTTTTGTTTCTATTTGTGTGAGTTGTCTCTGGGTAGAGCACGGTTGCTCTTGTACCTCCGATGGAGTGGCTATAGAAACCTCCATGATCAATCATTCATCTCTTTTCCTCAAGTTGATTTCTGTCGTTATGAGATGTTGTGATTGTTTTGTTTGCGATCTGTTTTGAGAGCTTGTTCTTCATTCTATCCGTTTCTCTCCTCTCTTCTGTGTGAGTCTGCGTTCGTTTTGGTGTGCTTCGATTTGCTCAGAACTGGGAATCTGTCTCAAGGCCACTTGGCCAGTTCATTCCCGAGAGCAGGAGTCGAATCAGAGAAGTTCTCTTTGCTGAATGGTCGTGCGCCTCAAGTCCTCTGTTTCGAGTTCGACCAGGTCGCTCTAGCCGACCGTAGCAAAGACCTTGGATTTTCTTGGTAATTTCTCTTCCAGAGGTTGGATTCTTTCAGTGCCTCAAGTTTGAGGACCAAAAGACCAGAGAGTCTCAGTTACTCGGAAATCTGGCTATGCGAGTCCTTCCGCTGTCGACCCCACAGTATTCACTATTTGCTTTCTTTTTGTCGGTTCGGGTAAGCTTTCGACCTCGTCGGCCGTTCGACCATCATTTGGCTTACGATCATGTGTGTTCGACCAGAGGAGTCATCTCTTTCGACCGAGTTGTTCTAGCTGTTGTCTTGGTAGGCTTTTCACTGGTTTCTTCTGTTCTCTCATAGCAGTCATTCTATCTCTTTTTTGTGTGTTGGGGTCGGCCTTCCAGTAAGCTTTTCAACCCGAGACTTCATAGCTTAGTGGCTATTGGAGAAGTAGGGTTGTGTGGATACTTGGGGAAATTTTTAAAGGGCTCCATTCACCCCCCCCCCCCTCTGTCACCATTTCGGTCCAACAATACTGCTATTGCCAACAAAGCCATAATGTTCCTTGTTGGAGTTATCATGCCGATTGCAAAGACACCATGATTATCAATGCATGTATGCAAAGATATTGTAGTGCGCATGCATATCAATGTGGGCCTAGGCATTCGTCTACCATGCCCCACTTGATGCTAATCCACATGATGGTGCTTAAGTACATGAATCATCGCAAAAGTTTATGGTGCCATCTACTCATTCACAGTGCCTATACACAACTGCACCGCTGCTAGTTCCTGATGCCAAGCTCCTCTCCATTTGAGAATCTACGTGGTGCCACTATCCACAACACACCAAAAGCCACCAACCACACTCATGAAGTTGTGGATTTGGTGGGCCATCACAGTCTGAATTGAAGGTTGCACGCCTGCTATGTCGCATTACCGAAGTTCATTCCGAGATTCCTATCAACAAAGTCGTTGGAACTATTGTGGACGTCGTGAGCTTGATGCCCATGCATACCTTGCTCTCGAAGTTATGAGTACATCGCTAGCCGAGCCTGACATCAAGAAGTCGTGGCACCTCAAGCATGTGCATGCTTCCTTTTTGTATAAAACAAAAAATCAATGTTTTTTTTTAAAAATGGCTTTCCCTACATTACATTAGGTTGATGACTGAAAATTTGGCTGCCTTATGACTTGTGGCAAACTATACCTTACACACATTGCACGGCACACATGCCAAGCAGATGTTACTAGGGGCAAAGAAAAGCCAGCTCGAGTCACTCTTGGGTAGTGAGGTTGACATGTCCCTCATTTTTCCCAACGCGCCTCAAGACCTATGGAGATATCAAGCCCCAGGAAAGACTATAGGAGAAGAGCATGAAAGGGCTATCTGGCCAACACAAGTTCGGTTTATTGTGCAGCCGCTTGCCACCCTGTGAGGCGTATCAACAAGTGATGAAAAAATCTAGCCTGCGAGGATTGTTTAGTCCATAAAGGTGAATGGCTATTCTCCAAATTCCTGATAAGGTGTACCCTCAAGATAGCAATGCGAGTTGGGGGATCTTTAGAAGAAGCAAGTTCAATTTCTAATGTAAAGGAATTGCAAAAAATGTAAAGGAATTGCAAAAAAAAAAGAGAAAGCAAAATTCATCCTCACAAGTGAAAAGGGATAAAAAAAATTCCCACTTCAAAGGTTCAAAAGTTCTCCAACAATCAAAGGAGGGAATCCTCTCAAAGTTGAAACAGTTGGAAGGAGGAGGGTAATCATTCACCATCCTCAGCAAAAGTAATGGCAATACTTTCGAGCTATTTTCCCAAAACCATTCTTCCTATTTAAGCCCACCTAAGTCTCTTGGTTCGATGAGGCAAAGCGCTGGGATGTTCACTGTCACCAGGTAGCACTGTCTCCCATAAACACAAACACTTCAAAAAGTAAAGTTGTTGAGTCGTGACCATCATGGCCTCTCGACATCCAACAACTAAGTCCTTCAACAGCCTTATCCGAGGTCACTCCTATACCTGATGCTTGATGGGAAAGCCACATAAAAATTATTATTTTTACATCAAACAACTTGCATGTTCTTTTGCGCATGCATGCCAAGTGCAGCCTTTGCTACCAAGTGCACTATGTGAAACTTGCCTCTTCTGGCAAGAAGACAGATCATGAAACACGGCTATGATGACTTCACCTTCCATTGAAGATCATTAGGGAAGGAGAAATGTCTTAACCTCAACACCGCCAATGGCATCCTGGCATCTAACTTTCCTATGTCAATATACATTTAGGGCATCAAGGACAGTATCACCTATGCGTCCATCAAACACTGACTATATTCCAGTGCGTGCCATAATACTTGAGCGTAAATCGATGATCGATGGCATCATAGTGCCTCATCTCCTACATTAATAACACTGGGGACAACACCAACTCCTTCTGCTATACAACGCCAATGGCATCCTAGCATCCAATTTTTCGATGTTAACATACATCAAAGGCATTAGGGACAACATCACATATGCGTCCATCAAATATCGACCGTATTCTAGTTCGTCCCATATTACTTGAGTGTAAATCGACAATCGATGGCATCACAGTGCCTCATCTCCTACATCAACAACGCTGGGGGCAGCACGGGCTCCTTCTGATATACACCACCAATGGTATCTTGGCATCTAATTTTTTCTATGTTAACATAAATCAAAGGCATGAGGGACAGCATCATCTCTGCATCCATTAAACACTGACGGCATTCCAACGCGTCCTACATTACTTGAGCATAAATCAGTAACTGATGGCACCTTAGTATCTCATCTTCTGCATCAGCAACGCTGGGGGCAGTACCGATGCCTCCTGATACATCACTGATATCATGCTGGCACCATATCAGCATGCGCCAACTATTAACAGCTTCTCGACAGCTCATCTCCTACACTAACGGTGGCGAGGGTCACACCATCCTCATGCAATGCTTTGTCGATGGAATTCTGACACTTCACATTCTGCATTAATATATGTTGATATCGAGGGCTTTTTGACACCTTGTCACCCACAGATGTCGTTGAGGGCATTCCGACATCTCCATCATCAACATCAAATTACTTCGGTGCTAATAGTATCCTGGTACTGCCACAATACAGGTGTGCTACGACAAGAGCTTTTGCCTCAGCACAAACATATTTCAGCCTGGGTTTCATTCGACAACAGGCTTTGATGGTCATTCACTTCCATTCAATGATGATGATTGATCACATGTGGGAGCAATGTAGCACGCTAGTGTGGCCAGTGTGGATCTATGAAACCCTTATACCTAGTTGGCAGGCACCGTAATAGCTACACAGTCATGACTAGGTTGATAAAACTCCTTTAGTGTGTGGTATGGGCTTTCACCACAAATTGAAGACGACTAATGGTATGGTCTTTTGCCTCAACATAGTAGAAGGCATGGTTTTTTGCTTCAACATAGCACTATGGAACGGTCTTTCGCCTCAACATAGTTGTATGGCATGGTCTTTCATCTTAACACAGCTACATGGCATGGTCTTGCGCCTCAAAATAAATATACTACCAGCATGGCTTTTCACCTTAACACAATTATATATTCTAACTTTCTGTGTTTCCTCCTCTTCCCTTTTTTTGTGTTTATACTAACCTTCACAGGCAAGGTGGCCAGTGGATATGATTACTACTCAACTTGGTGAACACTCAGACCGCTCTGGTAATCGGATGCTCTGGTTGTGGTTCTGACCACATGGTATTCAGTTGTCTGACCACGAAGTATTCGGGACCGCGATACTCTATGACTAAACAATTTTGGTCACATGATGCTTCGGTTGAGTTACCACACAGCATTGAGGGCTACAACACTTGTTGATCGAGCAGAGCCGGCCACAGTACGACCATGGCTCTTCGACTGCTACTCCACTCCTTACGATTTACGCTTTGGTCGTTGCAGAACGTGGACACATCAATTGCTACAATAACTGATCAAGTACAACTGCAAACAAGTACTCAAACACTCTTAAGGCTGTTGTAAAATCGAGCGTTTGTTTCATTACTAAAGTAGTGTCACCAAGTTAAGTTCACTTCGCTTCGCGCATCAAACTTAACTTGGCGGGGGGTATTTGTTTGACGAGTTTTTGTTCAAATTATTTTTAAGTTAAAGCAAGTGCCGAAGTGTATGTTTGGGAAGAAAACTATGGTATGTGTACGTGGTGCATGGTCAATGCGTTGTGCCTCATAAGGTTGCAAGCCCCAGCTGGCCATGAAATATATGTGCCAAGATCATTCTCTGTGTTTGTGGGTCTTCGACCACATTGAGACAACCATGTTGTGTCAACCACGCCTGCTCGAGCATGGCACTTAAACCACATACTACGACCACGCCTGCTCGAGCACCTGCTACGACTATGTTTTGCGACCACATCTTCGACCACATGGGGTGTCAAGCACGTTCTTTGATCACGTTATGTCGACCATGTTTTGTTGACTGGCTGTTATGGCCACATTGTGTCAACCATGTTGCTTTGACCATAGCAGCTTAATCTAGGTTTTTTTACCACAGTGCTATACGCTTATGAGTACTGTGGCACCACGCCTCATAAGACCACAATTCAATCAGTTGTAGTGTCGTGCCTCATACGACCACATGTTCTCGAATGGTCGATGCACGTGACCAAGCAATGGTAGCCCATGCATCAAGAAGGAAAGAAAAGATTAGTTCCAAGTAAACCATATTTACAATGGGAAAACAATTATGCCATATCTTCATTTACGGAAGTATTTCTCGATAAATATTATCTAATTTGGAAGGCACGGGTTCATAAGGAAAGAATCGACAATCAGATCAGGATCTCGATCCCGGGGGCCACAGATTGATTTGCACCGCATGAGGGCCACATACAACGCCCGTGGTCCTTGCTTGTGCCTATAAAAAGAGGGACCCTACAAATGGGAGGGGGGAATGGCACGGACATACCCCATACACATGAAGGGGCGAACGATCCCTAAACGAGGCGGACGGTCCCTGAACGAGGCGAACGGTCTTTGAACAGAGGAGACACCCCTTGGCACCCACAAGAGAAGATGAACAGACGGAGAGGCGGATGGAGGGTGGCAGTAGCGGGATGGCTGCCTATGCTTGCGGTCACTACTGGTGATGCCGTCATGGAAACGCTCAGGAGCTTGCCATCGGGCGACCTTTGGCCGCAATGATGGGCTAACAAGATCGCCATCATCTTATTAGGCTTGCAGCATGAAATCCTCCCACTCTAGCATGCAGCGTGAGCCCAGCCAAGCTGTGCGACTATGATGATCTTTCATATACCAGGTTTGTCTCGCTCATACTGCTGATATGATGTTAGCTCTATGTGGTGAGGTGGATGGCGCTACTCGCAAATCCTTCTCATCGCCTAGGACATGACGTCACTGACCGCCACCCCAATCTAATGAGGATGGCCTACCCTCATTATCTTGGTGTCCTTCTTACTGTGTGCCCTCAATGCATTGAAGATTGTCCCAGTCACCAACTGTGCTCAGTCACTTACGACCGTCTAATGTACTCAAACATCCTACGACTGCCGGTAATACTCGATCACTTACGATCACTTGATGTACTTAGATAGCGTCAACCGTCCATTGTACTCAAGCGTCTTCAATGACCAACTATTCGTGGTCACTTGTGACTGCCTACTGTACTCGGGCATCTTCGATCATCTTTGATACTCGAACGTCTCTGACCACCTGTTGGGCCCGATCACCGACGACCTCTTTCAACACTCAGGTGCCATTGACTGCCTACAGTACTCAAACATCATCGACCACTTGTTGGGACGGGATGCTTCCAACTGCCTTCAATACTCGGTCACTTATGACCGCTCGCCGTACTCGAGCATCGTCGACCGTCTTTCATACTCGGACGTTCGTGATAGTCTTTGGCACTCGTACGCCTTTGACTGTTCATCGTAATCAAACATCCCCGAACAACTTCAATACTCGGTCATCCGACTGCTCGTTGTGCTCGAGCGTCTCTAACCACCTTGGACACTCAAACGTCTCTGACTGATTCTCAAGCTCGAGTGCCTTCGACTGCAAGCATACCGCACGCGAGTGCCTCCAACAGCTTGTCGGACATGGACACTTCCGTCCGCCTTCAATACTCGGCCAGTTATGACCACTCGGTGTACTCGAGCGTTGTCAACGGTTTTTCATACTCAGATGCTTTCGATCAATGACATTCATTCATGCCCAGATGCAGGTGGAGGTAGAGATGCAGACGAAGGGAGAGAGAGAGGCAGACGCATAGACAGACACCCACAGACAGAAATAGAGGTAGAGAGAAATAAGAAGCAAGGATAAGTCAGAGAGACCCAAGGCAACGATCCATACAAGCCTAGGCTATGGCATCTTATGCTCAGAATGCTAAAAAATATTCTCTCCTCTCTTTCTTTTGTATCTAATTAGTCTGCATATGATGAACGGCGACTACAATGGCAATGTCACCAAGTGACTACGATTGCTACTAGTAGCACCACCGATCAAGTGCTCTGGGGCTCACCGAGATGCAGCCCATGAACCCTGAGGCTCAAATCATCAAGATTATTGTTCGCTTTCTGACTCACCAAGGTTGAGATGTAAAGTTCCTCCACTCCTATACGTGGTGAGTGCCCCTAGCCAAGCTGAGCGGCCGCAACAATCTGCCAAGCGAGGAACACGGGTGCTTTCAATCACCCGTTACGCTTGGGCACTTTCAATCTCCTGTGATGTTCGGGTGTTCTACAACCACTAGTTAGAATTGAGTGCCTCCAATTGCTTCTCGAAGACAGACGTCTCTAACTACCTCGCACAGACGGGCGCCCACAACCACTAGTTGGAATCAAGCACCTCCCAAAGATAGATGTCTCTGATCACTTTGCCCAAACGGGTGCCTATGAACGCTTATTGGAGTTGAGTGCGTCCGACCGCTTCTCGAAGACAGACATCCCTGATCGCCTCGCGCAGACGAATGCCTACAGCCACTAGTTGGAGTCGAGTGCCTCCCAAAGACGGACGTCTCCGACTGCTTCGCCCAGACAGACGCCTACGACCACTTATTGGAGTCAAGTGCTTCTAACTGCTTCTCGGGGATGGGCACCTACGACCGCTAGTTGTAGTCAAGCGCCTTCGACCGCTTCGTAAAGACGGACGTCTCTAACCGCTTCGCACAAATGGACGCCTTCGGCCACTTGCTGAAGTCGAACGCATCCCAGAGACGGGCATGTCTGATCGCTTGTCATAGTCGAGAGCCTTCGACTACTTTTCGAAGATAGATGCCTCCGACCACTTACCAAAGTCAAGTGCCTTCGACCACTCATCGTACTCGAAAAGCGTCGACCGCCCTTGATACTCGAGCGCTTCCAATTGCTCGTTGTACTCGTACCTCTTTGGCTGAAGACCTTCGGTCACGATGCTTCAATACTCCAATGAGTACTACTTACAACCGTGCCATACGAGTACTCCTCTCGACCAATGTACAGCACTTTTACGAGTACGCCTTACAACCACGATCGGTGGTCAATAGCTCCAATACTCCAACGAGTACTCCCCTCGACCACAGACATCTTCCAATGGCTTTCGGCCATGGTGGATTTCGACCACGGACATCTTCCGATAGGTTTCGACCATGGTAGATTTCGACCACGGACATCTTCCGATGGGTTTCAACCACGGTGGATTTCGACTACGAACATCTTTCGAGGGGTTTCGACCACAGTGGATTTCGACCACGGACGTCTTCCGATGGGTTTCAACCATGGTGGATTTCTACCACGGACATCTTCTGATGGGTTTTGACCATAGTGGATTTCGACCACAGACATCTTCCAATGGGTTTCGATCACGATGCCTTTCGACCACAGACATCTTCCGATGGGTTCGACCATGGGTGACTTTCGACCATGAAGCGCTTCTAATAGGCTTCAACCATGATGGATTTCGATCATAGACATCTTCCGATGGGTTTTGACCACGGTGGATTTCGACCATGGACATCTTCTGATAGGTTTCGACCATGGGCATCTTCCGATAGATTTACCATGGTGGATTTTGACCATAGCCATTTCTTGATTGGTTTTGACCATGATGGATTTTGACCACAGACGACTTCCGATGGATTTTGACCACATGACCCTTGACTACTAATATGTCCATGACACCGATTCTTGCTGCCATTATCGTTAGAACGGTCATGCTAGATGTTAATCATGCATACTTCAAATCACTTCCATTGTGTGTCTGTTTGGTACCAACAAGGTCGAATGGCACGGGCAAGCGTGGTCAGTGTAACGACCACGCTATCAATGGCTCCATAGACCGGCAAGGCTATAGATAATACCAATGCCCACACCTTCATTAATCATTCATCCCTTGCATGGAGAACGTAAAGTGAAGACTGAAAATGACGACCAATGTGCAATTTAATCAGAGGTTTCCTATGGGTTTACCCTACGGATGTAGTTAACTGGGAGCCTTCCGAGGCCCGGGAACCAGGACACCACATCACCTATGTCAGATCTGCTATACAAAGCAGGCTACGGAGTGCATATATATAAAGGGAACTTGTAATTTTGTTATTCTCAAATAAATGAATAAAATACATATTTTCTCTACTTTTGTTGTGTTTATCTATTTTTTGTGTATTTTAGTACACTGCCACGTCCACACCTTATACCCCGGGGCAAGAAATCTGTGAGCGATTTCTCGCGTCAAACATGGGCGAGGTCCAACGGAGATCGCGCAAAGTCCATGGAGACCGAGCGAAGTCCGCCGGAGATCGTGTGAAATGTTGTGGAAACGTGCATCGACGAGGACACGACCACAAGGGGGTTCGGGCATGCTTTGACGATGAAGTTACAACCACCAGCTTGATCGGACGAGCCTCGACGGAGACCCAACCACAAGGGGGTTGGACGAGTCATGCGAAGTGGGATCACGAAGTGGTCATCCGACAATCGGAGCCGGTGTACATCGTGCACAAAGGCCAACTCCCTAGCGCTATGATGATGATGACGAGAAGCGTCGCCCCACCTATGTTGGTGCAATGGGGTAGACGCCGATAGCATCCAGCACGGTAAGCCACCACAGGTAGCATGACACTTTTTTAAAAACCAGCAGAAACTAGATGATATGTTAGAGAAAAAATAGATCTATCATAACTGTACGTCCAATCATATACCGGGGAAACAAAACCAGTCTTATGGCCAAATGAACTTATCTGGGATGCTCGCGACACGAGCACTCCAATGATAGCCCTCTAGCGCCTTTCCTTGCGCAGCTTATTACGCGAGTCCCCACAGACGGCACCAACTGTTATAACCTTACTACAACAGGGAGTACAGAGTACCCCTTTCTCTATAAGAGGAGACAGAGCTACAAAGAGAGACAAAAAAGAGTTCGTGTGTAAAAATGAGTGGGATCCCCCTCCTCTCATACCCCCTTTTAAGGGTTTATATATGTAAATAGGATAGCCCTTGATAATTACAAAAAATGATGTCATATTGATACGTTCCTCTATACTATTGAGCTTATTACCTATTAGACCAATTGCAAAACTCAGTCACAGAGGTTAGACCTGAAGGACTACGGGTAGGCTACGCTAGCGCAAATTAATAAAAATTCTACCCGTAAACCAAGATCACTGCAGTTATAGATCACGGAATTACCACTAGACGCGCAGGTGCGGAATTGATGCAGCACGTCGGGGCAGAGTAGTCGTACTACGTCGATGCAGCACGTCGGGGCAGAGTAGTCGTACTACTTCCTCGTCCTCGTCGTGGCGTCCAACGTACAACTCCTCTCTTGCGGTTCGTCCAAACGCTACAGATGCAGCGCCGCCAAAAGGTATCCACACGTACGGGAGGAAGCGACGCACGCCGGATTACTAGATCCGCGCGAGCGCCCAGGGCGTGGGAGGGGTGGCGGCCAGGGTTTGAGGAGGTCACGAAATTCTCACACAACCCTGTGCGTCCTTGCCCTCCTTTTATAGACGTCCTTATAATGGGCTTCAGCGAATGGAGGCCCATTAGGACTCAATACCCAGTCTAACCCGGATCCAATCCGAATTAGGCTTCAGCCCTTAAGTGTGTGACCCTATGGGTTCACGTATGTTTAGACATGACACGAGTTTACCTACTCGGTCAATAGTTGGTAGCGGCCTCTAGCAAGACGTGCCAACTCCTAAACATACACAAAGATCATATCGAACGAACCATCACAACTTTATGTACATGCCAATCCCTTTGCCTCACGATATTTGGTCGAGCTCCAAGCTGACCACTCTTTCTCGATCCTGTAATCCGGAATCCCTTACTAGGTTAACTCTTAACCTTAAGTAGCATGGCCATGCATTTCTGGATCCGATCACTCGAGGGGCCCAGAGATATCTCTCTCAGGTAGAGAGGGGAAAATCCCATCTCGACTGACCATGCCTCGTAGCATGCTTCATGACAAACCCGAAAACTACCTTTATAACTACCCAGTTACGGAGTAGCGTTTGATAGCCCCTAAGTAGGTCGATTCACATCTCAAGTACATGCGACAATCTCAGGTCTAAGGACAAGGCGTACACATTGTGTAGAGAGAGAACCATAAGTATAATTGTTATGTCTCATGTTGGGTCGGTCCAACCCCATGTTCTAAACATGTGTCCACATTATTGGTTTGACATCTCCATGTCTATGACCTGTGAAACATGGTCATCAACCGATACATGTGCTAATCCATTATTCACGTGTGTCCTCACATGAACTCCGACTAGGGACAACTTTAGAATAACCATATAAGTAAAGAGTTTCACAAACAAGTCACATACTTGTTAATCAACACAAAGGCAATATTCAAGGAATATTTATTAAATCATGGATACAACGAAATATCATCATCTCTATGATTGCCTCTAGGGCATATTTCCAACAAGACCACTCCTACAACAATGCTCGAAAAAGCTTATTATAGACCGCCGCAGAGTTGACATTTCCGCTAACGAGGGAAATTATATCAACGGTGGGATGAGTAGAGAGTAAATAAAATAGACACTTCCATCAAAAATAAAATAGACACGACCTGCTCATCAAAAGCATGGTAATATTTATTCTCTGATTGCGGAGGGGCTACAAAACCATCAACGGGTGGCATACAGATACACAAACAGGCGCGCATTTACATGCTTATTTTGCCATTCCATATTTCCAGTTTATCGCATTGTTCTGCCATGCTGGATGCCATACTGTTACTGCAAGAACTGACCCAGGGGTAGTAGTCCGGACAGATCGGATCTTTCAAGTTTTTTCAGATCTCGCTGAATGAGTTGATAGTCCGGAAACCATGATTCTCAGGAAGTGGTGCATTTCCCGGGCGAATGGAGATTATTACCTCAAAACCTGAAAGACACAATGTTAGACAAACAATGATACAAATTTTCTTCCAAGGAAAAAAAGAAGATATTAAAGCCAGAAGCATATATTATACAACTGTTCAATAATTTGCATAATAGTGCAAGGACTGCCTTAGTTTTGCGCCTATTTCACAATGTCATAAGAACCGATAACTAGAATGTTACCATGATTATAACGATACCTACATAAGTCAATTGGTTAAAGAATCTTATGCACCAAGAAAAAACATTAACATTCCAAAGGACATAGGCAGTATATTTACAGGATTTGTCTACAAAGGTCCCAAGAATATTGAGTGGAACTAGTCATCACCTGCATCTTTTGCAGCAACCGCTTCTTGGAAGACATCGGTTATAAATAAGATTTGAGACGGACTGTCCACCCCGAGTGATTGCGAGATCTCAAAATAACTCTTTGCTTCTCTTTTGTTTCTGTGCGTATGAGAGAAGAAACATAATTCTACACTCATTTTTCAATATATGGGGATAGCAAAGACAAATGGAACAAGAAATCCAGATCATACCCGGTTGTGGTGTCAAAAAATCCACACAGGTACTGTCGCAGATCACCATAGGTCGTATTGCCGAATAGAAGCCTCTGTGCCTCTCTGCTGCCACTTGAGTATATGTAGACCTGTTGACAAGTACATAATCTCTGTATCAAGTCATCCAGTGATTGAACACTCTTTACAAATTTAGGAATACATATTGCGGTATTTCTAAAGATGCCTTCAGTATCGCCTTATACATTGCCCATAACTTGAGGTTATATTTTGTAGCTTTAACTTAACTACCATCTATACTTCACAACCCTGTCACATGACTATACTAATTTATAGTTATTACATATATCATTATTTTTCTTCTTTGCTCCTTTTTACAATATTCTCCTTTTTAAGTATGACACAGCTCAGTTATATCTACCATGTTCAACTAATGAAAATCTAGATTAACATCCTTTTCTTCTATTACAAACCATTTTGTTGTGCTTCCATGCTTCACTAAATTTGGTAGGACCAATCTATCAGCAGCAAAAACAATTCTATTTCTTAGCAAATTAAAATATCTGTAATGCCTGAAAAGTCAGTTCACACTTCACAGGAGTTTGACCAAATAGATACCTTCATGCCACTAGCATGCCAGTTCTTTAGCGCCTCAGGAACATCCTCAAAGACAACTCCTTGCAGCTCTTTCCTTTCAAATCCAGTCCTCCATATATGACCCTGGAATTAGCCATTGAAACAGTTGGAACTCCACCGAGGCAAAAGAAATATGCTTGCAGCACTGGAAAAGAATGTGAACTAAACTACCTGAAGTTGTTTCAATGATGTAATCTTCCGGTCTGCCTTAATCATTGATTCAACATTAGCAACTAATGAATTGATAACCTCTTCTTTGCCAGCATCATCGGGTGGAATTGGAACAGACCCAACAATTCCATTTCTCAGGTCTTCTTCAACCTGAATAATTGGCCGCTAGACTGTTAGAAATTATGTAAAACAAAAAAATTTAAAAACAGTTAAATATTAGGACTTAAATATCATCAACGTTGATTCTTAGATGCTACGAGATCTACAGCTTCACAGGACACATTAAATTCCTTTATCATAACTTACTTGGACGCGCATTAGTTTGATGTCTTCTTTGGTTTCTTCAGAATCATATGTAGAAGTCAGATGCTTTCGCACATTATCACAGGCATAGGGAAACATAACATCAGTCACAAATGATATTGGAGTTGTTGTTCCTTCAATGTCAAGTACAACACAATGCTGCAAGTGAAAAAAAATGCTTTATACTCAAGAAATATGTCAGAGGGTAAGTTGACCAGACATAGCAATCACAAAGCAGTTAAGAAAACACACAAACAATTATACCTGCAGTTGCAAAATGATACATTATATGATCTACAAGTACCACATGGGAGGTTGAATTCCTAAATTACTAAGAACAAAGAACTGACCTTTGATGATTCGGCAGCATGACATCCATTAGGAATGCCAGCGCTTAAAACACTGCGCGATCTTTTGGCACTGTTTATTGGACCATGCTCAGGAGAAGTCCAATCAATACCCAAATGATAAAGCTTGATAGCAGCATCAAAAAGATAGTGATAGCATTCAGCCTGTAAAGCAAGACCATAACAATGAAGTAAATATCTGCCCTGACATAAATTTTAGGAAGCACAAGAATTATCCATAAACATAGCGCACATAATCACAACATTTATAAGAGGCTATCATTACAAAACTCATCAAATTGCAGGCTTGATATGAATATTAAAGAACATTTTGCCCTTTCTTTTGATTGTCGTGGGATACAGTTCAAGCTATTTCGGATTTCATTTAAATGAAGTTCTTAGGTTGGTAATCACAAGTAGCAAAAGCACATGCATAACTGATGGATTCATCGAAATCATCAAAACAAGTTCAGAGCATTACAGGTCCTGCTTCATTCAATTGCGGATGCTACTACCTAGATCCAAATTTGCAAGCAAATCAAATGCTTAGCAACAACATGCACCTTATCAGTTTGCAATCATGTTAGATGTATATTTTATAGAATTTTACTGCCAGGGATACAAGGAAGTCTGAACACAAGGTAACAAAGAGATGCTAATAATAGAGGAAACTTAGGCACACAAAACTTTTAGATGTCATCTAAATGTATCACAACATATGCTAAAACATTAGCTATTCCCTTTGTTCTTTTTTAAATGATGTTATTGACTTTTCATGGTGCTTGAGATGTGACTTTGACCAATACTATTTATAACTTTATATTAGATTAAATTAATATTATAATATTGTGAAACTCATTTTAATGAAAAGTCTAGTGATATAGTCTTTGCATGGCCAATCTAGATAGTTCTGAAAATATTGATGACCAATTTTAAAAAGTTTGACCGCACGGAATGTAAAATGTCATTTATAAAAAAAACAAGGGAGTAGCATATGGAGATCAAACTAAGAATTTAGATTGAAAGCGTTGATATCCTAAAATGAAGAAACAAAGAAAGTTACAGTGAGAGGCTATGCGAAGTTGCGAACACACCTGTGTCTTGGTGTTGATCCAGGAGTCACCCCACACATAAATTCCATGGTTCCGTACAAGGACAGCAGTTGCCTTTGGGTATGCTGCAATCTGTTAAATAACTTTGCATCAGTTGCCTAGATCCATCCAAAATATTGCTAATAACCAATTTGTAAGCAACATTATATGGTACTTGCTCAAACTCTCCATACTCCAAAGGAATTAAGCATGCCCTTTAATCAGCATGATTATAAGGTAAAAAGCCTAAACGATTGGATGAATCAAAGGGATGGTGCTATTGATTGCTTTGCTGCCTAATTCTGTTGCTGGAACTATATCTATTTATCAGCACAAATTCATGATAACTACAAAGTACAAAATGTGACAGAAGATTGTATTTATACCTATAGAACGGATTTTTTTAGGAATCAGATGATTGAAACTTTTAAGACATTAGAAGATTGTAGCATACCGCTTCACTTAGTGAGTCGGTGAGCTCATACTCATAAGGAGTATTCTCAATTATAGGAATAACCAATTCATCATGGTAGCCATGGCCTTTGATTCCTTTAATCATTTCCATATGTGTTATCTGCAGTAAGATCAACGGAGCAGTATATGGTCAAATAAGGAATTTCCATACAGCAGTTACTTTAGTGATTTATCGAAACTAAACCAATTAAAATGAGAGAACTATATAATAGGATCTACTACCACTGTCAGTTTGTAAACCCTGACCACAAACAAACAAAATTTCAGATAGTGTTTGCTATTACCTATTAGCCTATTACAAACACATTGGCCAGTATGTCACTGCCATCTTGAAAACTCTATGCTATTTTAGTTTGTTCTGAATTTTGTTTTGGAACTCATTAGCCGATACGATGAGTATGGTGTTGATATAGCACCGATGTGTTGGGCATACTAGACATGTCAGTATATCATTGATTTTCAAGGCATATATATTGGAGATGAAATTTATATGACATAGTTATTAGCTGTTGCGTTTACCTTCTATGTTCTACATATAAGCCAAAACATACAACCCACGCTCCACCACGGAACTTCCCAATCAATGTATCTACTATGTACCATAAACAGTTCTAAACATTGGAGTCCATGATATGGAGAATTTTGGGGATCTGTATAAAAAATCATTGTAAGGTTCACTGGTACAACTAGGGGTGCAAATGGAGCGGATATTTCCCGACCGACCGTCCGTCCATTTTAATTCGGATACAATTCGGAGCAAATTTTCGGATATCCGAATGTTTTATCGGATACGGAAACGGATTCGGATATTTTTTGTCGGATACGGAAACGGATTCGGAACAAGCATTATCCGACGGATACGGAACTATCCGGATATTTTTCCGGATAGTTACCGGATAGTTTCCCGGATACGGAAACGGAGTCGGATACCTAGCCTTTCCGCCGGCCAAGTGGGATCTCCGACTCTTCTTGAAATGTAGCATTATTTATTTATATAAGATTGCTTATTTCGGTGGCTGTTACAACGTCAGTACACTCGTATTAATCTCAGTTTGCTTAATTTGTCTCTGTCACCATGTGAAATTTGTTTTCGCGCATTATCCGATTAAATATTCGTGATCAAAACTAACCGTATTCGGAGCAGCATGTATTCGTGACCGAGAATATCCGCATTCGTATTTGTATCCGGCACTATCCGTGTCCAACTCCGATTCCGACAAAAAATATGGAAAAGGATACGGGATGAGCAATATTCGTCCGTATCCGCTCCGTTTGCACCCCTAGGTACAACTAGCTCATGCATATCTGTATGAAATCACTGGTGGACCGAAACTATACAAAAATCATGTGCCATTCTTTGTGGTAATCTTGTGTAATGTCTTGCATGACCTTACCTACATAAAAAATGATGTGTTTACTTTGTACTACTGCACCACTAGTGGGCATTACAGCCAAATTTCATGGAAAACATAAGGAGACTTGGAGCATTAGCTAAATTTCATGGAAAAGACAAAGGAGACTAGGACAAGAGGATTCACCCTGAACTCCTTTGCACCAGGATCGAGCATGGTTGCAATGCAAGTCTCCATCCCATGGCTATGAATGACAGCCCCAGCTCCTCTCATCAGATAAGCCTGCAAAACCCCAAATTAAATTAGACTACTCAGTTCGAAACATATTGAAGCAACCACGCAAATTAAACAATGGATATCATTAACAACCTTCATGAACAGAGGTGCACAGTCCGTACACTTTGGAGGCTTGTGCGGCCATGGCTTTGCTACTGGTGGACAGAACACCTTCCCATCTGCCGACAACACATACATGTCTTCTGCCACCATCCTCTCCTTCTGCACACCTAAAAAAGGTAAACAACATTGTCAGTTTGTCACTAAAATTTGTATAGTAACTAATTATCCTCAAATCTCAAGCTCACTCTTGGCAGAATATCTGGTAGGCTGGTACGAAATCATGTTTTATTTTAGTATTTCAAGTTAACAACAATCAACATTGCATTTTGTCCCTATTGTTGGCTCAAGGTGTTTGACAACAACACCATTGTATTTTTGCATCTCTAAGCATGCCAAAAATAATAATTTGAAGATCAAAAAACCACTTGATGGCTTTGTAGGTGCCCTAAAACACGAAGTGATTAAGATTTAAGGTAGTCCTAAAATGGACATTCCAAAGGAATATTTCAAAGGTATTTTACGAGTACAACCATAATAAAGAACTTCCAATGCAACATCCACTCATTCTTGGACCGCAGTATCTATAAGCATAATATGTACACTTCGCAAACTAAAATTTTTGTAAGTTATCAGCTTGTGAATGAAACTCAAGTTGGCTTCATAGAAACTTATCATGGTCATAGGCCTTTTCGACACAACGGTTTTTTTTTTTTGAAGTAGTTTCTGAATTTTCGGGCAGATTAATTTCTAATCTCTAACTTTGAATTGGACATTTGACCTTCCAACTTTCAGATTGTTCATTCTTGCTGGGCCCACTTCCTGACTTTCAGCAAAACATTTGAAAACATTACAGGCTATTGATGCCATTTGGATAAATAAAGTTGATACTAAAGTCTAAACAATACTGTGGTACCCTTTTATTTGAAAAGACAACCATGGTTGAGCCATTTCATGACAACTGCAAACATATGAGCAGAATATGCCAATACTTTCGTATCCTATTATTAGACAACAACACTGTAGCTTTTTCTCTCAGTGTTCCCCAATACACAGCTCCATCTGCCAATATTTAGGGAGATTCACCAAAGAACTTAAAGCATGAAGACGTATCACAGACAAAATAAATTTTGGGTAACTACATATGCATATGCCAACCACATGTCATGAAACAAATCATAGCTAAAAAAAGGCGGTGCACAATGGGATAAGCACCTAACATCCTACAAGCTTAAGTCCATCCATACTGACCGGACAGGCAGCTTATATAAGAGTGATGAACACAACTGCAAGTATATTAAGTAACAAGCTCAAGTCACCCCCAACAAAGCTTTTTTGGCACACCCTGCTCAAGCATCGGATTTTATGTGCATATGGCTTATGATAATTACCAACATGATCGAGCACAGCCAAACCCAGCATTCAACTACGCATGACAATGGAAAAAATCCCGATACCGATTCCAGTTCGTCCTTTAATCAAATAGGCGGTGTCAGTGCAAGCTATATGAGAGGTGGCTCTGTCAGTATCATCGCAGAGCAGCACAAGAGTAATTGGGTAAACAATACAAGTTCACAAGACACATAAGAGCCAGACTTCAGACTTGCCAAGTCAATGGCACTAAAAAAAAGGACACCATTGACCATTTGACCGATCGCACACGCATCAAAAGCTCATTTCACCCCAACACCTGAGTGGAACGAGCAAGAGGCGACCTCGATTCACGCGGCAAAGACATCCACCCTTAACGCCTCACCGACCGGGAACTCACAACCCACTGTGACAATTCATCGAACAGATGCCTCGAGAGAGAGGCGAGGTAGGCGAGGAGAAACAGGGAGCAGATAGGGGGAGAGCAGCAAGCGCTAGTTACCGGAGGGGGACATGACGATGAGCTGCTGGGCGAGGGGCACGGCGGGGTCGTTGGCCTTGACGGTGATGCTGCCGCCGGTGCCGGTGACCCACCCCTGCGAGTAGAAGTGGCGGCACAGCTCCGCAACCAGCTCCCGCGCCTCCCGCACGGCGTCGCCCGCCAGGTACGCCTCCGACGCCATCGCGGCCGCAGCCTCGCCTCCGCCGCCGCTCGCCATGGCTCTCGCCTCCGCGCCCTCCTCTGTTCCGAGGACTCGAGCTGTGCGTGTGGTGGTGGTGGCCGGGGAGGGTTTGGCCTTATGCTCGCCGCTTTGATGCTCGTTATATATTCTCGATTAGTGCCCGTGATTTGCAAACATGGCCCACATGTCAGTGGCGTATTTGCAGGGAATTGGGAACCCATCGGTGGTGGCTAACGGGACGGGAATAAACGTTTCTTCTGTTTACCCCCTCCCCTTTTCGCACGCCATTTTGCAGGTCTTGAGACGAAGAGGCCCACATGTCAGTGGGAAGTGTTGGGCGGGTAGAACGCGACCAACGTAACTGTGCGCGGTGGGACCAAGGTCGTGGTCACGGGAGGAGACGAGGGAGGCAGCATCTGAGTTCTGATCGGCGCCCGTGGCAGGTGAGGGCAAACCGTCAAAAGGCGGCATATTTCGTGATGGCCATTTGACATTTTTAATAGGCCATGTGGCTGGTCCATTCTTTTCGGTATATCATTCGGTACAATTTCTCCCTCGCTTTTTTTTAAACAATTTATTAGGATAATTTTTTAAAACGGTTTATCGGTATTCGGTTCGTTCACACGAACACTCGTGTTAGAATCAAAAGCTATCGATTGTAGCTATAAGTCATCAGTCGCAACATAAAAGAACCTATCCTTTGCTTTTTGGGTTCTAGCTTTTATCTGAAATGGCATTGTAGCGGCTGTTAACATTTTTGTATTCAATTAGAAGAAATGAAGAAAAATAGATGCTAGTTAATGTTGGATTAATTGGGATTGGCCTATTTTAATTTAGCAATTAATCAAATGAAATTCCTAGGCCCACTATTAATGCTATGTGCAAAAACTGTTTAGTCCCATATGGAGAATTGAATGGGAGTTATACCACTTTAAAAGGTGGAACGAGGTAACCCCCTTGTGAAATTGAAGAGAGCCAACACGCGCGCGCGCGCTCGCTCGCTCGCCTCGCCACGCCGAGCCGTGCGTGCGTGCGTGCGTGCGTGCGTGCGTGTGCGTACGCGCGCAGGCGTGTCGGGTGCGGGCGCGTTTTTCTTTATCTATTCGAAAATCGAAACGCACTGACTCGCTGGCAGTTACTTTCGAGTAATGGGTGCAGTTACTGGTCTCTTCATTTTTGCTGTTACGAGAGAAGAAGGTTCTCCTCTTCATACGAAAGAATTTTTGCTGTTACAAGAGAAGAAGGTTCTCCTCTTCATACGAAAGAACAGTTTTCTCTCCCTCTGTTTTTGTTGCTGCTCTCTGCAATCTCCGGGCACGCATACGCGCGCAGGCGTGTCGGGTGCGGGCACGTTTTTCTTTATCTATTCGAAAATCGAAACGCACTGACTCGCTGGCAGTAACGGTTCAGTTACTAGTGGATTATGGCTGCAGTTACTTTCGAGTAATGGGTGCAGTTACTAGTGACTAATGGCGGCAGTTACTGGTCTCTTCATTTTTGCTGTTACAAGAGAACAGAGCATAAGAAGGTTCTCCTCTTCATACGAAAGAACAGTTTTCTCTCCCTCTGTTTTTGTTGCTGCTCTCTGCAATCTCCGGTCCAGAACCTTGCGCGCACAAGTTTCTGGGTGAGTAGGCCTCCGGAACTTCGTCCGTTTGTGTACCTGCACGGGTAGGCGGGCGATCAAGTTTTTGGGGAGCGCATCGGTGCGACTACTCAATCTGCGACGTCTACTTCCTGGTGGTGAACTGTTCGCGGGATTACACTGCGAACATCTTCCTGCATCAAGCCTCTTCCTGCATCACGCCTCGATCGACTACACCGAATAGGCCATCATGTCGACTGATGGTAACGGCGCCTCTGGTGCCTCCGGCACTGGCCCCGCCCGAGGGTATAAACTGCAAACTTCTTTGATGTATTTTCTGTGCGCTATGAATTTGTTAATAGATGTTGCTGTTAGCTTGTTCATTAGCGAATATGAATACATCATTGTTAGATCGCTCATACCTTTCTATGTCATGTTTTATATGCTAAATTTCTGGATTAAAATATGCCGAAAATTGACTAGATTTCCAACAATCCAAAAACTTGATAGGTCTTTTTCGGTAGTTGGCTTTGCTGCGTCGCTTAAGCCACACCCTCCGTTTGATGGTTCAAATTTTAAGAGATGGCGTGCACGCGCGATCCTGTGGTTTACTGCCATGGAATATTTTCATGTTGCACAAGGAAAGCCCGCTGAGCCTCTGTCTGATGAGGATGAACGCAAGTTCAATGTAGCGGATAACTTTTTCCGAGGTGCACTTGTCAACATACTGGCGGACAACATTGTGGATGTGTGCATGCATTTGCCTACGGGCAAAGATATGTGGAATGCACTTGAGGCCAAGTTCGGAGTTTCTGATGCTGGCAGTGAGCTGTATGTCATGGAGCAGTTCTATGACTACAAGATGGTCGATGACCGTTCTGCAGTAGAGCAAGCTCATGAGATTCAGGCGCTGGCAAAGGAGCTTGAGAACAATAAGTGCGAGTTACCGGACAAGTTTGTGGCTGGCGGTATTATCGCCAAGTTACCACCCTCTTGGTCGGATTTTGCTACTTCTCTAAAGCACAAGAGGCAGGAGTTCAGTGTTACTGATCTCATTGGCACTCTTGGTGTTGAAGAGAAGGCGAGGGCAAAAGATACTCGTGGCAAGAAAGTTGCTGCTGAGGGAGGTTCTAGCGCCAATTTGGTGCAGAAGAAGAATCCTCAGGCTTTCCACAACAAAAAGAAAAATAAGCCTTTTGTCAAGCCCAAGGCTACCACTGAGTTTAAGAAGAAAGGCAAAGGAAAGGGCAGCTGCTTTGTGTGCGGTGATTCTGGCCATTGGGCTAAGGATTGTCCAGATCGCAAGGATAAGCAGAAGAAGTCTGCCAACATGGTTATTAGTGACGCTGGAGGAACATCGGGGTACGGTAATTATTTACCTATAGTTCTTTCTGTTTGTCAATCACCTGAGTGGTGGGTTGACACTGGTGCTAATATTCATGTTTGTGCTGATATTTCCTTGTTTTCATCTTATCAGGTCGGTCGAGGTTGCTCTTTGTTGATGGGGAACGGATCGCATGCAGCTGTTCATGGTGTTGGTACGGTCGATCTGAAGTTTACTTCGGGAAAGACCGTGCAGTTGAAGAACGTGCAGCATGTCCCCTCCATAAAGAAGAATCTCGTTAGCGGATCTCTACTATGTAGAGATGGTTTTAGGCTTGCTTTTGAGTCCAATAAATGTGTCGTGTCTAAGTATGGAACATTTGTTGGTAAAGGCTATGAGAGCGGAGGTTTGTTCCGTTTTTCTTTGATGGATTCCTGTAATAAATTTGTGAACCATGTGTGTAATGATGATGATGAGTCTAATGTTTGACATTCACGACTTTGTCATGTTAATTTTGGGTGTATGACGCGCTTAGCTAATATGAGTTTAATCCCGAATTTCACTTTGGTCAAAGGTTCTAAGTGCCATGCGTGTGTTCAATCGAAACAACCTTGCAAGCCTCACAAGGCAGCAAAAGAGGCGAGGAATTTGGCACCGTTAGAACTCATTCATTCTGATTTATGCGAGATGAATGGCGTGTTGACTAAAGGGGGAAAGAAATATTTCATGACGCTCATAGATGATTGCACTAGATTTTGCTACGTGTACTTATTGAAAACAAAAGATGAAGCATTGAATTACTTTAAGATCTATAAACCTGAGGTAGAAAACCAACTTGAAAGGAAAATCAAGCGGGTAAGGTCTAATCGTGGAGGAGAGTATTTTTCAAATGAGTTTACTGTATTCTGCGAGGAACATGGAATTATTCATGAGAGGACGCCTCCCTATTCTCCTGAATCAAACGGGATTGCCGAAAGAAAGAACCGCACTCTAACTGATTTGGTTAACGCCATGTTAGACACTGCGGGACTTTCTAAGGAATGGTGGGGTGAGGCTATATTGACCGCATGTCATGTCCTGAATAGAGTTCCTACAAAGAACAAAGAAGTAACACCATTCGAAGAATGGGAAAAGAAGAAGTTGACTCTCTCATACTTGCGCACCTGGGGATGTTTGGCCAAAGTTAACGTGTCAATTGTCAAGAAGCGCAAACTTGGACCAAAAACCGTAGATTGTGTATTCCTTGGTTATGCTATACACAGCGTGGGTTATAGGTTCTAAATTATAAAATCTAGAGTACCTGACGTGCGTATTGGTACAATCATAGAGTCCAGAGATGCTACATTTTTTGAGAATGAATTTCCTATGAAAAGTGATGTATCTAGCTTATCTAGTCAAGAACCTATAATTTTCCTTGATTCTTTTGTACCGATAGAACATGTTGAGCAAACGACTGTGGAAAATCTTGAGGAGGATAACAATGAAGTTACTCGAAAGAGTAAGAGACAGAGGACTGCAAAGTTTTTTGGTGATGATTTCATTGTATACCTCGTGGATGACACTCCAAGCACCATTGAAGAGGCATATTCTTCTCCTGACGCTGACTATTGGAAGGAAGCAGTATGGAGTGAGATGGACTCTATTATGTCTAATGGAACTTGGGAGGTCGTTGACCGTCCTTATGGGTGTAAACCTGTAGGATGTAAATGGGTTTTCAAGAAAAAGCTTAGGCCTGATGGTACAATTGAAAAGTACAAGGCAAGGCTTGTGGCCAAGGGTTATGCCCAGAAAGAAGGCGAGGATTTCTTTGATACTTATTCACCTGTTGCCCGATTGACCACAATTCGAGTACTACTTGCCCTGGCTGCCTCTCATGGTCTTCTCGTTCATCAAATGGACGTTAAGACAGCTTTCCTAAATGGAGAGTTGGAGGAGGAGATTTATATGGATCAGCCAGATGGGTTTGTAGTAGAAGGTCAAGAAGAAAAGGTGTGCAAGTTGTTAGAGTCTTTGTATGGCCTAAAGCAAGCACCTAAGCAATGGCATGAGAAGTTCGACAAAACTTTGACATCTGCTGGCTTTGTTGTGAATGAAGCTGACAAATGTGTGTACTATCGCTATGGTGGGGGAGAAGGAGTGATATTGTGCTTGTATGTTGATGACATACTGATTTTTGGGACCAACCTCAATGTGATTGAGGAGGTCAAGGACTTTCTGTCCAAGAATTTTGAGATGAAAGATTTGGGAGTGGCTGATGTGATTCTTAACATTAAGCTACTGAGAGAAGGTGATGTTGGGGTTACACTCGTGCAATCTCACTATGTGGATAAGGTCTTGAGTCACTTTGGTTATAGTGACTGCAAGCCTGCTTCTACTCCTTATGATCCTAGTGTGTTATTGAGGAAAAACCGAAGAATAACAAGGGATCAATTGAGATACTCCTAGATCATTGGCTCATTGATGTATTTAGCTAGTGCTACGAGGCCTGACATCTCGTTTGCTGTGAGCAAGCTAAGCCGGTTTGTTTCAAATCCGGGAGATGATCATTGGCGTGCTCTTGAGAGAGTAATGCGCTATCTAAAGGCAACTGTGAGCTATGGCATTCACTATGCTGGGTACCCAAAGGTACTAGAGGGCTACAGTGATTCAAACTGGATCTCTGATGCTGATGAGATAAAAGCCACAAGTGGATATGTGTTCACACTTGGAGGTGGTGCTGTTTCCTGGAAGTCTTGCAAGCAGACCATCTTAACGAGGTCAACAATGGAAGCAGAACTCACAGCGTTAGATACCGCCACTGTTGAAGCTGAGTGGCTTCGTGAACTCCTTATGGATTTGCCGGTGGTTGAAAAACCGATACCAGCTATCCTGATGAACTGTGATAATCAGACTGTAATTATCAAGGTGAACAGTTCTAAGGACAATATGAAGTCATCTAGGCATGTTAAGAGGCGGTTGAAGTCTGTCAGAAAGCTGAAAAACTCCGGAGTGATAGCACTGGACTATGTCCAGACAGCTAAGAATCTGGCCGACCAATTTACAAAGGGTTTATCACGTAATGTGATAGATAGTGCATCGAGTGAGATAAGCCTGAGACCCACATGAGTCGTACCATAGTGGTAACCTGTTCTACGTGATCGGAGATCCCGTGAAGTAGGATGGTGAAACAAGCTGTTGGTTGACTGGGAGGAGAGACCTTTACAAGGCTCATTTCTTCAGTGATGCACTTCTCTCCTATTCTGTATGGCAGGTTGGTTTTTACCTCAATGTGATCCGAGTGGCTTATTTAAAGCAGAGATGTCGGCCTACAGGACATCTTAGAAGGAACACACCTATATGAGTTCGACTGCTGGTCACAGTCTATGAGATTTGGGTGATCTCTAGATACTCATGAATAGGCATGGAGTATGACTTATACGCTCCAACCAGAGGGGATGCTTTAGGCAGCCTAGTACTAGTAAAGGAATTGGGTAAAGCTTGTTCGCACAAAACTGTCAATTCAAGGCATAGTCCATTGTTCAGTTGTGGATGAGTGTAACTCCTTTCCTAGGTAGATGTTCAACTTAACAGTCTCCATCGAAACACTGGTATATCAAACAACAGCAGAACTGAGAGCATTTCTCGTGTGCCTTGAAATTTGGTGGGGATTGTTGGATTAATTGGGATTGGCCCATTTTAATTTAGCAATTAATCAAATGAAATTCCTAGGCCCACTATTAGTGCTATGTGCAAAAACTGTTTAGTCCCATATGGAGAATTGAATGGGAGTTATACCACTTTAAAAGGTGGAACGAGGTAACCCCCTTGTGAAATTGAAGAGAGCCAACACGCGCGCGCTCGCTCGCTCGCTCGCCTCGCCTCGCCTCGCCACGCCACGCCACGCCGAGCCGTGTCGTGCGTGCGTACGCGCGCAGGCGTGTCGGGTGCGGGCGCGTTTTTCTTTATCTATTCGAAAATCGAAACGCACTGACTCGCTGGCAGTAACGGTTCAGTTACTAGTGGATTATGGCTGCAGTTACCGGTTACTGGTCTCTTCATTTTTGCTGTTACAAGAGAACAGAGCATAAGAAGGTTCTCCTCTTCATACGAAAGAACAGTTTTCTCTCCCTCTGTTTTTGTTGCTGCTCTCTGCAATCTCCGGTCCAGAACCTTGCGCGCACAAGTTTCTGGGTGAGTAGGCCTCCGGAACTTCGTCCGTTTGTGTACCTGCACGGGTAGGCGGGCGATCAAGTTTTTGGGGAGCGCATCGGTGCGACTACTCAATCTGCGACGTCTACTTCCTGGTGGTGAACTGTTCGCGGGATTACACTGCGAACATCTTCCTGCATCAAGCCTCTTCCTGCATCACGCCTCGATCGACTACACCGAATAGGCCATCATGTCGACTGATGGTAACGGCGCCTCTGGTGCCTCCGGCACTGGCCCCGCCCGAGGGTATAAACTGCAAACTTCTTTGATGTATTTTCTGTGCGCTATGAATTTGTTAATAGATGTTGCTGTTAGCTTGTTCATTAGCGAATATGAATACATCATTGTTAGATCGCTCATACCTTTCTATGTCATGTTTTATATGCTAAATTTCTGGATTAAAATATGCCGAAAATTGACTAGATTTCCAACAGTTAAGAGGAATCGGAAGAAAAAAAAGACAAATGATGCTATTTTTCTACAGTACAGGACGTTTGCACCTACTCAACACACATCACACTCACATCATCTATGCACGTACATACATGCATATCCTCTATACAGTTGAGAATTTATCAAAGATATATAAGGTCTCATAGAGTATGGATATATATTTTTCACTAAACGTTTTATTGTAGATGTAGGGGGAGTATTTGGTAGCCTAAAAACCGAACGGACAGACAGTCCCGGCCCCGCCGCCCTGGCCCCCAAAACCCAGGGGCCTCCATACACTGATATATATTGTATATGTATGAGTATACAGTATACTAATACTATCCGGATCCGGCTATGTGAGTCTATCCCCGGGCGGCCGACTTGGCGTTGGCGACTTCTCATCTTCAGATTGTCTTTTCGTGATTTCGTCTAGGACTCTACGGCCGTAGGGACTAGGGAACTAGGGCGGCGCCGCGCGGCCCGCGGCAGCAGTCCAGCGCCATCACGCCGTCGCCCGTCGCCCGTCTGACGTCTCTCCGCCGCGCAGCCGCGCCCGCGCTACGTCCCCCAGCCGGTAAGCGACCAAGCCGAGCGCGAGCTGCCGACGCGCAACCACTTTTCGGTTTTCGCCGTCGCGCGGCGTGACTCGTGAGATCTGCATGCATAATGCATTATGCATGGCCTGCATCCAGTCATCCGCTTTGCATGGCCTGCATGCTGCATGCAATATTGCAATGGCATGATTGTATTGATTGATTGCAGATTTGCAGGCGCGTACTGCGTACAAAACAAGGCGTGAAGCCAGGCGACGGAGGAGCTGCACGACAGTCGACAGCACGAGCAGAACGCGGCGGCCGGCGGCGGCGGCTGAGCGAAGCGAACTCAGCAAAGCAAATCTGCTATCTGCGACTAGATGAGTTGATCATCCGACAGTCGAGCGGAGCGGGCGAGCGATCGCCGATCAGCCGCGGAATTCGGAATTCCCAAACCAGCAGGTCCACATCTACTGTAGACTGTAGTTTGCATATTAAAATTTTTTTAATGAGTTCAACAACATTGAAGTCATTGGATCGAACTGAATTAAAAGAATGTTGTACAAAATTTGCAGAAACTTTCTCTCTAGATGGTTCATCTGATGTTGAGTTAAATGATCTAATTTCTGAGTTAAGTGTTATGCAATTGACTTTATCAGATAAACCAATGTCTGCTATGGAGATCTTTGAGTTTGTCAGAGAAGCGGATTGTTATCCTAATATTTCTATTGCTTATCAGATTTTATTTACTATGCATGTGACTGTGGCATCAGCTGAAAGAAGCTTTTCAAAGTTGAAATTGTTGAAGAATCATTTAAGGTCAACAATGTCTCAAGAGAGGTTAAACGGTTTGGCAACTTTATGTATTGAGAAGAAATTATTGGATGAGATTGATATCAATACCATCATCAATGACTTCGCATCTAGAAATGTTAGAAGAAAATTTTTAAGGTAATATCTATAAACTCTTTGATATGTATTTTTCTTTAATACATAACGCATTTTAAGAGTTTGTTGGTGTATATATATATATATATATATATATATATATATATATATATATATATATATATATATATATATATATATATATATATGTGTGTGTGTGTGTGTGTGTGTGTGTGTGTGTGTGTGTGTGTGTGTGTGTGTGTGTGTGTGTGTGTGTGTGTGTAGATTCATATTTAGATATTTATAGTAGGGCCTATATTTCTAGTTTCGCCCTGGGCCTCTAAAATCTCAGGACCAGCCCTGCGGACAGAGGGCGGAGATGTAACGTGTCCGCTTTTATGTAAAGATCAATACAACATAAATGCTGCAATTGAAATAGGTCATTTTATATTAGCTTTTAAAAACTGTTTTTATACAGTAAATAATTTTTCTACAGTCCCTAACTTTTAAACGGAGTGTCTTTTAACATAGATCTACTAATTGATTATAGTACACGATATAATGACTTCATTTATATCGGCTAAAATCGCAAGTGAATGTCTCTCTGTCAATAATTTTCTTTATAAATTGTTACTATTTATAAACCAAAATCAAAAACCAATATGAATAGGTCTTATTAAGAGGGTGTTCGTATTGATTTTTGTCGATGGCTTTTAGTTGTGGTTTTTAACTGAAAATAAATAGTAGTGGCTAAAAGAAGTGGTTTTTAGAAGAAGGGACGAGCGGTGAAAAAAGTGAAGCAGAGATGCATGTGCATGATAGGAGCGACAGAAGTGAGGTATATAATACACCTGTGATCCCTATCTTATCTTCGAAGCGAGACGGTAGTGAGAGAAGTGGAGAAGTTGTTTCAAGAAGCTAGATGATTATATTAGATCTTGACTTTTTTTAAATAAAAACCAATACGAACATTGTTTACGAATTTCATATACAACAGTAGGGAAGAGTTTATATTGAGCACGGCCAAGTAGAGAACGTATCAGATGTTCGGCTATGATCGTTTTGGGTTCAGCTTTTAGCTTCCGGTTTATTTTTCACTATTCATAAATTTCGTCTTTTTCTGAATTTTTGGCTTTTTGTTGAGCTTTTTTACCGGTTCTTTTTTCCCGTATTTGTTTGTATTATATGTAATGGGCTAAACATATTTTTTATATTTTTTAATTTTTTTAAATTTAATTATGTTAAATAAGCATCTGTCAGCTACAGTATTTTTTCAGCCAGCTACAATGCTTTTCAGCCATAAGCCACCAAAAAAAAGCCCAAATAAGCACCATCGGAACATCTTTCTGGACATCGGAACATCTTTCAGCCAGCTACAGGACATCTTTCTGGGAACGCGAAAATAGTGTTCTGGACCATCGGATTGTGTTCCAACAGCCAGATCGTCTACTGCCCTTCCCACCTTGGCATGGTTAGAAAGAGCCAAGAAAAATTTCTACCAAACTAAGGGTTTGTTCTTTTCAGCTTCTAAAAGTTGTTTTTTGGTTTTTCTATAGTAAGTAGCTTTTAAACGGAGTGTCTTTTCAAAATAGGGTCTACTAGTTAATTATAGTATGTATTGTACCGACTTCATTTATATCGGCAAAAACCGCACGTGAGTTCTGTTACTCTATAATCTCTCGCACGAACAGCTCAAAAGCCACAAGCCACAGCTAAAAACCATAAACTCCAGACAAAAAGAACAGCCCTTAAATATTTTTGTGGAACACTCTCTAACTCACAAATCCTACCAACCGAAGCACTTACCATTCTTGAAGATTGTTCATATTTTTGCTTATTCATGTAACTTTCAAAAAGTAGTTAATAGAACAATTGCAAAGTGCTAGAACACGTTAATCAATGGCCAATTTGTGAAGTTCTAGGTATGGAATAAAAAATTATAGCAAGGAAGCCAAACTGAAATTCCAAAAATTGTATAAATTGAATAATAGTTTGCGAAGTACTAGTCATAGTTGCTGATCATGAGGATATGTATAGGCTCAAGCAAACAAGATATAGCAGCAGGAACAGTTACTCAAAATGCAATTTGCGAGGTATATGCACCCCCTAATTCATTTTTTTCTACAAGCAAACACATACGGCCAATACTTTTTTCCTCTTTCTTTTGTTTTTGTTTCTCTCTTTTTTGTTTACCTTTTGCTCCTTTTTTTTTTTTGCACCAATACCAGACCCGCAACAGAAAATTTCATGTGAAAATCCCAACCAGAGGCGGATCCTGGAATCAGTACTGCAGCTAGTCCAACTTGCAACTTGTGCAGATTTCAAATTCCTGATCCAAAAATCACCAAAATTTGCAGGTGTGTGGATTAATGAGTGTAGAAGCTAACAAAAGTGGTTTTACTCGATTTGAACCTCGGGTGAAAAAGATATGTAGTTTTCGGCGAAGGTGGCAGAAGGGAAAAAAATTTGGGCTGGTCGTCTCTTTTTTTGTGTGTGTGGATTTTCTACTGCAAAGTCTCACAAGGAGTGGCGCTTTCCTGGTTCTTTACCATAGAGCCAAACTCCATTTATGCGTGGGAGCAGGTCCGCGACCGCCTTTACAACAACTTTCAAGGGAACTATGTCGAGCGAATCAACGTGGACCAGCTGTTCGCGGTGAAGCAGAAACCTTCGGAGAAGCTCCGGGACTATTTTAAACGCTTCGCGAAAGTACGTTACCAAGTCAAAGACGTTAACGAAACCACCGTCGTTAACGCAACCATACAGGGCCTTCGCCCGGGCCCGATAGCCGAGTATTACGCGCGGAAGCCGATCAAGACGGTGGCGAAGCTCTTCGACAAAATGGAAGAGTACGCCAGGGCGGAAGAGGACACACGGCGAAGACAGGGTGACGACTCCGACACCAACCAGGCCGACGGCTCGATGAAAGGCGAAGACCCGCCGAAGGACGGCTCCTCGAAGGGAAAGCGTAAGCAGGAGTCGTCGAAGGACGCGCCCCAGCATAAGGACGCCCCGCACAAGGAGCCGTCCGACAGGCCCAAGCGTGGCCAGCAGAAGTCGCGGTGAGGCCGTTATGTCTTCGACATCGAGGGCGGTTCCGAAGAGAATGCCTCCGCTGGTCGTAGCGATAAGGGGCGCCGAGGTCGAGGACGCGACCGCGGCCACGGCCGCGATGATAAAAGTCGGGGAGATTACGACGACCAGCATTATGGGCAGTGGTGCGTGGTCCACGGCCGTGGCACCCACGATACGCGCGTGTGCGTCTCCATCGCGGCGCTCCGCGAAAGCGTCTCCAGGGATAGAAACCTGGAGGAACGCCCGCCTGTCGTGGCCCACGTCCAGCACCCCTACGAAGCCCCCACGCAAGTCCAAGCGCCAGGGGCGCATCCCAACGAGGGCCCCCTGCGGATTCAAGCCCACGTGCAGCAACCGTGGGGGGGCCTCATGCAGCTGCAAGCCCCGGAGACAGCCCACCGCAGGGTCATCAATGTTATCTCCGGAGGCTCCTCGCTGGAATTCGCCTCAGCACGGCAGCAGAAGGCCTATGCACGGAGGCTGCACCACGTAGCGGCATACCCAGCGCAGGCACCGCTGGACTGGGCACAGCACGACATCACGTTCACACCCGCCGATGCTTAGGCCGTAGAATTTCCGCACCAGGACCCCCTGGTCGTCCGGGCCGTTATAGCAGGATGCGACGTGGGACGTGCCCTAGTTGACGGCGGTAGCTCCGCGAACATCCTGTTCGTGGCAGCCTTTGACCAGATGGGAATTCCCCGAAGCCGCCTGGGCCCCTCGGGAATCCCGCTGCAGGGCTTTGGGGGACAGCCCCTCCGGGCGCTCGGTCAGATATGTCTTTAGGTCTCCTTTGGCCAAGACGACAACGTGAGGACCGAGGATGCAACCTTTGATGTCGTCAACATCCTCTACCCCTACAATGCCATACTGGGACGCCCAATCCTCAATTCCTTCGGAGCGGTGCCACATCACGGCTATCTCTGCATGAAGCTCTCGGGGCCGCAGGCCGTCATTACTGTTCGTGGCGACCAGGACATGGCCCGGCGTATCGAACTCGGCCCCAGAGGTCCGCACCGCGAAGTTCAACGACGCGCCTAGGATCGACACCGCAGCATGGAGTTCAGAAGTGCTCGCCATAAACCCCGGCAAGCCCCGCAGATAAGCCCAGTCACTAGAGGCTCCGGCCGCACCAGTGACGGGTGATTAGTACCTCCGCCTTTTGTAACTGCTCACCCGCGCAAACGGGAATGTAATAAAGTTCACCGATCGTCGCCCACCTATCATTGTAAAAAAATACGCGGTGAGAGCGCGCGGAGGCCCTGCCTACACGCGTGTTCCCGCAGTATAGACCAAAGACACGCGTTCGCGCGCACACTTTCTGTAGCCAGGGGTACGGGTATGAGTATAAACCAAAGACACGCGTTCACGCGCGCACTCTCTGCAGCCAGGGGTACGGGTATGAGTATAAACCAAAGACACGCGTTCGCACGCGCACTCTCTGTAGCCAGGGGTACGGGTATGAGTATAAACCAAAGACGCGCGTTCGCGCGCGCACTCTTTGTAGCCAGGGGTACGGGTATGAGTATAAACCAAAAACACGCGTTCGCGCGCGCACTCTCTGTCAAAGACACGGGTATGAGTATAAACAAGACGCATGGGGGGACGCCTCCGTGCGCACTCTACGAAGTATAAATTAAGTCGTAGCGTCGAGGTCCGCCTCCGCACGTGCCAGTCTACGGACTTTAAACCAAGTCGTAGCGTCGAGGTCCGCCTCCGCACACGCTAGTCTACGGGCTTTAAACCAAGTCGTAGCGTCGAGGTCCGCCTCCGCACGCGCCAGTCTACGGGCTTTAAACCAAGTCGTAGCGTCGAGGTCCGCCTCCGCACGCGCCAGTCTACGGGCTTTAAACCAAGTCGTAGCTTCGAGGTCCGCCTCCGCACGCACCAGTCTACGGGCTTTAAACCAAGTCATAGCGTCGAGGTCCGCCTCCGCACGCGCACACTCTACGGAGTATAAATGAAGTCGTAGCTTTGAGGTCCGCCTCCGCACGCACCAGTCTACGGACTTGAAATCAAGTCGTAGCGTCGAGGTCCGCCTCCGCACGCGCCAGTCTGCGGACTATAAATAAGGCGCGGATGTTGACCCTGCGTACTCCACGGAGTGTAAAGGGGGCGGGAGTATCGATCGCGCCCTCCTTAGAGCATCGAGGTTCCCCTCCGCGCGTGCCACAGGAGATATACGCAAGATGCATTTACAAAGACCCAACTCCAAGAACAGTCCTGCCGACATAGCGCGCCAGAGGCTGGCCACCGTATGGGCACGCACGCGGAGCATGAGGCACACCAGAGGCTGCCTCCCACCTCAAGGGCAAGGAGACGGAGCGCGTGCGTGCTTACCTTGGCTACGTACCGACTGCGTTGCCCCCTAAACCCTAATCAAGCAAGTCGTCGCCCCGAGCCCCGCCTCCACACGGGCCAGTTTGCAAGGTAAGCAGCACGCGGACCCCTCGCTCGCGCGACCCCCCCCCCCCCCCCGGGGGCCTAGGCGCCAGCTCCGCTGCCACCCGGTCGAAGGGTAGGGGACGGAGCGCTCGCGCGTCTACTTCGGCCTAGGCGCCAGCTCCGCTGCCACCCGGTCGAAGGGTAGGGGACGGAGCGCGCACGCGTCTACTTCGACTAGGCGCCAGCTCCGCTGCCACCCGGTCGAAGGGTAGGGGACGGGGCGCTCGTGCGTCTACTTTGGCCTAGGCGCCTACTCCGCTGCCACCTGTTCGAAGAAGGGACGGGGCGCGCCCCGGGGATGGGGACCTCGGTCCCCCATAACATGCTCGCCCCAAACACAGCATACCACAGCCGTGACGGGGGCGAACCCAGGATGGCATGAACACACCCCGCATATCCTAACTGACCAACAAGTCTATATATCAGAAAAATTTTACAGGTACATAGACCGCAAACATCTCCGACGCTCGAAGCCGCTACTTGGCAGGCTCATCCTTAACACGCGCTAATGTCGGGGCTTCGCCAGAAGAAGGCCGGCTTGCCCAAAAGCTCAGCGACTCCTCGGCCCTTTGCCAGCGTCGAAGGCGCCGCCGGGTCGCAAGGTCGGAGGCAAGCAGCCGGCCCCAGCAGGGTAGCTGCTCGGGATATGGGTAAAATAGTCAGAATTGGCAAAGCAAATGCGCACTTCATTCAAAAAAGGGGGGATATGTTACAACGCACGCCTACACACGGCCACCCCCGTGTCACACCTGTGAATTCCCAGCGCCACCCTCGTCGCGCCGCGGGACCTCATCCAGAAATTGGCCAAGACTCCCCTCGCCATGAAGGGACTTCCGCAGCTCGACCCACGCTGCCGCTTCACCAGCGTAATCCCAGATCCGCTCGTAGAAGTACTTGACGGCGCGGCGAACGGCGCGGACGACACCGGACATCACTCCGGCCCCGCCAGGCAACTCCAGTTGGGGGTCCACTAGTCCAGCGACGTGCACGCAGCCGCGGTGTCACAAGAGCGCGCACAGCATGCAGGACGCCACGTAAGCGCAATGGTTGCCGAAGGTCGTCGCGGCGCCGCGCGCAGCGTTGGCGGCATCCCCAATCCAGCGGAGTGTACGGGACAGCTCCTCCGGCCCGAAGGGGTGGTCTGGCACTTTAGCAACGAGCCCTTCGAGATGGCTTTCCAATGCTTGCATGGCATCCCAGGCAATTATCGAAGCCTCGCCAAGCACCCGGTTACGCTCCGCTAGAGTCAAGGCAAGCTCGCCTTTTTCCTTCTCTAGCGCGGCGACTTGTTGCAGGAGGTTGTCCCGCTCCGCCGCACCTTCCTGCCGCGCCACCTCCGCAGCTGACTCCCGCGCTGCTGCGGCAAGTTCCTCGGTGTGCGCTTTCGCTTCGGCGCACTCCGCCTCCAATTGGCGGATGCGGGCGTCCTGGGCAGAACGAGCCTCTGCGGCTTCGCGCAGCTCCCCCTCGGCGACCCGCAGCCTGTCGAGCGCCCCCTGCTCGCGGACATAGCCCGTGCGCAGGGCCTGCCCCAGCACGAGTGTCTGCAAGGCAAAGAGGGTTAGCAGGTTCAACATGGCCACGAGTTGCCATACAAGCAAGTACTTACCCTCACCCCCGACACCTCTAAGGCATCCCACAGACGCTCCGCCTCGTACGTCTGCAGCACTTGGTGGCCAACGCTGGTGGCCGCGTCGTCCACAAACCCGCGCCACGCCCTCAGCGCCTCCAACGGAGGAACGAAGTCCGCCGGGTTCGGGCGCACGGCGTTCGCGTCGCCAGTGCCAGGACCCCCATGTTCCGGCAGGGGATCCTCCTCTGGTATAAGCGATGCTGCAGGCAGGGATACAGGTGAGAACCCCGCAGGGCACAATGAAGAATACACAAGGTAGACTAGGCAATCTTACCCTCAGTAGCGGACGGAGGACTTCGCGGGCACGCCTCCCTAGCCCCAGGCGGGACAGCAATGACGCAAGTCCCCGCGGGGGGCGTCACCTCCCGGGGCACAGAAGCCCCCGCGCTCGGGGCCGGCGTTGATCGCTCCGGCGCGGAGGTCGTCGTGTCCTGACGTGCCGGGGGGCGCGCGCCATAGGGGCTTCGGCGTGCGCGTCGAAGTCCCACAAGCTCCCGATGCCCGCCGCCACGATGAATCCCCTCGACGTCCGATGGGGCTCCAGCCGCAGGCACGGTCGCTTAGCCAGAATGAATGGCGACGACCCCGCCCCAGTAACCGCTGCGGGAAAGGCCCCCACGGCCACAGCACCCGTCGGCGAAGGCACTACCCTGTCAACCTCCGCGCACGGCACCTCGGTCCCGGCCGCTGTCATCGGCAAAGACCCGGCTCCGCGTGCACCCGCGGAGGGCGTCCCCGGCGTAATAACGTCCATGGCCGAGGGTTCCGCCCCAGCACCACCGGCCAGTATGGACCCCGACTCGACGACCATCGCGGGTGACACGACTTCCTCCCTCCGGCTACCTGTCGCGGGCCCCCCGCCCAGGTCATCGCCCGAGGGCCCTTCGCCCCAGGTGTCTGCGCCCTCCAAGCCCGAGTCGGCATACTTCGTCGAATTCGACTCCGCGTCTGCCGCGCTGGCAGGAGCGGTAGCAGCAGCAGTAGCGGCTGCTATACCGAGCACGGCAGCCGCCCCGCCTCGGGCCCTCTTGCGAGCCGGCGCCTTCGTCCTCGTCGCGCCGTCGTCCTGGTGTTGTGGGGTCGGACGCGCGCGGTCCGGCACGGCGAGGCCCAAGGCCTTGCACACACGGTTTATCCGCCCTAGCCCCGCCTCCGCGGTAGCAGACGCACGCTGGTCATGCTCCCTGGCGGTATACGGCCCAAGGAAGACGCGCGCGGCCCGCTCCGCGTCTTCCAAGCGAATTTCTGGGCAAGGCAGGAGACGGAGTTAAAGCGTAACGCATCGCATATGAGCAAGAGAGACACGGTCGAGGCTTACGAAGGCCGAAGGGTGCCGGTAGGGTGCAGACAGACGGCCGAACATTGTCGTCGCGAAGCGGCCCGGCGGCAAGGCGCCAGTTGTGGTCGAGTGGCGCCACGCCATACATCACGTACTCCACGGCGAGGTCGCGCGTGTTGAAGCGGGCGGCCACACCCACCAGTCGCCGGGCCCTCCGCTTATCTTCGTCATCAAGCGTCCGGCCGGGCGAAGCCTTGAATGCGATCAACCGGCCCGTGCACTCAAGGCCGCTCCCGCTCACCACACGGTGGTAGAACCACCGTTTCATCCAGTTGGATTCCCACTTCCCGCGAGTGGAATTCACGGGGAAGAGCTTGCCGCAGGACAATCGAAGAAGGAAGTTGATGCTGCCGAACCTCGACAGCGTCCCGTCCTTCCGTTCCTTTGGCTGGAACCGTGCCTCGTGCAAGTAGGCGAACATCGAAGCGCTGGGCCAGCACGCTTCCGTGCGTAAGGCCCAGCTGTATACGGCAAGCCGGGCCATGGCGTTCGGGGTTAATTGCGCCAGCTCCAGCCCGAACGACTGCAGCACGTCGCCCACGATCGCCGCCGCTGGGATGCGTGGGCCCGCATCAAAGTAGGCGACGAACACAACCGCCTCCGACTTCTCGGGGCGCGGTTCCGTCTCATCAACGGCGGGGAGCTGCACTGCCTGGCGCTCGGACAACTTCCCATCGCGCAGCAGCGCTTGGATCATCTTCTCGGTCACGACCGAGGGACCCAGGTCACTAGAGAACGAACCCTCCTTTTCCGCCGCCAGCCACCACTTGTCCGCCGCCGCCGGATCGCGTTCTTCGAGCGCGTACTTTACTTCCAACCGCGATGGCCGACGGAAAACGCCGCAATCGCCGGCCGCCTGGCCACGCTTGTCGACGGACGCCATCACTGCTCACGGAGGGCGAAAGAGCGCAGCGGTGAGATTACCACGGGGGTGTAGAGGGCGATGCGGGCGAGAAGAGGGCACACAAGTGCGGGGGCGCTGTCAAGGGGGGTATTTGAAGACCCCTCGCCCTCCATCATCCCTTATCGTAACCGGCATACGGTGAGCCGCACATCTCCCAAGGACCGCAGTTGGAGCGTCGTGGCGGTTCACGTGTCCGATGCGACCGCGGTCATACAGAAGCCTGTCCCGCACGTTTCCCCACAGCCGGAGCCAAAGCGCCGTGACGGTGTGCGTCAGACGCAACCGCAATACCGCAAAGGGCCGTAAGCGCACGACACCACAGTGGCCTCCCGCCGCGTGGCATCCCCCCACTTTAGGAGATGAACTGGGAGGCATATGACCCAACACGCGCTATACCTAAGAAAGGAGACCCTGGCGGGCGTCACAGAGGAGCTGCAGGACGTCGCACCCCCGAAGGCACGGCGTGGGTTCGGCGGAACCGCGACTGTAGCGGCCGCAGTAACAGCCTGCGATGATCGCACCAGGACCGCGCCAGAAAACGACAAGCGCGCAATACGGAAAAATGGAAGGCGGACCCCTCAGCGCAAGGGGCACCTGGCAGTTCGGAGACATCAGCACCTGGGGCACAAGCATGGCAGGACGACCGGCAGCGGCAGGAGGCGGCAGAGTATGGCTAGGCGCCGTATGACGCGCCAACCCTTGCCTGCCCCGTCTCCCCCTTCCCTGGGAAAGAGGCGAACGGCCGCGGGCATGCAACCACTCACATACCACGACGCACCAATCACAAGCCGCCGTGTGCCCAGGGCAGACCGCACGGCGCAACAGGCTGACCCCTGACAAGTCAAGGGCCAGCGCGGTCCCGGGCACCATTAAAGCGCATTACCGGGCCGCGGGGCCACAATCGCCTCCACGCACAACGCCGTCGGCGACACGAGGCCCGCCTTCGCTCCCACACTCACTCAAGACCCCGATACCGACTCCCCGACAGCGAGACTCAACCCCGACATCGGCTTCGGCACGGAGCGCGCGCGCGTCTACTTTGACTAGGCGCCAGCTCCGCTGCCACCCGTTCGAAGGGTAGGGGACGGAGCGCGCGCGCATCTACTTCGGCTAGGTGCCAGCTCCGCTGCCACCCGTTCGAAGGGTAAGGGACGGAGCGCGCGCGCGTCTATGGCTAGGCGAGGCCCGACCTTGATCCCACGTCGACTCCGTCTACGCCTTCGACCCCAACAGTGACAGGCTCCAGTCCCGACATTGACTTCAACTTCGGCATCAGGCCGCAGGCTCCGCAGGTCCGAACAAGCTCACAGGCCGCGGGGACGGAGGGGGCCAAAGGACTCACAACATGGCTTCGGCCTGTGAAGCCCTTCACCATGAGAGGCTCCTGTTGTAGGGGTGGCCCCCACCTAAGCCCAGCAGGCCCGTTAGAAGGTTGTAGGACCCAGAGTAGGATATGTATAGCGACTTAAATACCCCTAATAGGGACATACTGATGTAAGGGTACAACTATAAAAACACTTCCCACATGGGTACCTGTATATATAAGACATGGGCTATGGGAGAGGACCCAAGGACCATCATTCTCCAACTCTCCACTACCACATCTCTCTCTGTTTGGTCTGTAACCACAACAGTGGTCACAAACGAGCACTTCTCCAAGTGGCCCGAAGCGGTCACCTTGGCCAAATTAACCTCTGCAGTGGTGCAACGATTCCTCTGGCAGAATGCCATTTGCCACTTCGGGGTCCCAAGGGAAATCACCAGATAATGGCCTACAGTTTGACTCCGCGGCTTTCAAGGTGTTTTGTGAACACATAGGCATCCAGCTTTGCTATGCTTCCATAGGACATCCATAGTCCAATGGGGTGGTCGAGCGGGCCAAGGACACCATCTCCACGAGTGTCAAAAAAGCGCCTCGTAGGCCACCATAAGGGCAGATGGCTGCATGAGCTATCGAGTGTACTCTAGCCCGTCCTCACCATGACAACACACCCTATGGGGTTCATGCCATTCAAACTACTCTTCAGAGATGATGTAGCGATGCCGAAGGAAATTAAGGCTAGGTCGAGAAGAGTCCTAACTTTGGCTCTGACCGAAGAACGAGTAGTGTCATTGGACCTTCTCGATGGCATACGAGTTCATGCAACTGAGCACGTCACAAAGTACATGCGACTGACGGTGCAGTCGTACAACAAGATCGTGTAGCACTGGGAGCTCAAAGTAGGGTACCTCATCCTAAGGAAGGAATTGCATGCTGTGACAGTTGGCAAGTTAGAATTCAAATGGGAAGGCCCCTACATCATAACGGCAGCCCTCCAATCGAGGGTGTATCGTCTGGCAACCCTTGAAGGGAGGGACCTCAAGAACACGTGGAATGTGGGTCATCTCCGTCGATACTAGCATAGCAAGAATAGGGTGTGTCACCCATTTGTTCTGCATGCTTGCACATTTGTAACAGCTCGCTCACGCAAATGGGGTGATATAAATAAAGTCTTGTTTTCAGGTGCACGGAGTCCACGACCTCTACGTGAACTCTGTGGAGTATAAAGCGTCAGAAACTTAACTGTCCTTGGCAACTCTATGGAGTATAAATAGAAGCATAGAGTCCTTAGCCTCCGCATGAACTCTACGGAGTATAAAGCATCGGGAACTTAGCCGTCCTAGGCGACTCTACGGAGTATAAATAGAAGTGTGGAGTCCTCAGCCTTCGCGTGAACTCTACAGAGTATAATGCATGGGGAACGTACATAACCTTCCCGAGTGACTCTATGAAGTACAAATAGAAGCGTGGAGTCCTTGGCCTCCGCGCGAACTCTATGGAGTATAAAGCACTGGGAACTGAGCTGTCCTAGGCAACTCTATGGAGTATAAATAGCAGTGCGGAGTCCTTGTCCTCCGTATGAGCTCTGCAGAGTATAAAGCATCAAGAACTAAGCCATCCTGGGTGACTTTACGAGGTATAAATAACTGCGTGGAATCCATGGCCTCTACGTGAACCCTACAAAGTGTAAAGCGTGGGCAGCCTTACACGGCACAGGCACTTCTCTAGAGTATACATAGCGGGGCAGAGTCTAGGGACTTCGGATGGAGCACGCATTTCAAACCTTCGTCCCACCGCCGACTTCATCAACACCCATCCAAAGAATGGGGGATGGAGCACGTGTTTCAAGACTACAGCCCACCGTCGACGTCATCGTCGCAAGTTCAAAGGGTGGGGATGGAGCGTGCAATTCAAGACTTCATCCTGTCACTGACTTCATCGATGCCCATCTGAAGGGTAGGGATGGAATGCACGTTTCAATACTTTGTCCCGCTGCGGACTTCATCGATGCCCCATCCAAAGGGTGGGGGATGGAGCGTGTGTTGTCCCACTGCTGACTTCGTCGACGGCCGTCTGAAGGGTGGGGTATGGAGCACGCATTTCAAGACTTCTCCCTGATGATGGAGCATTTGTTTCAAGACTTCGTCCCCCGCTAACTTCGTCGGTGCCTATCCAAAGGGTGGAGGATGGAGCGCGCATTTCAAGACTTTATCCCGCTACTGACTTCATCGACGCCCGTCCGAAGGGTGGGGGACAGAGCGTGTATTTCAAGACTTTATCCCACTACTGACTTCGTCAACACCTGTCCGAAGGGTGGAGGATAAAGCACGTGTTTCAAGACTTCGTCCCATCGCCGACATCGTCGACGCCCGCCTAAAGGGTGAGGCTCAGAGCGCGTGTTTGAAGCCTTTGTTCTACAGTCGACTTCATCGACAGTCATCCAAAGGGTGGGGGACGTAGCACGTGTTTCAAGACTTCATCCTGCCAACAGAGCGCACGTGTTTCAATCTTGTATATGAGCACCCTATGGTCTTAAGCCTTTCCACTACCACGTCATGATTGTAAGTTTTTCTAAGAGCATGACATAGTCATGAGCCTATCTACGACCATTGTATGGTCGTGAGCCTTTCCATGACCACGTCACGATCGTAAGTCTTCCTATAAGCATGACATAGTCATGAGCCTGTCTACGACCATCCTATGGTCGTTAGCATTTCCACAACCAGGTCATGATCGTAAGTCTTCTTACGAGCATGACAGTCGTGAGCCTATCTACGACTATCCTATGGTCGTTAGCCTTTCAACGACCACATCGTGATCATAAGTCTTCTTATGAGCATAACATAGTCGTGAGCCTATCTACAACCACCCTATGGTCATCAGCCTTTCCACGACCAAGCCATGATTGTAAGTCTTCCTACGAGCATGACATAGTGGTGAGCCTGTCTACGACCACCCTATGGTCATCAGCCTTTCCATGACCACATCGTAATCGTAAGTTTTTCTATAAGCATGACATAGTCTTGAGCCTGTCTACGACCATCCTGCAGTCGTAAGCCATTCCACGACTACGTCATGATCATAAGTCTTCCTACGAGCATGATATAGTTGTGAGCCTGTCTACGACCATCCTATGGTCGTGAGCCTTTCCACGACCATGTCATGATCGTACGTCTTCCTACGAGCATGACATAGGCATGAGCCTGTCTACAACCACCCTACGGTCGTAAGCCTTTCCATGACTATAGCTTGGTCGTAGGTCTTCCTACGAGCATGACATAGCCATGAGCCTGTCTACAACCACCCTATGGTTGTGAGCCCTTCCACGACCACTCCATGATTGTAAGTCTTCCTATGAGCATGATAGGGCATAGGCCATTCTACAATCACCTTGTGGTCATATAGCCCTACGACCACCTCATGGTCATATGATCTCCTATGGGTGAGCCCAAGTTTCACTGGATGGAGCACCTGTTTCAAGCCTTCATGCCACCACCAATTTCGTCGATGCCCGTCTGAAGGGTGGGGGATGTAGCGCATGTTTCAAGACTTCATCCTACCGCCGACTTCATCGATGTCCGTCTGAAGGGTGGGGGATAGAACGTGCATTTCAAGATTTTGTCCTACCTCCGACTTCATCAATGCCTATTCAAATAGTGGGGGATGAATAGCGCATTTTATGACTTCGTCCCACTGCCGACTTCATCGATGCCTGTCCGAAAGGTAGGGGATGGAGCGCGTGTTTCAAGACTTCGTCCCGCCACCGACTTCGTCGATGCCTGTCTGAAGGGTGGGAGACAGAGCTCGTGTTTCAAGACTTCGTCCCGTCGACAGAGCACGTGTTTGAAGACTTTGTCCTACCGCTGACTTTGTTGACGTCCGTCCGAAGGGTGAGGGATGGAGTGTGTATTTCAAGACTTTGTCCCGTCGTTGACTTCATCGACCCCCATCCGAAGGATAGGGAATGGAGCGCGCATTTTAAGACTTCATCCCACCACTGACTTCACCGACGCTCGTTGGAAGGGTGGGGCGGAGAGCGCATTTCAAGACGTTGTCCCGCCGCCAACTTTGTCGATACCCATTCGTAAGCGTGGGGGCGGAGTGCATGTTTCAGGCCTTTGTCCCGCCGTCGACTTTGTCCACATGGGGGATAGAGCGCACGGTTCAAGACTTTATCCCACTGATAGAGTGCGAGCGTTTCAAGCCTGTCTATGACCACCCTATGATTATGAACGTTTCCACATCCACCTTATGATCATAAGTTTTACTACGAACATAACACAGTCGTGAGCCTGTCTACAACCACCCTCCACCACCATCCCTCTGTTCGTCTCCAGATCGCCGGCGCCACCCTCGTCGCCTTGCCCTCCACCGCTGCGTCGAAGCCTCCTTCCTCAACTGGTCCGGTGAGTGAGCCGCTCTGTGATACTATCTCTCTCTTCCGTTCCTAGCATCTGTTGTTTTCTTCTATTTCTATTTGCGCGTGTACTTGACTTTCACCGCGCGGTCAGGTACCAGGTAAAACCAGCTTGCTGCACGCGGCGGTTGCTTGCTTCCCGTGCAAGCAAGCGCGCCGTAGTAATCGTGTTGATCTCATGTTAGTGGTGGCTGTGTCCTGCTCCCGCTGAATTGTGTGGATTTGGTGGTGCCTCCTCTACGCTCACGCTTGGTTCTGGTTGGGGGGCGCCGTCCGGGCATGGTAAGGATTTCTCAGTGGGATTGAGTAGGGAGCTTCCCTAAAATAATTGAAAGGAGATTTTACAAAAGCTTTATGTTCGTATAGTTCTTCGTAAAGAAATCTTCCAACTTGATAGCTTTAGGACGCCATATAACATGCTAGGCACATTCTTCGTCTATGAAGACCTCAATGGAGCTGACACGAGTTGACTAAACTGTCCCTCTTGCTCCTACCTTCTGTGGAATCTGCTCAATGCAATGTTTGTTGTAAGAAGTGCAATATAAGCACATTTTTGAATTCAATTCCAGCAATAATAATAAATATCCAGACAAGATAAACATCGCATAGAAATGACTTAACCAACATATTAACATATGAATCATTTAAGTCATTGCAAAGGAAACATATGCTCAACATAAATGTCATATATGAGTTCAAAATTAGCATGGCATCAAGTATACATGCGTATCTAAATGCTAATCTCATTAAGAACTTAGCATATATGACCAGATTAAGCATGTGTTCAACAAATTGAATTGTTTTTAGTGCTCTCAGATGGCTAGTTGCACAAGATTTAATCTTGGCCATCTCCGTCATAACAAACTCTAGGTGGTGATCGGTTCGGCTGAAAGCCTCATGGCTTATGGCTGAAAACACTGTAGCTGGCTGAAAAAAGCACTGTAGCTGACAGAGGCTTATTTACCATAATTAAATTTAAAAAAATTTAAAAATAGAAAAAACATATTAGCCCATCACGTATAATGTAAACAAATACGAGGAAAAAAAGAACCGGTAAAAAAACTCAAAAAAAGCCAAATGTTCAGAAAAAGACGAAATTTATGAATAGTGCAAAAAAAAGCTGAAGCCATATTGATCAGGGCCCTAATCTTCATTATATATATGGCAGTTATAGATTAGATCTTGAGCAAATTAAATCTTGCTACTGCCAAGAATCCACAGATCAAGAAACAGCTCACTTGACAGTGCAAAAGTTTTCCAGAAATCAATCTTTCATGCATTCATAGAGAGTACTATTGATTCACCAGATTAACAGCTTTCGGCACAGACTAGAAATCAATAAAACACACCACTGCCCAAACAGAGAACGTCAAATGGACAGCAAGTTCAAAGATCGGTAGAAGTAAAATAGCAGACTTAGCTAAAGCTCAAGATCAATCTACCATCACATCCATATATAATCTCAGCAATATGTCATTTCATCACAGAGCAATTAATTCACATGAATATCTTTGCAATTTTTTGCTAGAGATGCTTCACAGATATATGAAATATATCACCAGATAGCAAAGAAGTAACAAACAGATTACTCACAGCAGTGGCAATAATCCAAATCACCATGAGAAATCAAAAGGGGCAAGGCACGCTCATGGCGCTGACCCAGAAAACCTAGCACCCCCTTGTGCCGCTCGCAATAGAGGAGTGAGGTAAATGGAGATACAATGCCCACTCCAACCTCGGTTGTCGAAGCCAGAGACGAGGGTTAGGGTTGATGCCGCACAAGACCACCGAGAGCTCCGGCCGAGCGCTCATGAACACAAAGAACAGGTCACAAATCTCTCACAAAACAGCACAAGTCTGAGCCAAATCAATCTCTAGGGGTTATCTAAAACCTTTCCTCTCGGCCAAATCAAAGAAAGGCTCAAGGAAACCGCACAGGGAAAACCCTAGAACGCCGATTTGAGCTCCTCAGCCGACGGCCACCAGAGAAAACCCGGCCGGCAGCTCTCAAGACTCAAAATCAAAGAACCACAGTGAGAGATTTGAGATCGGAGAGGGGAGGACTTACACATGCATTCGGCCAACACAAAGAGAAGAGGTGCCCTTTAAAGGGGAGCAGGGCAGAGGCCGGCGGGCTGCAGCCACGGCTGGCGCCGAAGCTCCCGCGCCGGTGGCGCCTTCATCGCCGCCGCCGCCGCTCAACTTGGTCGCCCGGGAGACGCGGCCGCCGCCGCTCCACTCGCGAGGAGACGAACAAACGCAAACGCACACCAGGAATAGGAGGAGACGCGGTCTCCTCCCGTTAATGCATTCATACTATATAAGTTATGAAGATATTCAGATCTGACCATATTAAGTAGATATTCGATTTGAATTCATATTCATTAGAATATTCGATTTCTACGTATTCGTTTATAAAGTACGAATACAAATATGGTAAGAGCAATATTCAATTCATATTCGATCTATTTTCACCTCTAGTGGGTCACAATTCACATGAAGCTCAATAAGCTCGGTCGAGGAAACCTAACACTTGATTCATCTCTCGCTCGAGTAGTGGCTCTTGGGTGGGGTTCTTTTCAGTTGCGACTGGTGTCTTTTAACCCTAACATGAGCGTATACGCGAATGAACCGAATGCCGATAATTTGTTTCAAGAAGACTGTTTCGATAAGCTATTTTAAAAAGACGGTGAAAAAATCATTTGGCTTATTTATTTGAAAGAAGTCATAAATTATAAGCTAAGCAGAAGAAAAAAAAAGCCCAAAATCTTCAACTCTGAGATCCTCTGAATTTGCCCGATTGGTTGGCATAGAACCGACGGATTGTGCTCGCTGCTAGCGGCACTGCTATTGGACAGACTTGTTTCTCTCATCCCGCTTCTACTCAAACTCCCATTCCATTCATACTGATTTTTAACTTTGATTTATAAATAATAATAATTTATAAAACAGTTTATAAAGAGATATTTACATATTATTTTAACCAATATAAATAAAATTACTATAGTGTATAATTGGATCTAACACATCTCCCTTTTTCCACTTTCCTTATCGTGTGAGATTATAGGTCCTATTCTTTTCAGCTTCTAAAAGTTGTTTTTCGGCTTTTCTACAGTAACTAGCTTTTAAACGGAGTATTTTTTAGATGGGGTCTACTAGTTAATTGTAGTACATACTTTACTGACTTTATTTATATCGGCAAAAACCGCACGTGAGTTTATGTTACTCTGTAATCTCTTGTACAAACAGCTCAAAAAACATAAATCGCAGCCAAAAGCTACAAACCGCAACTAAAAAGGATAGGCCTGTGGGTTGGAGTCTCCGGAGTGAAGGCATTCTCTCCGGAGTGAAGGCATAAATTGCGCACACAGCTGACCGACCCCCCTCGCGCAAAACCCCTAGCCAGTTTTACCTAACTGCACCACTTTTTCACCGAGATTTTCCTCCTTCGCTGATGTTCCCAAAATTTACCAAAATTTCAGACGAAAACCTGTACCAAAATTTCCAAAACTAGTGGTTTGCGCTAAGCGGTCCTGTGGCGAAATCTTAAGAAAAACGGTAAATGAATCCCTATTTATAGACCTTAGAGCCCACTATTTATAAAAGAGTGGACGATGCTGCTACTTGCTGCGCTGGAAGTATATGATCTGTGAATGCACAAATTATAACATTAGTCAGTAACAATGTGTCAGCTAGACTCATGGTGCAATGACTCAGCATCATATACCACCGGCATTCAACTTGTATCAGGGCCACAGAGTAGTACCACAGTTGACTTATAATTGGGTAAACAAAATCCCACCATAAAAAATATGTGCAGTATCATTTCGGATATCGTACCTTTGCTTATTCCGTTTTTGCATCCTTCCGTACGTGTGTACTTTGTTTTTGCTGCTACATCTAATTTTCTGTTGAGTCAAAAGGGTTTGACTATTAAAAAAATATCAAAAAAGAAAATTTAAAAATAACACCAGAAAATACAGAAAAATCAGGAACCACTACTGAACAAAATTTTAAAATTGCACAATAGTTTTACATCAGGAAAATTTTATCAATGCTCCATAAAAGTTGAGGAAGATTGAAACGTTTTCCTTGGTGCAATTTTTTGACAAATCTTCCTAGTGTAGTTTTTTCAAAAAAAATAATAAAATGTTCAAAAGTTATTCTTCAGTTTTTTCTATTTTACTGATTTTTCTATTAATTTCTGGTAATTTTATAAACATTTTTTATATATTTCTTAACAGCCAAACCCGTAGACTTGACGAAAAAGCAAAAATTAAATGAACACAGATAGGATAGCAGAAACGATAAAATAAAAGGCGGTAACCACTGTTTTTCCAGTGTCCGGTTATTGAATCACCAAAACAGTATACTTCAGAGGTTACTGTTAGCACTATGAACACATAATCCGGACGTTCTATTCTCGGCAGTCAAGAAAATTAAGCAAAGAATTAAGTACAATAAATCGTCGCAGGGCATACCACCATCAAAGAATATCTGATTTCCAAACATAAACTTGAATTATATATCTGGTTCATACTATTTGCTAGGTACAGTTTTATCACTAACCCTCTCTAATCTTTCTTTAAACATGATACATCTTCTGTTCACAAGAAAGATAAATATGGATGCAAAATGTAAAACACAAAAAAGAGCCCTCGCACTCCACACCTCATTTCTGTATACAACATATACCACCCACTCCAAAAACAATGCTGTAAACATTGCAGGCCTCAATTCCTGCAGAATCTATTCTCCGAGCAAACGAGATATCTAACCGCAACACAACCGGTGGCTTGGTGTCGCCTTGGTTGGGCTTTCTCCGCTGTATCCTTGTGCAGAAATTGATCTCTTGGTACCTACAAATCATGTACTAACCAAAATAGTACAACGAGGGCACCGCGTGTCACGTCATCTTGCTTTGGATTTTCCTGTGCACGTGCACGAGGAACTCAACGTAGGACAGGCCCCCAGGTGTCTTGTCCTCTACCAAAAATGAGCGGAAGAAATCACCTGCAGATGTATCAAATGTTCATTTAGTAAAGGTTCATGGTAAACAACAGTGAAAAATTCAAAAGCGTTATCAGAAGACTAACCAGATGGTTCACCCCTTCTGCATAGTCTCAACCTGCAAAACAATCTCAAGGCATCAGTGTCTGACACACGAACTACTTAAGAAGAAACCAGAAAGCGCTTAACATACCTTAAATAAGAACATCTCTGGCGTCTTATTTCATTTAGCACTTCATTTACCTTCCTCGAGAGTTCATTGTCAAATTGCTCCAATATCAACTGCAAGTCATCATTTGTCAGCTCTGTTAGGAACAAATGATTTAATATGAAGTGCACACATTAAATTTGTCAGATAGCTAAAAATAATCTTCTTGGAAATGTTCTAGATGTACAATGCAGTGACAAATGCATCAGCTTCGAAAAAAGAAAGAGATAACGTTGACTGACCTGGCTTGGTAATGCAGCCAAAGAAGACACACCAAATATTTGTTCGAGGGTGGCAGGGTTTACTACATTTCCTACATAGATTAGACCATCTTCTCCATTTTCCAATAAATAGACTCCATCCTCGTGTACATTTTCACTATTGAGCATAAGGGTACTAGGTATAAGGGAATCATCATCTCCCTGAAAAAAAGGGTGTAAAAAATTAAAAATTCATCCCTCTCATTAAGTTAAAAATTCATGCAGTGGCTTTAATTATTGTAGCAAAAAAAAAAAGATTGGCTATATTATTGTAGCAAAAATCTAACATTGACAACTTGTACCCTTGATGTGAGATCATGGATTGGAATCAATCTAGGAAACACCAACGGAACAGCTAACGAAACAGAAATTGAGGAGATGAGAGACATCCAATAGGAACGATCATCCAATCGCCCCTCAGTTCGCAAGCCTACGCTTTTAATCAGCGCTGGAAAAGAAAGTAAAATAATTAGCGGAGTCGATGCACATGAAAGAAACAAAGGAATAGCACACTTCATGGAAGTTAACATACCTAAACTATATAAGGGCAGGAGTTTGAGAGCCTCTGGGAGAATCAACTGCCCAGATGAGCTTACAGATGCACAATGTTTGCGGTAGGAATGGAGAATATTTATACATGTATTTGTTACTTCCTCCTGAAGATGGGGTAGTGAAGCTGTTGGAATGCCATTAGCAGCTGTATAATACAACAACGTCAATCTCTACCAGAACATTTCAAACGATGAGAATTTAACAAGATTGTTTCATTTAAGGTTAGCTTGCTCATAAGGTTTTTCATTAAGATGAATAATTACAAAGATATATGAAAAGGATCACCATTGTTTTACCTTGCTTCAGGAAGCATGCAAATTGTGTTTCCAAATCAGCATATCGGAATAGATTGCTGAGCATATTCGTGCATGGAAGTGAGAGGTTTATGACTCGTATCCTTCTTTGCCCATATACAGTAGTGTAGAGAAGTGCACACTGCAAGATGCCAGGAATAGCATGTCAATAACGTTTTGTAATGATAAAAGTGATGACTGGAGCAAGTAATACAACAACAACAACAACAAAGCCTTTTGTCCCAAAGAGGTTGGGGTAGACTAGGAATGAAACCTTCCAAGATCAAAGAGATATGAGCCTTGAAATAAAACCTACAATGCTAAAATCCTAAGCCGTACAACCTGCTATGTGAGCCAAGAGTCTAAAACACTGCCCCTAACTTTCTTATGGTCCCGGTACGTGGATCGATAACTTCCATGTGCTCCTATCCAAAACTAATTCTTTAGATACATTCTAATCCCTTAAGGCTCTTTTAACTGCTTCCTCCAACGTCAGTTTTGGTCGACCTCTGCCTCTTCTTACATTTTCAGTACGTCTTAAAATTCCACTACGTACCGGTGCCTTAGGAGGCCGTCATTAGAGATGTCCAAACCATCTCAAGCAATATTGGACAAGCTTCTCTTCAATTAGGGCTACCCCCACCCTATCACGTATATCATCATTGCGGATGCGATCCTACCTTGTATGACCACAGATCCACTGCAGCATCTTCATCTCCGCTACACTCATTTTCTGTATATGTTGCCTTTTAGTCGCCCAACATTCTGCTCCATATAGCATTGCGGGTCTAATCGCCATCCTATAGAACCCCTTTAACTTTTGAGGGATTTTTTTGTCACACAGGACACTAGATGCTTGGCGCCATTTCACCCACCCCGCTCTTATCCTGTGGCTCACGTCTTCATCAATCTCACCGTCCCACTGTAGCATCGATTCCAAATAACGAAACGTGTCCTTCTTAGGCACTACTTGTCCATCCAATCTAATATCTCCATCATCTACCCTAGTACCACTGAAATCACACCTCATATACTCAGTTTTAGTCCTACTAAGTTTAAAGCCCTTCAATTCTAAAAAATTCATACTTCATGCTAGATGATTCATATCATTATTAGCATACACACAAGTGAGATGGGGCAAGTGATAGTCTTGCCAGACAAGGAAAAAGTGCTTAGTTTGAGAAATCCTTCCACTATTTCTAAAAACCAGGCATACAAATCACATTATAGACATGAAAACCAGTAATCACAGTTATCGAAATAGATCTGGACATGACCTGGGTAATGCAACGTTTGTTAGGGATGAAATATGGTAAGACTAGTGGGTCACCAGTCACCTCAAGTTCGTACTAATATTAACTAAAGCCCTATTCAATATTCACATTAGTTTAGTTTCCGTTTCTGAAATTTCACCAGAATATATTATAGTTACAATTTGAGCACTCATTCCAAACAAAACATCTTTTTTAAAAAAAGTACAAATGCAAAGTAAAGTTTGATTGGAATCTTTAATCCTACCATCAAGAAAATTGAGGTTATGGTGTCAAGTAATTATACAATCTTCCATCGTAATTTTTTTAAAGATAAAATTTAGGACATGTATGATGTAACTTTTGTATGTGTACCATTGGATTTTCCTAGTGAGTCAATGACACCTTCGGATATCGCTAAAAATGCATTTAGAATGACGAACCTTTTTTTCATTTATAAAAATTCTTTACATACTTATTGAACCATTTGAACTCTATCGATGTTTTAAGACACGATTATTCAAATCATTATTAAATAAAAATAGAAACAACTTTTTCACCAAGCTAGGTCAAGTAGTTGACAAAAAGCTGGCCAAGTCATTGATTTCTGCGGGCTCAATTGCATCTGGTTCTCGTAACAAAGCTAGTAACTGGCTGGGACTACTGGCAAATCAGCGGTATCTATTCTCATACCAGTTAACCAGTCTAGCAAAAAAATTGGAGCTTTATTCTGGGTGATATGGAAGTGTGATGTTGCTCCTCTTCCAATAAGATACAGTATTTCTCAGCCCAATACTACAATTTTGTTGAGCTGAGGACTTTTCCTGACAGAGCATTCTCAACTATTTAGGACCATACTGTAGTACTTCAGCACTGAGGACTGGAAACATATAACAAAATTGTACCATAAAACAAATCGTTTTGAAACAAAATTGAGCAGCCAAGAAAAGAAAATAAAAGGAACATTCAGTCTGTTCCATAATTACCTGGAAACCACATTCTGAATTTTCCTGTAACTTGTCATCATACTTAAAGGTGACCATTACAGTTTTGTCGGAGTCAATCTGCGCCATGAAAATCTCTTTTCAGGATATATGGAGGGAAACATAAAACAGAAAGAGCTTCTGTGTAGTGTAAGCATGAAATGCAAGGAACTTTCATTTTAAAGACACAACGCTGAGAAATTTAGGTCTATCATTAGAACCTAGTCTCACCTGAACTTCAGCAAGAATACAATATGCAACATTATGACAAGCATTGGATTCTAGAAGGATTCATACCATAGTTTTAAATCTCCGGCTATAGCTGCCGCTATAGCCCGCTATAACTGTTTTAGACAGATGAAGCTATTTGAGTCTATGTATAATTTAGCCGCTATAGCCTCATTTAGCTCCGCTATTAGCTGTTTGAGAAGTCATCCGCTAAATGTCATAACCGGAGATTTAAAACACTGATTCATACACATATCCAGTAACTGTGCTAATATATGTATTTCTATTGTTGATTTAACCAAATTCATGTAAACAACAAAATCAATAGGCAAAGCTTCAGTTAACAATTACTGTAGAAAAATTAAAACCAATTTTACTTTGCATCAGTCTTAACTACTGACCGATGGAAGATCAATGTCGGTAGGAACACGCTTGCAGAAATTGCCAAAATAGTCCTGAACTTGAAGGCCCTGATGGAAAATAGAGAAGGAAATAAGTAACGATCAAACTATAACATAAAGCGCTTAAGAAAAATGTTCTGACATTAAGCCCACCTGACTGCACCTGATACGCATAACAGCCTCGAAACCCTGAGGTCTACTGATATTCCATCTGAGATCGTTGAAGAGCTTGGCCGGATCTGAAAGAGCAGAAAACGGATAGTAGTAGTAAACCTGCAAAAGAAAGTACTTATGTAAAAGAAACAGCATCAGAAATAATCACCATCAAAATGTGGCTTAAAAGAGTACAGCACGGGAATGCAAAAATAAGGACATAACAAAAGACACAAGCAACTTAGATATGCAATGAAGAGTTCGGTGTTTTAGTAAATACAGCAAGTAACGTAATGTTAGGTTCTCTTGCCCACCTGGGCAATGCCTACAACAACAGCTCAACTTTGCCAATAAGGATATCTATTTGGTTCCCTATCTTTGCCACCTGGGCATTGTCTGCAAGTAATTGGGAGAAAGCATACCCGGCCACCTGTCGTATTGGGAACAACAGATATCGAAGCAATATCAACATATGCTTGTGTGGTGAGGAACACATCCACACAGACCTGAAAAGGGGATAATATAATTATAGAAGAATGTGCCATTACGGCATGGCAACAAAAGAAAATCTCAAGCACTTAACGAAGCTGAAGTACCATACCTGATACTCAGCAAATTCTAGTGCCATCTCCTTGAGAGTTTTGTCAGCATGCTGCAGAAGCTTATGGGGTTCCTGAGAACCGCAAAAATTATTACAGTATATCAACTGAGACATTTCCAATAAAAGGAACATACTGTGCTGTTGATGAGACAAATATATGACAGCAGATCTTACTTGCACACTATGTAAACAAATGTAAAATGAGTCTATAAAACAAGTCATACCTTATCCCTGGTGGAAACATTTGCTCTACCTTCAGCTTCCCTAGCAGATAAAGAACCAACCCCAAGTGATGGCAGCACTGCCAAAAAATACAACATTGTTAACAAAGTATTCTCTTAATCTCTTTTATTTGTGAGGAAAAAATAACAGTAGAAAATTACATTAAAGGTAAAGCATTTTGGGTAAACACTGCCAGTAACTAAAATGCATACCAAATACACAATTTGCAGAAACTTACATAGGTCCATTTCAGGGCAAACTGTCAGATGGGGAAAGTTCTATACTAGGCGTGGACAACCAGGACAGCTAGCTACGGTTTAAGTTAGGAGATAGAGTTACATTAGGAAATAAGAGATGAGTTTGAGTTTGAGTTAAGTTAGGAGATAAGAGTTATATAAGGAAAGAAGAGATTTAGATATTATTGTTAGGGAGTGCTGCCCTATTAAAGGGGTACGTGAGATTGATATTGAATCAAGCCAGATATTATATATACCTTCCTCCTCTGTTTATTCTTCTTCCCCTTGCTTCATGCACCTCCCTCCCTCCTGCGCATACCTCTGCTTCTACCAGAACTTCCAACACTACCACAGCCCCTGCGCGAAGATACCGGCCTAAGCCGTCTGTATCCCACACCTACCATCTACATTCTGGTACCAGTTGTGACACAAAACACTATCCAATTTCCATTCACTCCGTAAAATTTTGCAACATTGGGCAACCTAAAGCCAGAAAGAACCAAAATAAAAAGAACTCCTATGCTATTTAGGATGCCTGCCTGACTATTTTAAAAGCAGACAGAAATCTCAGTTGAGTATATTTCATGTGCAGACAAAAACTATTTTGCAAAACCGGTGGTTACCACCTGGTAAACCGGAACCAGAACCTCTCCGGTTGTGCAAGGAAAGTCCAGTTCAGCCCCCCCCCCCCCCCCCCCCCACACAAAAAACACCTCTAAACTGCACATCTTCCACGCAAAAAGGTATATAACAGCTTCTAAGACATGTTTCACACTTACAAAACTTGAAATTTTTGAAATTCGTAATTTTGAAAACCCTAGCCTGGCCGGAAACCTATGGATTTCATGCAGCTACCACAAACCGGGCTAGTTCGGTTTTTTCTCTGGTTTCCGAGATCTGAAACCCTGCACCTAAACTCCTTATGCGAACCGGCCTGCATCTAAACTCCTTAACATAGGACTGCCATCCCAATCTGGCAGTAATAACTAATGACCGCCTGATATTTCCTAAACCAGATTGTGGATATGTCCGATATTTCCTAAACCAGATTGTGGGTACATTCGCCATTACAAATGCAATAGCCATACAATCAAATTCCAACCAAATGAAAATGAAGCTCACTAATTATGTCAGCATGTGTCTAAATCATAAGTCCCCAAGCAAACAAAGGGATCAGCTACAAGAGTGTGTGCAAATGCATCTTGAAACTGTCTGACTAGTTACTAGGTATACCTGACTGAAAAACAAGTAGCTTTCCACCAGTAGACTTCATAGCCAGGAAGCCAGCCTACAGAAATAGAATAATCAGAACAAACTGTCCAATCAACCATGTGAATGCTATGATGTGAAGACAAATAAAATACCACAGATAAGAGTGCTTACAATAAAAAATTATGAAATTTGTGAATACCTACATAAGACATCATGCCAAATAGGAATAATACAAGAAAACTAAAAAGGAAAGATCAAACTAGTACCTTCATAGCTGCTCCGAAAGCAGAATCAGCAACCCTGTTATTCTCAAACATGTTCGGGATGCTTTCCAGCAGCTGCTCCAGATTCTCATGGCACTAAAACAAAAAAAAAGGAGATTTAGAAACATATTCAAGCACAAATAGTCACAAATTTTTATCTGTTTGAATGCAAACCTCAGAAACTGGAAGAATCAGGTCCGTTTGAAGAGGTGTATATACGTCTTGCACATCAGGAACGATAAGCATCAAAGGCTGCAAGGGAAAGAAGGTCAAATGGGTGATTAATATGTTTCAGATTTTAAAAAGGTAAAATATATAATATGATTCACACAGAAGAAAACTGTCAGGAATAATTTAAAAAAGTTTATCTCGTAAGCTTGAACTGCATTTAAAAAAGAGGCAATAGCAGATGACATAAAAGACAAGAAAAAAGTATATTGCACTGTCTCTTCAAATATCAAATAGAACATATCGAAAATCAAAGATGCTCAGATGGTGATAAATAACTACTGTCAAATCCAATCAATTTGGTTCCCTGAAAATTATAAAGAAAACAGGGAAAACAAAATTCACATTCCACTATTTAAATCCAGAAGCTGATGACAAGTTTAAAGAAAATGCAAGCTATAAGTAGATCTCCCATCTGCCAAAGTTCAAAGTACTGCTGTCAAGATTATGTGAAAGAAAATTTGGACAGCTTATGTATGCAATACCTGCTGCTGAGCACGTTTAAGACTGTAAAAGTGAATAGCGGAATCAAAAGTGGCAATTCCAACCATTGTTCGAGGACCTTCCTACATAAGATGGAATACAAAGGTCAGTAACTTCCTAAATCCCAAAAAACTATTCCATCCGGCCACAAATTATAGCCACTGTGGGAAGCGTGTGGTCAAATGTTTTGATCTTTGACCAATAGTATCTTTTTAAATATTTAGAATGTTGTGAGAATATTATGTGAGTACATTGTTATTGAAAAGTAGTTTCATAAGGTTATACCTTTTTAAAAGTGATGCTTACAAATGAAAACATACAAGAAAGTACAAAAGGCTGAAATTTCCCTGCACTGAGTGCTGAAATCCGTAAGACTGGGATGAGTTTGGTACTGATGGCAGCTAGTTCATTATGATTGCAACTAACCTAAGTTCAGCTAACACCACACTAATACTATGGTAATGTGGTTTATATGTTTGGTGAAATAGAGTCAGGTAAACATTACTTACCGGCAGATCTGAAATAGCCTGGGAAATTGCACTGCAAGCAGCAGCAGTTGCACCAGTTTGTATAGCATTCATGGAGACATCAATAAGGAAGAAATATATAGCAAGCATTGGATCACGAACCTGAAAGTTGGTTATGATGACTCTTATTTAATGGTATATGCAAAAGGCAGACAAGAACTAGAATGCAACAGCAGCGCAGTAGTTGTCTGATGAAAATTATACTTCTCATGGGCCTACAGGTAAGTTTCATTAATATGCCGGCTTTGTCTAAGTGAACTGAATGGGGCCAAGAAAAAATCATTGATAAGATGCAGAGTATAGAAAATCCAAGTTTTACAGAGGCATCAGTTATGCATACTACAATGCATATATTGCAATGAGTTCACACATCAGGTAAGCACAAACCAGAAACTCCTTGGTAGCAACAAATTCAACAGTTCCTCTGCATAACTCAGGCCTGTCATCAGCATCACGTCGCCTACCATCAGGCCCTAAATTGCACATGTACTCCCTAGGAGTATCATTGCTAAATCCTGCAGAGTCAGTATATTGTGCTAATTATACATTAATTTCAACAAATACGACACAGGTGTAACAAAATAGAAATATTCTTACCAACAAAATCGATAAGTAAACAACCAAAAAGAGAACTAATGTCTAAAGATCAGAGTTACGACAAGCATTGAAGATTATTGGCTGCATATCAGAGAAAAGCACCTTTCTCTAGGACAAGAACACATGGGACAATTTTAGAATGATACAATGAGAATTTCATACAATCAAGCTTATAGAATACCAAATGTTTCAGAAGCTGAGGAAGCTACCAAATATTTAGAAGATTAATGGCCAGTTTGCAATTGCTGTGCGCCTGTGCGGTGCTATGGTACGCTGTGGAATCTAGTCACTTACAAGAATATGTACTAATTCCAGTAAGATTTTACCATTAAGGTTCCACAAAAGATGCTTTATTAAATGTTACATTCAAAAGTAGAAATAAATAAGCAATTTTTGAAAAGCCACCACAATGCCAAACAGAGCCTAACTGCAGTCATAGCTGCCAAACAATAAGCTTCTAGAAAGGAAACTAATAAATAAGGTTGAAATAGATGCATCTTTAGGATTTACCACATAAATTACAGATAAAATGCCTCCCTTGATCAATGAATCTCATAAAAGGATTTATGTATGCTTTGCAACGAGAACACCGAACAGGTCCCATCTCTCCAAAGTCCACAAGCTAAAATATGGGGAAAATGAGTCAAGCTCAAAGTAACAACGAAGAAACTTATCCATCATATTACACTGCTAAAATGACATTACTGATTAAAATAACAAATGATGGTGTTTAAATGTACACTAGAAAATTGATGTAATGTGCTATTAATAGTTTAAAACTGCTACTGGAAATTAGAATGCAAGTTCAATGAACCTTAAAGGGAACCAGTAATCACACTGTAGATTATATAACCCAGAAACTTGCAAACAAACAACTATATAGTTATATGCGGCAACAGGAACATCAAATTACAGCCATGGCCAAGAATAATGTTATGTTTCTATCTTTTGTTTGTAGGTCAGGTGTGCTTGTAACGTTGGATATGTCAGTGCGATTGCAAGTTTAGCCATATATGATGACCATGTTATTGGAATTCATAACTAAGGTATGGTCTTAGAATCATGAGGTCAAATGCAAAGTAAAAAAGTATGTATTGACCAATTGTAGCAATTCCTAGTTTTCTTGCTCTTTGTGGCAAGCTGATCAACATTGGATGCATGTACCAGTACCACAATACTGCATGCTACAAATATTTATTAATTACACAGTCAGAGGTGACAGGATTGATCATTTGTATTGGCACACTTATGCTAAAAATGGCAATACTCCTTTACAAGTGATGTAGGCAAGTTAGGTTACAGTTGACTGCAAGATATAACATGAATTAGCAAAACATTTGAGGACCCGGCACATATCAAGTTAGCAACACCAAACAGTTGTGTTATTACAATAACTATCCAATAGGCCATCTATGTATGAGATTTGCTGAATATATGTCCTTGTTGAGTGATTTCTCTAGGTGAAAAAAATGACAAAGCACCTGGACAGGTTCCTCAGATGGGTGAGGTAGAGCAAAAGGCTGAACCATCAGAGCTAAAGGCATGCCCGATGTTGTCAAGAGGTCACCTGTGCAAGGTATCTGATAGCACGTATATTAGCAGCGATTTACAAAGAAACAAAGTTCCCAGAGTTACAAGAAAAAAAGAAGATTGAAAGATACCTGGCTCACAGTGCACCGCATCACACGGGGGCTACAGTTCCCAGTGTCCTTCACGATAAATTCACTAGACGCAGCCTGTAATCAACAACACTACTTTTATATAAGACAAGAATAGTTTTCTGGCTTCAATTTGAATGAGAAGACACCCATTTAGATAAATATAGCTGTAAGACATACCGGGGGAACGGTTGCTTGGCCACCTTGACGGGTCTCAAAAACGATGACTGATGTTTCAGCCATTGGCCGTGGAATTTGATTAGGATCAATTTTGGATGGGGTTGAGACCTGGGTCCCAGCATGTGGAGAATATGGAATGGTTGGGTTGGTAGGGGGAGGCAACCCTTGGCCTAATGTGTTCGGTGGCATGCCACCAAGCATGCCTGGCATTCTCATAGGTGGTTGCATAGCACCAGACCCAGCTCCCTACAAATAATTTGATCAAGAGTGTCACAAGGACAGCTTCAAAGGTTCCAAGCATCGCAAGAATTGTAACAATTCAGTTCAGTTATTGGCTTCTTGCAAACCAAAAAAACATTTGCAGGAAAAACATTTTTTCCCAAAATATCCTAGACAATAGCCATGGTGACAAACTTTTATTCTCAAACATGTAATATAGGTTGAACTTATAACTACAGAACCAATGTCCCATGCAACACTAGAAACTTACGAATTTCATAAAATGGATCACATAATTGAATTATAAACTATTAGAAGATAATTTTAGTGAAAAAACCGATATCTTTCTTAGACAGGTATATAGGTTCAGTCAATCATCGTAAGGTGCATGCAATCCCATGCAAAATTACAAATTGTTCATAAGTGGAACAGACAGCTAAAATTTTCCTTACACATACAACACTAAAAAGGCCACTAGAACAGTAAGTTTCAACCGTTCCACATGACACCCTCCCCTCACAAAAAAATTCATCTTTTCGACAGAACTAGACATAACAACTAAAGATAAAGCTTTGACCACCTGTGATTGCCACGACGGAGGCCCAAACGCCGGTGCATTAGCCCTCGGTGGTCCCATGAATGGTGGCTGCTGTGACACAGGCGCCGGTTGTGCAGCATAAGGCGGCTGAGCACCCGGCCGTGGACCCAAAAATTGGGGCGGCCCACCGAGCGGCGGTGCTGGCTGCTGCTGAGCCCCAAAACTCGGCGGCATTGCTTGCGATGCCGCTACCCCCATAGCTGAAGGCGGTCCAGAGAACGTCGGCCGCGACCCGCCAAACAACGGTGGCGCCGGCTGAGACCCTACAGCAGGAGGCCCACCGAACGGCGGAGACTGAGACACCGTCCCAGGAGGGCCACAGAACGGCGGGACTTGGGACACCGCAGCGGCTGGACCGCCGAACGGAGGAGTCGCCTGAGACACCGCACCGGCAGGACCGCCGAACGGAGGCGGCGGCTGGGACACCGTCCCTGAGGGCCCACCAAACGGAGGCGGCGGCTGGGAGACTGCCCCTGGAGGACCACCGAAAGGCGGGGGCTGCGACACCGCCGCCGCGGGAGGCCCACCGAATGGCAGACCGGGCTGCGCGGCGAACGCCGTCGGTGCCCGCGCGAACGGCGGCGGCGGCGCGGGCTGGCTCCCGGGGAAGGGTCCGGCGGCGGGCGGCGCCGGCGCCGGTGAGCGGATCTCCGAAGGCCAAGCGGCGAAGGCGGCAGGCGGGGCCGGCTGCGGCGTGAGCCCGCGTGGCGCACCGGGTGGCGGGGGCGCGCGGGAGATCTGGAGGTTGGAGAACGCCGCGGGGAGGGCGCCCCCAGGGCCCCGGCCCGGCGCACTAGGGTTTTGCGCGGCGAACGGCGGCGGCCGCGACTGCGGCGGCGTCGACGACGACGTCATGGATCGGCGGCGAGATCGGGATCTGGGAAGGAAAGGAGGAAAGGTATCGAATCGAAGCGTTTCGTCCCGCGGCCGATCTCGTGCGGGTGGCCTACCACGGGATGACGGGACGTGTTCCCCTCGCAAACTCCTCGGTGCACCGTGCACCACGCGCACCCAAACTCTCTGTCCTGACCGGCCCCACATGTCATTGTGCGGAACTGTCCGGGTGTTGTCTGTATGGCATGTGGGCTTGCTGTTTGGCTGGGCCCATGTGCCGGTCAGTATCGTCGGAGAGGTCGCTCCGGTTGGACTGGACGCCTGGGATGTCCATGACGTGGCGGGAAGCTATTGGGTGTGTTGCGTGGAGGGTCACGAGAGATCGTACGTGGCACGTGGCCACGTGTGCCGCTGCTGACAACTGGGACAAAATCGTTACAAGACCTATAATGTTATATTGTAGGTAAATACCAAAATTATCTCTGAGAAATTTTGATTACAAATAGACAAGTCCCTGACATTCTAAAGACTAATAAAGACTTTAATTCCCTGACATTCTTTTCAATTATTTTTGATAATTATCTGTTGATTGGTTACGTGGATTGCATTGGAGATTATTGTCATTATTTTTTCTCAACACGTTACCAGCATGAATCGCCCTACAAAGTGCAAGATGCACAAACTCTAAACTAATCTATTTCGCATTGCAGTCTTGTAGATCAATCTAGATCGAAATTCTATTCATTTGCAATGCCACATTAGAACTATTGTTTTCTGTCCAATAAATAGATTGCGTCCTAGTTGATTCTAATTACTGATTGATCTACGATTTATTAGCATGGTTATTCACCTTGATAATCCAGTAGGATTAATATCTAGATTCTAGATCGGATTGTCTAGTTAGATCAAATTCGGGTATGATTGATGTTTCAAACAACTAAATCATGTACTGGATTGAGCAACACGCGCATGGTTTGGGCGTTGTGTAGTGGGAAGTCGTCATCGGCTATGCACCTCGAAGCCGTGCACCGTCGTCGCTCAGCTTTCCCCACGCCAGCGCGCCCGAAGTCACGCTGCCACCGCTCGGTCTCAGCCCCTCGAAGTCGCGCCGCCGTCACTTGGCTCTCCCTTGATGGCCGCCCGGAGTCGCACCACCGTCGCTTGGCTCTCCCCTAATGGCCGCCCAAAGTTGCGCCGCCGTGGCTCGATCTCAACCACTCGAAGTCATGCAACGCCATCGCCTCAGCCTCACCCACCAGGAAATGGCGCTGCCTCTGCGCCTCCGCACCCGAGGCCGCCGGTCACCGCCTCAAGCCTGAAGTCGCTCGCTGGTCGCCCAAGGCCGCCTCTGCACATGGCCACCCGAAGCTACCACCGCTCCCAAGGCCGCCACCGCCTCCGCGCTCGGTCGCCCGAAGCCGTCGCTGCTCCTGAGGCCACCTGCTGTCGCCCACAACGACCGTTGTCGCCCGACCTTATGCCTAAGACAGCTACAGCCGCCAAAAAACCTAGATGACCTAGTGGATAGGGTTAAAAACCCTAACCACCAACCGAATGGGCCACCAAAGATACTGGGCCAAACGGGCCAACCTCAGTCCGATAGCGAAAAAAGGGGGAAGAAAATATCCGACTGGTAGTTTTTTTTAATTTAGCCCTTAAAGTTTTAGTAAATTACAAAAACATTTACTGAATGCGGAAATAATTACAAATTTGACCCTTAAGTTCATCAATATAGCGAAAAAGTCCAACCGACTTGATTTCTTTCTAAATAAATTAAATTTTAGATTATATGACCTTCATTATAATATTTTTAGCGCCTTTGGTATTACTATGTTTTTTGGATTTCTTTTATTTATATTTTATTCTGCTTATTAGTGATTTCGAAAATTGATATTAATTGGTAAAAATTAATTAAATTTACAAAAAAATTTAGAAAATCCTAAATAATGTCTACTGAATAGAAAAAATCCAAACCTTATTGATTTAGCAATGTTGATGTCTTTTTACCTGTCATAAAATAAAATCTAAATTAAAATAAGTTTTTGTTGCCTAAAGTTTAAATTTGGATTTGTCTTGAATTTCTCTTTTTGAAAAAGCTGGATTTAAAAAGTAATTTAAATGAAAACCTAAAATTATTATTAAATAAAATGATATTTTAATTTCCATTAAAATCATATGTCAAAATTAATTATTTGGAGTTATTTGACTTTTATTTGGTTTCCTGGATTTTCTGGAGTTCAAAAATGTATTTTTGAAATTAGAAGGTATTTTAAAATATGAAAACTAAATACCAACATTAGTTGGAAGTATTTTTATTAAGTCCAAAATGTCTCCAGGAGATTCTCTGAATTGTTCTGGAATTTTTGGAGTTTATTTCATATTTTTTTGAGGCTTAGTGGAATTTCTAGGCTTTTCTGAAAAACCCAAAAATCAGAAAAGAAAATAATCTCCCCAACCTCTCTTTCCGGCCACCACGTGGACGGCCAGGATCAGTCCACGCTGCCCGCCCGGACCCGCCTTCCCCTTCTCCCCGCGCGACACGCGTACGGCCCACATCAGCCGCACCCGCGCGCGCCCGGCCCATCTGCCGTCCGCCCCACCCTCTGTCTCCGGACCGCCCGATTTCCCCTGGGCCACGCGGCCACATCAGAGCCACCCGAGCCCCCGCTCCTCTCTCTCCTCACCCCGGCCCCACCTGTTGGCGCCTCCCCTCTCTCTTCGCCCACCCTGCCCCGCGGGCCCCGCCCGTCAGCCGCCCCTCGCTCCCTCTCTCGCTGCGCCCCGGGCCCACCTGTCGGGTCCTCCTCCTACCTCCGGCCGCGCCCCTCCTCGTTCCTCCCGCACCATCCCCGCCGCCATCTCCGCCGCCCCTCGCCCCGCTCGGTTTCTTTCCTCTTCTGCCGCCCGTGCAACCCGCGCCCTTCCCTTCTTCTTCCCCGCGCCCGAATCCCGCCATCCCCGCGCCATGCCCCCCCTAATCCCCGCCATTCCCGCCGCCCCCGCGCCATCTCCGGCGAGAAATCCGGCCCGCCTCCACCCTCCCCGACCCCTATAAAAACCCCCCTCTCCTCCCCTCTCTTCGCACCACCTCCCCCTCCAGTCCTCTCTCCCTCCCGGCCGCTCCACCGCCGCCGCGCCGAAGCGCCCGAGCGCCGCCGCCGGCCTCTTCCCGGCCGCCTCCGGTAAGCCCGAGCCCTCCCCCGGATTCCCCGTGCACCCCTCTCCCTTCTCCGCCCTTCGCCGGTCACCGCCGCCCGCCGGAGCGCCGGCGAGCTCCCCGGCCCCGAGCGCTGCCCCGGCCAGCCTGGCCACGTCAGCAGCCAGAGCTGACGTGGGCGCCACGCCCCCGGCCGCGTCAGCCTGTCCCACCCCCGTCAACGTCACGCAGGCACACCCCGCCACCCGTGCCACCTCGGCCATCTCCTCCCTCCGTGGGCTCGGTCCATGGACCGAGGGCCCACCTGCCAGTCAGCCCATCGCAAGGCTGAGGTCATGCTGGCGCAATAAAGCCATTTTTCCATTGAAAAATAAATCAGCCGAAAATAAAATCCCTGCTGACACAATAATTCAGATTTTCCTTTAGGAAAATAATTCCAAAAATCCTGATTTTTCATTTTCTCTCTTTTCAAACTTCCCGGAGCCCGTTCTCTTTCATCCTAACTCCGATTGAGCCCATTCAAATTTCTAAATTCATCAAAAATTATCCTCTATCCATTTCTAGCCTCAATTCAAATATTTGAATTCAATTTGAATTTAGTTTGAATTTATTTGAATTTGGTGGGTTATTTTCACGTGTAGACTTCGACGATTCGGGAGATTTCTTCGACGAAGATTCGAACCAAGTTGAAGAGCAAGGCAAGTCACACTCCTTGATCATGTTGATCCCAGTTTTCAAAATAAAATTATGTTGTTTTAAATTATATTGCATGCATAATTTTATTCAATGTATTTCAATTCAGTTTTAACTTTAGTTAATACGTGATCTTTTGGAAAAGATGGTCCGGGTGGGATGCCCGTGGATAGGTTGGTGTTTGGTCGGAGCCGACACTGACGGTATTACTTTCTACTACAAGTATTATTTTTACTTACTGTATTAAATTCAGCAATTTCAATCTACTTATTGTATTTCTTAAATGATGTTTTATGCAAACTAACCCTATAAACCTTCCAATGAAGCCTTTATCATTATGATGCATTTTCTCCGTGTGACTTGCGGAGTACAAGTTTGTACTCACCTTGCTATCTCCACACAGAGGAAGACAACTCCAACTACGGTGAAGACCTGGACGAGTAGGCCGTGTCTTGCAGTTGTTTGCCTGTGGGCAGGCTTGGGCTTCGCCTTTTCAGCTTCGCTTCCGCAGTTTCTTTCGCAGTTATATTTGCCAATGTGCAATGATGTAAACGCTGGCCATAAGGCCACACTCTTTAAATTAAATAAATGTCATTATGCTTGGTATTTATCTTTGTTGTCTGTTGTGTGCACTAGCTGATCCTGGACTAGTGCGATTTACACAGAGGATCCTGGAGTCGTTGCTCTGGGTTCCGACAACGCTACCATTATCCAGCTAGCAACTAGGCTCCCGCTATTCCTGAGGTCGCCAAATATGCGGCAATGCACTTCTTAAGGCACCACATCCATCAAGACCTGAAGTCTGAGTACCTGCTAGAAGAGGACCCATTGGCATTGTGGAATTACTTGAAGAAAAGGTACGACCAACAAAGGTCCATCATACTACCTGAAGCACAGCGTGAGTGGACCAACATAGTGTTTCAAGACTTCAAGAAGGTGTCAGCATATAATTCTACCATTCATAAGCTTGTCGCCAAGCTAAGGTTTTGTAACCAAAATGTCAGACGCTGATATGATAGACAAGACTTTGAACACTTTCTACCCCACCCGTAGGACGCTCAGCAACAGAACCGTTAGGCCAAGTACAAGAAGTACTCAAAACTGACTACCACCCTTCTCGAGGTAGAGAAGAATGATGAGTTACTGATGAAGAACTATCAAACTCATCCCACTGGGTCACAGCCACTGCCAGAAGCTCATGCTAATTTCCAGAAGACCAGTGGTAGCGAAGGCCATGGAAAGGGACCCAAGCAAAAGGGTGAAAAGTGGAAGAAGCTAAATGTGCAGAAGGAGAATGGTAAACCCTGTTGGACGGGAAAAGGAAGAGGAAAGCAACAGAATCCAAACTTGGGCAACAAGACAGTCTACCCCCTGTGCCTTGCTATAGGTGTGGATGTATGGATCATTGGTCCCGTGCTTGCTGCACCCCGAAGTATCTGGTAGATCTCTACCAAGAGTCCATTGGCAAGAGCAAGAAGGTGCCAGGAAAGAAGGCAGAATCACACTTTGTCGATCAGCCCGATGCTGACAAGGGTGATGCACCGAATGCAGAAATGGAGTCCAACTCTGTAGTAGGGGGTGATCACGTGGAGCTTGACCTATATGGTGACTTGCATTAGTCTGTAGGCAGCTCCCTAGGCAACCCCAGATGTCATGTTTTTCCTTAAGTTTGCTTTATCAGTTTAGGTTATTCTAGGAGAATAATGAATTCTTTGTGCTCTTGCGGAGCATTAATTATTTAGGATTTAAACATTATTCTAGATGAATAAATTGGGTTGCCTATTCTTTTGAGCTTTATTCTCGTTGAATTATTGTTTGATCATATTATGCTCTATATAGAACAACCTCTTAAATTCGATGGCAGGGGAGGAGATTTATCTATTAGACATTAGAACTACCAACTCGATTATAAGGGATACCAAGTATTTCCAAACGTTAACCAAAAAAATGAGAAACATCATGACTATCGCCGGAAGTAATGCTCTAATCATTGGCACTAGAAGGGCCATACTTGTTCTCCCTATGGGTACCTAAATAATGATAGAGGATACTCTTCGGTATCCCGAATCAAAGTGTACCTTACTAAGTTTCAAGGACACTCGCTTGAACGATCTCCATGTAGAGATTGATAATGAAGGGGGTACATAATATCTCCTCCTGACTAAGTTTGATGGTGATCATAAACGAGTGGTTAAAAAACTCCCTTCCTTCCCATATGGATTATACTATATCTACATCAATCCTGAAGAATTTGTTGCAATGAAAATAGAATATAAAACCTTGGAATCCTTCAAGATCTAGCACGATCGATTAGGTCATCCTGGGGTAGGAATAACGAGATGAATTATAAGCAATTATATTGGTCATAGCTTAAAAACTCTGTCCTTTTCTAAACCTGAAGATTTCTTGTGCCTAAGGAAAACTCATAACTAGACGCTCTTCTCTAAAAATTAAGGGGGAATCATCTATTTCCCTGGAGAGAATACAGGGTGATATCTGTGGACCTATTCAACCCATGTCGGGACCCTTTAGATATTTTATGGTGGTATTGGATGCTTCTACCAGGTGGTCAATGTATGCTTGCTGTCTACTACAAACCACTATAAGATCAAGCTCTATTAAGTTAGTTTTGATGATAATGATAATGCAATTGTGAGATTAACTTGTTTATTAACTATGATATTATCTAGTCTTATTTGGATGTGATTAATGATAGATACTACTGTGAGGCTAACTTGTTTATTAACAATGATATTGCCTAGTCTCATTTGGATGAGATTAATGACAAATGCAATTGTGGGACTAACTTGTTTATTGATTATGATATTGCGTAGTTTCATTTGGATGAAAAGGTGAAAATTATAAAGGTATGCATTCGACATCATATTCTTATATCGTATTGCATTCCTCGGATCCAAAATATAGATTGAACTCTATCAAATAGTCTAACTTGAATATGTGCATATGATTTTATTACACATTATTGTATGCATTTAAGGGGAGTTTGAAATGAAGGATTGGGTTGGACCAAATTTTACTTAGGCTTGCAGCTAGAGCACCTCCCTAGAGGGATTTTAGTACACCAATTCTCCAAGAAGGTGTCAGAAAAATTTAATATTGATAAGTCACATCCATTACGAACCTCGATGGTAGTCCGATCCCTAGAAGCAGGCAAAAATCCTTTTAGACCAAGGATGAAAATGAGGAAGTTCTTAAACCATAGGTTCCATATTTAAGTGTCATTGGAGCACTAATATATCTTGCTAATTGCACAAGGCCAGACATTGCTTTCACAATCAACTTGCTTGCTAGATACAACACAGCTCCAATACGAAGACATTGGGCTAGCGTTAAAACTCTCCTCAGGTATCTTCAGGGCACACAAAATCTTGGATTATTTTTCCTAAAGAATCAATATTTGACCATGGTTAGAAGAAAAATGAAATGATAAGAAAGTAATTGATTAGTTTGATCTAGTTTTGTGTCATGGATGTTATGAAATGCTGAATTAGAGCATACTTGATATTATTCGAGTAGGAATTTGGGGGCTATCTGAGCATGATATCATGCTTTTGCGAAGGATGAGAGTTGCTCCTAGGCAAAGGTGCTGATTTTTTAACTGAAAAGGTGCCCAGGAAAGGAGTGCCATGAACAACTTATAAGTGGGATATTTCACCATTTATCACTGTAAAGATGTGTATTTCAGAATTTGTCACATTATGTTTTATTGATAAATGTGTTCTAAAGACACACGTTAATAAAATATTAATGGTAAATTCTAAAATAGTATATCTTTTACGGTGGCAAATGAACAATCCCTCCCCTTATATTTGGAGCAATGCACAAAAGTTCTCTACGATGGTAGGATTGTTTGTGGCAACAAAATGGTCGGTAATGCAGCAGCCAAACCCCCACGAAGGGAGTAAGGTAGAGGTGCATACTGGACTCCAGGGTCTAATAGGCAACACAATATTGCAGAGATTCACTGTATCAAAAATATTGTTACGCATTATAAATACACGGTTGATTTTAAGGTAGTGTTTGTGTTGTAGCCATTGATTCCATCCATTCTCTTACCAATCGGACGGTCTAAAATAAGCATAAGGCATTGACACAAAGTGTTGTGCTTCGCCCTTTGTTGAAGCAAGTCACGGAATCTCCTCCTCACCATAAGAGTGGGCTAACTGAGCTTAAGTTATGAATACGCAAAGTAGAGTGCCAGAGCTATGGCCCACGAAGATAAAGTTGTTTTTATAAGATAAAATGGTAGCTATGGGTCTAGATCTTCTGTAAGGTATGGTGTCTTGGTACAATGGAATGTGAAGTGAATGGAAACTATAAAATCATGAAAGGGGCATATTGTCCAGCAATAAACTTGGGGGTAGACATTTTCATTTGAACTTGGGCTTCTAACTTCTAGCTTATTTTTCACTATTCCTAAATTTCATCTTTTTATGACTTTTTTGCTTATTTTGAGCTTTTTTGCCAGTTCTTTTTTTCCCATATTCGTTTGCATTGTACGTGATAGGCTAACCCGTTTTTTTTTCTATTTTAATTTTTTTAAAATTTAATTATGCCAAATAAATCATCATCAGTTACCGTGTAATTTTAGCTAGGTACAGTAAAAATTCAGCCATAAACCACTAAAATTTAGCCCAACTGAGCACCACCTTAGAGCAGCTCCAAAGAGCTTTTTTTGCTTTAGTTTTTGGTTTTTGGCTATGGCTTATGATTTTTGGGTTGTTATTAAGAGAGTACAAAGTAACATAAACTTGCGCGCGGTTTTGAATAATATAAATAAAGTCGTTACAGTATGTACTATAATTAACTTGTAGATCCCACCTTAAAAAGACATGAAAGCTAGTTACTATAGAAAAACCGAAAAGTAGCTTTTAGAAATTGAAAAGAAGAGGCCCTTAAGCTTATGGCTTTGGCTGTTGGCTTTTAGTTGAAATTGCACTGTAGCGGTTGTTAGTTTTTTAAGTCATTCAATTAAAAGGAAATTGAAAAAAATGAAAAAAAAAGTATATGACATGGACAATTCAAAGGAATAAGGAGAAAAAAGACAAAATACCAAAAAAATAAAATAAGTCGAAATTAGAAACTGACATATTCCAAGAAACTTTTGGCTTAAATAAACTGAAAGCCAAAAAAGTCAAAAGGTGAAGCCATTTGAAGCGGAGCATTCACATCTTTGATATTGAATTTCCTCGATGTAACTTGATCAAAAAAAGAATGTCTTGTCCCTTGTAGTTGCCTTGGGCCTGGTTTCATGCATGCGAGGGCCAAGTGGCTTATAAGTCAAAACAACTTATGGCTTATTTTACACTATAATTATTATTGGCTTATTCTACGCAATTATGTATAAAAATGAAAAAAAACTATTTCAGCACTAACAATGCAAAAGGAATAAAAGAAAAAATAAAAAAGCTCAAAAAAGTCATAAAGTCAGATTAAGACATACTATAAGTCATAAGTTATAAATTAGAAGCTAAAACTGGTTAGAGGGGGCCTTAGTGCTCCCCTGCCACACCCGTGTGAGACCGATGCTGAGCTCTATTACGCCATACAATCACTGTTACGTCGCATGCTGGTTGGCAGACAATACTAATGTCGAGATCTATTTGGGCACTTGTGGTGCTGTCACTAGTCAAATTCAAGATTTTTAAAATAATGTATTTTTTATTTGAAAATATAGTAATATATCTGCGGTTTATTTTTGTGCAAAAGTAGTCTCCTGTCAAACCGTTGGGTGACTAGAACTTGTCACCCAACCATTGGACAACAGAAAGCAGTAAGTGAACTGTTGGCGACATAATTGCAGTCTCCCAACCGTTGGGCGATTGGACCTCCTGTCACCCAACGATATAGCGACTGGACGACTTATATAATCAGGTGCTCGGCCACCCATCCGCCCACGTTGTGCGAGAAAGAAAGGAGAGAATGGAAGGGAAAGAAAGAAGAATATAGGAGAGGGAAGAAAAAGATAGGAGAGGAGGGGGAGAAAGAGAGGAGGAGGTTCTGCTACTTTTGCGAGGTAAAGTTTTGCTATGTTTTAGTAATTGTTTTTTATTAAGTCAATAGTTTGTTCAGTGTAAAATTAGCATATGTAAAAAATTATAGTTATAGAAAAGAATAGTACAACTTAGCTTAGATGAAATAATCCCATTAGGTAGGAAGGAATTAGTCCCGTTAGAGGAAAGACCAGACGGAAGAGAGGAGGGGAAAAAGAAAAGGGAGGAGAAACGCGCATGTACTTAATTTATTTCGTTGCGAATATTTAACTGGGAGGATTCAGTGGCACGTTAGAGTAGTGGGAAAATTTTTCATTAGGCATGTGAAAATGTAAAACATTATCAGATAACATTTATGGTTAATTAGGAATGAATTTAATACTGTAAGTACATTGAAAATTAACGCTTATCGTTAAAACTGGTATGTTGGCATTTAAATCAGTATGTCGCATTCTTAATTACTTAATTAATTTTGTCAACATCATGTAAATTCTCGTAACCTATTAGAAATTATGTACAGTAGGAGAGAACTCAAGCGGAGAGAGAAGAGCAGCGGTGGTGTGCTAGAAGCAAATAGGTAGTTGATGCGTAATGGGGCAGAGGAAAGGGAGCGATTGAAAGCATCTAGGCCCCTAAAAATATTGGTTTTGGTAATTAATGATATTATGTGATCATGGGACTAATGTGTGTGTTAAGTATTTGAAAGGATTAGTCTCAAGGGCAAAGAAAGAGGCTCACAAAAGATTTCACAAGATTCAAAGAGTTCCAAGACGACAAGGTAAATAGTTTAGGGCTCTTTTATTTTTACCGGTCTTAGAATAAAGGTTGGAAGACCGGATTATAGCTTAGATGCAGTACTATTAAGAGGGATCATTGATTGCTTGATCATATGCTTATGTGCCCTATGGATCAATTTAGGATCATGCATGCACTTAGAAATAAAATTAAATTAAAATTGTGCATTGTCAGAAATTTCGGAAGTACCGGCGTTCAAAGAGCGGAACTTCCGATCGGCCGGAAGTACCGGAGTTAAACTCGCGGAACTTCCGATCGGCCGGAAGTACCGGGCTTCCGAGCGGAACTTTTTTCCAGAGAGCGCCCGGAATTAAACTTAGCCTCTTGAAAATCGGAAGTACCGCGGATTGAACGGCGGAACTACCGCAAAATCGGAAGTTCCAGCCTCCCGAGTAGAACTTTTTTTCCAGAGAGCAACCTCTTCAAAACTTCAACTCGCTGAGATCGGAAGTTCCGGGGCTATATCAGAACTTCCGGAATTCCAGAAGTACCGCATGTACAACGGCGGAAGTACCGCATTTAATGTCAACGGATAGTTCTGTCGCTTCTGCGGGAATCTGGAAGTACCGCTCCCAACACCGCGGTACTTCCGATTTCCCTGAATTTTTAGGTTTTTTAATTGCAACGGCTATTTGAGTTTGGTAGGGGTATAATTTCGACTCCACTAGCACAAGGACATGTTGTTGAACCATTATTGAGCATCCTTGAGCATAGAGCATCCTCTCACACCTCATTTCATCACTTGTGCATTCAATTGAGGTAGTTGAGTGATTTAAGCGAAATCAAGTGCATTTGCATCCATAGATTGATCCCTTTGGCACTTGAGTGTGATCAAGCCCGCGGTGATTCATTCTCTTGGTGTTTGCTGAAACCTAGACGGCTTGGTGGGAGAGTTCGGTGATCTTCTCAAGAAGGTTGTGAGAAGGCCCGACAAGATTGTGAAGGCTTGGAGCTCGCCTACCCGGAGAGGGAAAGGGCTACCGCTAGTGATCGAGGTGATTAGGCTCAATTCGTGGAGCCGGTCCGATTCGTTCGGGCTTACCTCAGCGTGGACTAGGGAAGACCGGCAAGTCTCCGAACACCACGGTAAAAAGTGATCGTGTCATTTGTGGTTTGCTCTCTTGTGCTTCATTTACATTCAAGCAATTTATTTCTTTAGAACCATTTGATTGCTTGTGTGACTAGAGTAGCAAACTTTGATCTAGCCTAGAATTGTACTTGCTCTTAGGATAATTCATATTATGCTAGCGATCACTTGAGGCATTGTAACTTGTTTTAGTTGCTTCATTGCTTACTTGTCTTAGGCAATCATTAAATTAAAATTGTTAGTAAAAATTAGAAGAGAATTTTTAAAACCGCCTATTCACCCCCCTCTAGTCGGCCTCCTCGATCTTACGGCGATGTCGGTGTGAATGATAAGGGGTTACGCTATGATGCAAAAATAGTCGATATGAACGAATGAACAACGCCTTAATCATGTTGTAGTGTAGTTGTTCATGATAGACGAATGACTGTATGAATGTAATTACAGTATAGGAGTAGTTCCATTATGTACAATGCGATTTGACTAGTTGCAACATTGGAAATATTTGTAGGGAGATATCAACAATGCCAACACCCACTAGATTGAAAGTGTATTATGGTGTTGGCACCGTTCGTGAAGGTTAACATCTGCTGTAGAAGAGGGTTAACATGCAATCTCTATTACCGTAACAAAAAAATAAACTATTTGCTACTTGTACCCCAGAGTGTGGGCATTGGAAGAAGCGTCGTCTGCCATCAAATGGCTGTCTGCGACCTGCACAACCGCATCCTCCCTGTGTCTACATTTCGGCCATACTAATTGAGCATACTTGTTTGGCATCAAGCGGTAGTTAAGGCCGAAGTCCTCCCTCCTTTCGAGGGGAAGGTCTTGCTTAGGCAACCCTGGTTTGACTGGCCTCTTGCCGTCTGCTATGGTATGTTATTGTAAGACGCAGAATGTTTTCTTGCTATGATTGGGAGGGTCGAGTGGTCCTAATTTCGGAGGGTGGGGCGTGCATTTTATAGCCCACGGGGGGACACAGCGTGACAACACTATGTGTCGCCAACTTTTCAGATCAACTTCACAACACTGACCTCCTCTGCTTTTTAGACCAAAAAGAAAGAACTTTGCAAAGTAAGACACGACAACACTTTGCCTCAACAGCTTTTCAGATCGACATGATGACACTATACCGCCTTAGCTTTTCAGTCCAAAAAGACAGGACTCTGCAAACCAAGATGCAAAAGGTCCTTGCAATATAAAATATGACAACACTCTGCCTCACCAACTTTTCAGATCAACTACAAAACACTGAGCCCCTCAGCTTTTCAGATCAAAAAGAAGGGAATCTGCAAAACAGGACGTGACAACACTCTGCAAAGTAAGACGTAACAACACTTTATCTCGCCAATTTTTCAGATCGACTTGACAACCTTGATGTCCTTGGCTTTTCAGACAAAAAAGAAAGGACTCTGCAAAGAATGAGGTGATAACACTCTGCAAAGTAAGACATGATAATACTCTACCTCGCCAGCCTTTTAGATCGACAAGACAACACTATACCTCCTCAGTTTTTCAGACCGGAAAGATAGGACTCTGCAAAGTAGGATGTGACAGCTCCATGCAACATAAAACCTAACAAATCGCTAGTATATTAATGTATTTTCGAATAAAAAATAGATTATTTATAAAAATCTCAAGTTCAATGCGGTGGAACCATACCAACTCGAATGCAGCACCGCCACAAGCCTCATCTTTCAGTTAACACACGTGGCCTATTCTTTTTATTTCAGTTTATGGTTTTTAATTGCGGTTTATGGCTTTTGAGCTGTATGTGAAAGATAGTACGGAATAACAGAAACTTACGTGCAGTTTTGGCCGATATAAATAAATTCGCTACAGTATATACTACAATTAACTTGTAAACACCGCCTTAAAAAGACTTTTCATTTAAAAATTAGTTATTATAGAAAAATCAAAAATTAGCTTTTAAAAACTGAAAAGAAAAGACCGTAAGCTTTTAGTCTCAAGTAGCACAAAAGACATGTTTGGAACAGCCTTTGCATACATATGATTGTAACTTTCCCCGTAAAGAAAAATGTTTGCTCGATACCAATCACTTCGCACAATCTGAACTGAAAGTTGAATTTTGGTTTCTTTAGTTCTTTTTAGCTGTTTGTGTATGAAAGCTGTTTGTGTTACTGTGTGAATTCGCTCCTAATCCCTGCTTGCTCGCACAAAGTGTACCACAATCTCATTTAATAACAAAAATTGAGAATAAATCATATGTCCCAAAAGCTAGCTTGCCTAATTAATGCGTCGCTCCCAATCCTAGTGATCTCGAAGGTACGAAAGAGAGAGAGTTGCATGGTGAGGATCCTAGCTAACCATGCCCAAGGGTACCTCGAGTGGGTTTCAAAGAAATAAATCAGAAAGAAGATAAATATACTATAATGAATGATTATATTGAGGCTTAAGAACGGTTTATATAGAGTACAAGATTTGAAGGTAAGAAGCCTCTCTTAGAAATAAGGTAGGTATCACGGATTACAAATCTTAAACTACCAAATATAGAGATATACCAATATATTCTAACATCCCTCCACAGTCATAGCGGTAGAGGAAGCCGAAGGTGGGGGAACCATCGGACTGACATCCCCCGCAATCACAGCGGGAGCGTCGGGGACTGCTCTGGTGTCATAGACATGGTGACTGTAGAGGGAACCGATGAGTTTGCTCAAGTTAATGGTAGCCTTTTGTTACCGAGGTAGCCAAGAGCAAGGTGACCATGGTTGTAGCGTGAAGGAGGGAGCCATGTTGAGCCATGTCAAGGTAGCTGGTGTCGAGGTCATCCGACCGTGGTCGATTGGCCGTGGTCATTTAACCGCGGTTGTTCGGCTGTGGTCGACCAGCCGTGGGCTGTCGAGGAAGGAATAGAGAGGCGGCAAAGTTGGGGAGCCACGCCGGTGGAGGGAGCAGTGGGAAGAAAGGAGGGCGGCGTGATCAACCAGCCATGGTTGATCTGAGCTTGTCGGCAACCGGGAGGAGAAGATGTCGGCGGAACAGCTAGCGTCACTGGTGGCAGAGGGGGAGGAGAAGATGCTAGTGAAACAGTTGGCGTCATCAGCGGCAGAGGGGGACGACAAAGTGGCAGTCAATCACAATGGCAGGCATGGTCGGCAGTTGGGGGTGGTGGCAACTACGGCTGGGAGGAGGGGCCGCTCATTGGGGAGCCCGAATCTAGGGCCGTGGAGCTCGGATCTAGTCAGATCCAAACCCGGCATGGAGCTCCATAGCTGGAGCCAACAGAAACGAGCGGTGAAGAGAGCCGGCTTTAGATCCAAGCGGAAAGACCATCAAGGAGAGCAAAGAGGAGACGAAGTTGGGGAGCCATCGGCGCAAAGAAGAGATAGGAAGAGGACGGTGGCGTCGACGATGGCAATGGTGACCACGGGCAACGATACTGCAGCCCGAAGGGGCGATGCAGTGGTAGCCCATGCATGTCAATGGCATGACCACAAGTGTGGGCTCTCGGTGGTGCGACGGCTCGTTCTCGTGGATGACGGGCCGACGATGATGATTCGGCGTGATGATGATAGTAGACGGGGCACTCGAAAGGCCGCGGAGGGAGGGCCATGTCAACGAGCACACCACGTCACGCTACAACGTCATCGAGGAGAGGAGGTGCCAGAGAGGTTGAAGCTAAGGCAGTGAAGTCCGGAGCCGAGGAACATCGATGGGTCGGCAGGGTGACACAAACTGATCTATGATCGAAAAAAGTAGAGAAAACTCGATTTAAAAATGACCGGTGAATTAGTAGCCGATCGGATGATCGGCAACATGACTTAAACTACGGGTTGCGCAGCCCTCGAGAGAGATCATGGAGACAAGATCATCTCCAAGGGCGGCGCGACAGAAGCTGTAGAGGCGGCGGCTCAGGAGCGGCGCTACTCTAATACCAAGAAAAAAAAGATGAATATACTGCAATGGATGATTGTATTGATGCTCAAGGGCGGTTTATAGAGTATAAGACTTGGAGGGCAAGAAGCTTCTCATAAAGATACAGAAGGTATCATAGAATTACAAATCCTAAACTACCAAATATATAGATATGCCAATATATTCTAACAAAATCGTGGGGAACCATTGTAATTTGAATAAAATGCACTATAGATATCTAAACTTGTTTCAAGTGGTCACAAGCGGGTTCAGAATCACCATATTACCCTCACAGTAAGGTAACTTTATAATAATTTCAATGACATGTTCATATTTTTCTGAGAGTTTCTCCTCAACTATTTGGTTTCTGTGCATTTTTGCCTACTAACTGTGTGCCAAAAGTTGGCACTACCAAAAGTTGAACATAAAAAATGATTGCCTACAATTTATCCATGTTTTGGTAAGAAAAAGAAAAGTATGATGCCAAGAATTTTGCCGAGATTTTAGTATCAATCCAAATATATATCAGTTCTCATAAAAAATTTCAACAATGAAAACTTCGCAACCTTTTGCTTTCAAAAATTCCACCTAAAATCATAATGGACTATACTCAAATTTCTAACGAAAAACATTCAATTTCGAGATCATGCAATGAAGATTGGACATCCTAGATCTCTTCCCCCGTACTTTTGTACATTCCCCCTCCTCCCCTCCTAAATGCATGCCAAAAGTTGGCACTACCAAAATTTGATTGTGGAAATTGTTCGACTACAATTTAGCGTAAGTTTTGGTAAGAAAAAGAAAAGTACGGTGCTGAAAATTTTGCCAAAATTTCAGTATCAATCCAAACATATAACAAATCTCATAAATATGGCATAATTTCGGAAACAAAAACTTAGCAACCATTTTCTTTCAAAGAAAACTGCCTAAAATCATTGTCACTCAATTTTTAAGGGAAAAACATAAATTTTGAGAGAATATTATGAATATTGGACATACTAGATCTCTTCCTCTTCCATGTATATTTCACCTCCTCCAACTCATTGGGCTGTGGCTTTGGTTTATGGTTTTTAAATTCTGTCTGTTCATGAGAGACAGTACGTAGAGGGAAATAACCGTATGCAATTTTGGTTTGTATAGTTGAACTTAGTACAGTGCCTATTACAATCTATCTTGTAGACCCCGTCTTGAAAAGATGTATTGTTTAAAAGCTAGTTACTATAGCAATAAGTGATAGACCAAAGCGTAAGCCGATTTGAACCCAGCCAATATGACACCCTTGCGGCTTTTCCCGCCGCCACAAGTAAATAAGGGTGCAAACGGTATGGGCTAATCTCGATCGAATCCGGTCGGTATCAAATATAGGAAGGTAATTTTAGTATCTGGTACCAAATCTGGTCAGTACCAGATAGTTGTTGTCAAATATAGTAATAAAAACGGAGAGCTAAAATCTAACTGAATAGCGTCGGTAAACGGTAAATAGGATACTATCCAACCGGCTGTCCGATAAGCAAGTTAGTATCCTAACCGGCCCAGCCCATTAACTATCGTTGACATCAACCGGTCTAAATTTTACCTAAGTCCTAAGTCCTAACCTAACTCCAGAGTACAGCTAGTCGCTACCAATTCTCCCCGCTTATGTTGAACTTGCGTATGAATTTATCGGTTTTTGAACTTATGTAAAAATTTATCGCTTATGTTGAACTTATGTTGTGTCAGTTATTGTACTTAAGTAATCTAGATGAATTTATTTCTAGTTGAAGGTTTAAAGCGATGGTGGTATGGTTCAATGTATATTCTTTTATGTATGCATATACTATCCGACTATATTATCCGTTTTCGATTTGAAATCGTCACACATGCATCCCGGTAGCATCATATCCGAAAATCCTAATTCATATTCATATCTGATTTCGAATCCGAGAAAAAAATAAGTTAGGATATTATATGAATAATATCCATTTAAATTCAATCCGATTGCATTCCTATAAGTAAAGCCGCCTGCCTCACCAACGACAACACAACTCATACAAGAATACTTCGTATTTATATGGGAGAGAGAAAGGTATCATCACTAAAACAAAGCCAGGGGAGTTCCCAGCCTCCCACCTATGCCACGTCATCTTTCTTACAAAAAGTCCCCTGTATTTTTTGAAATCATGTAAAGGTCCTCGGTTCTTACAAAAAGGTTCCTGCCAGTTTTTTTTTCCGAAAACCCCCTCCACTTCACCGAAATTGCGTATCCTTTTGTAGGATAGCACCCCGCAGTTTTCCAAAATTATATACAGGTCCTCGTTTAGTTACGTTTAGATGCTTACAGGTCCTCAGTTTTTTTTTTGCGATAAAGGCCTTTGGTTTTTCGAAAATTACGCATATGTCGTCGTTTTTTTAAAAAACTTCCTACGAATTATCGTCTCTTTTACTTCGGTCCACACGGTAGCTAGCGCGGCGTGCCACCGCGCTTACGCTGCTAGTTTGGTAGAGTCGAAGAAGATAGTGCTGGATAGCAGCAGGGGCGGAGCCAGGAATTGGATATAAGGGGGCAATATGGACAACAAATAGAGTAGAACTAATGAACCATGCCGGATTTAGTCTGAATGAATTAGTAATATTGCACGATTATGAGTGTTTACTTAGTAGGTACTAGGAAGAATTTAGATAAAAAAATAGGCACTAGCAAGAGAATTTAAGTACAGAGTTACAGTATAAAAGGCAGTAGAAGAACCAGTGATGGTGATAATATGCTGCAGAGATTTAGAGGTAGTTCGGCGGGTGGTCCACCGCCTCCCCGTTTAAAAGGGAACCGTACAAACGATGGAACCGACTATTTTTTTAAGTAGGAGCAGTATAAAAGTTTGTTGCACTATTACATTAATTAATATGCCGGTGAACAATGCAAGAAGAAACTTACATTAACATTTTCCCAAACCTGATCCGATTGTTTACCAACTGGTGATGCTTCTAGTGACAATTTGTTTTCCACCCTTTCATTTATATTTGTGACAATGTTATTTCATAGTGATAAAATGTCATATTTTTGTCATGAATAATAATTCATTAGTGTGGAATAAAAGTACTAGCTTGTGGGAATAAAATTACATTGTGAAAGTATTTTTCATAATGAATTTAATAACAGTAAATTCGTGTGACCACTCCAGATTACATATTGATGGTCAATATTAAGACCCACTACAAGAAAATTTTCCTGTTTTAACGAAATGGTAAATCAACAATAACTTCAGCACATCAGGTTATTGTAATTCAGATAGCCTCCATCCATACTGGAATTCGATTTCTTCCATATGCTGTAGATCTTTTCAATGTACTCTTATTGATCTTCATCAACGAAAGATACATCTATGACTACTTAAAGCTTGCACACCACAAACAGAATCCAAATTCTTATTTCCATAACCAGCAGTCGACTTCCTTCATCTTTTAATTTGGCAAACACTTCATCTTCAATCTCTGCAACAATGAAGATCTTGTAGTTTCTTCCATTTCCCCCTAAAGGTTGGGGTGCCAGGCCCCCTAGCCCCCCAGCCCATTTGATGATTTGCCCCATGTTACTTTGCAATCAGCTCATTTGCCACATCTTTCAGATGAATTGATCATTTGCCACATCTTTGATTTTTTATTTGATCATTTGCCCCACTTTGCATTTCTAAAGCATTTCCTCTTTTTTAATGCCAATTTATATTGCGAAATGACCAAATTGCCCCTGGGTTTACAGAGCAGCCCCTGTTTATATTTCTTTTCATCCATTGTTGGATACTACAGAGCAGGTTTCGGCGTTGAGACATTCGACTACAGAGCAGGTTTACAGAGCCAGTTTCGGCTTCAACGATTTACAGCAAATTCTTCCAAAAGTCTTTAGATACATTGAAAGGCCAATTAAATTTGATGGTCCGGGTTAATTAATGTCTTGAAAAAATTACTCAACATCCAATTGAAAAATTGTGGCTACCAAGTTTTACTTACATATACAACGCCAAAAGTTGATTCCTTACTGCGTTTACAGCATCAGAAATGGCATCATCGGACTTCTTAGCATTCAGACCCACACAACACATTTCTGAACTCAAGAGCATTCAGACCCACACAGCATGCAGACCAAAAAACAATTTGCACATTTCTGAACTCAAGAGCATTCAGACCCACACAGCATGCAGACCAAAAAACAATTTGCAGCAAGTAGCAAGTTCAATCCATTTGTACACAGCATGCAGCAAGTTCAATCCATTGAGACACACACATCATGCATTCGTACACAACATGCAGCAAGTTCAATCCATCAATACACTGTCTGGATGTATTTCTTGCACACACAAAAAACCGCCCAAAATAGAGAAATCATGTTCATGTTTGACAGACGGACGGACGACTCCCATGACCAACCTCTCCCATGACCAAAAAGCAAATGCCTTCGAACAATGCCATGCGGCGGTGGAGTGCCGACTGCTGGCTTGCGGGGGGAGGAGGACAGGAGGCCGTCCGGCGGGGTAGGGCCGCACGGCGTGGAGAGGCGCGGCGCGGCCGGCGGGGGAGGGCCGCACGCCGTGGAGAGGCGCGGCGTGGCCGGCGGGGGAGGGCCGCCGTGGAGAGGCGCGGTGCCGGCGGGAACCCTAGCTGGGCAGCCGCACGGGACAATACGGGACTGGGGAAAAAGATGAGACGCAACACAGAGAAAAGAGGAAACGATCCGGATCGGGGACTATGGGCAATTTGGTCATTTCGCAATATAAATAGGCATTAAAAAGAGGAAATACTTTAGAAATGAAAAGTGGGGCAAATGATCAAATAAAAAATCAAAGATGTGGCAAATGATCAATTTATATGAAAGATGTGGCAAATGATCTAATTGCAAAGTAACATGAGCAAATCATCAAATTTCTCTTTCCTAAAACCATTATTCTGATCAAACGGTTGCTCACACCCGGAGCTGGAAGGCTCAACAACCAGACATCCTTGACAAGCTTGCGCAGCACACGGCTCACCTACGTCTTCACCCACCAGCACACGCGCGCTGCGCGCACGCACACACACCACTCCTACTCGCTCCCGCACCTCCGGTTCCCAGAGCTGAGCGCCTCTCGCGCCCCAATTCTCCACCCTTTCCCAACCCTAACCCCGCGTTCCCAATGCGCAGGTGAGCACCCCCTTCCTGCGCCAAATTCCCCAATCTTTTCGCAAATTTTGCTGATTTCTTTTGCGATTTTTTTCCTGGTTGGTTGGGCGAAACCGCGCAGGGGCCCCGGCGAGGCGTCGCTCCGCCGCCGCCGCGCGCCGGCGCGGCTGTGGGTCGCCGTGGCGGCGCTGGTCGCCGGCACCATCTGGCTCTGCTCCTCCTCCGTCGGCCTCACCCGCGCCTCCTACAGGGTCCAGGTGCGCTCACCCGCCGTGCTTGCCCACTGGCGTGTAACTTAGTGTGTTGTTTGATCTGCTCGGCATGGTAATGGAAGTAGATGAGATGCTTGTGCTGTTCGTGCGGGCAATTTGGAGGTAATTACCTTCCCGTTAGGGGTACACTAGTTAAAACTTGGAACTTCATAATTAACAGGAGCTTGAAACCCTAGGTGCATGCTCCATACCGTATTCAGATAGTTGCTGGGAATCTCTCCCTGATGGGTCGATCAGAGCTTAACACTAACCCTAGGAGCAACGCAGACAGGTCATACTTTGTAATATCGCGCAAAATAGCATGGCTTCTCAGAAGATGCCATGTGCTCGGCACGACAGATGGTTTGCGGGTGAAATGAGTGGGTTTGGTGGTTGTACTGTAACTGATGCTATGTCTGGTTTACTTGGATGAGATGTTCAGTAGACTATAGCCTTGGTGCATCGGTGATGTTGAAGTTGCTAGTTGAAGTATTTTTCTGTTTCTCCTGTGTTTCTGGGAGATTAGTTGGTTATGCAATTGAGCAGGGCATATGGGACTGTAGGATTCAATGCAGGGTAGTAACAGAGTAATCTATCGTGCTTATTCTTTGTGTTGTTAAAAGTCTTAAAGATACCTAAGTATGAACACTGATGCTGTTCAGAGTCAATACAAAATATATTTGTCTGTTGCCACTTAGTGCTATAGTGATCAAATTCTAACCTGTAACAACAGTATTTCCACCAAAGTGTGGTGTATGCCTCTGGAGGCCTTGGGTGTGTACAGGACTAGGCAAATGAATTTTCTGTTGATGAATTTTACTGAACAGTTTGGCAACTGGTGACAAAGAACCCAGACTCGAGGCTATTGAGCTCACTGGCATAGAAACATCCTATGGAGTACAAACAGGGGATAGCAGCCAAACGGTGATTTTGGGCTTGTGGCCAATCCTTCTCGTAGAGGTGTTGCGGGTGGAATTATCACTAGAGATAACCTTGAATTTTGGGACTGATCCTGTACAGGTAAAAGAATTGGCAATGTGAAGTAAAAGTGGTAGGCAGACTGAGGGAAGATAGGTGATGAGGACACGGGAAGGTTAACCATCTACATCTTAGCAAGTTTATGTCAGCACCATGTGCAGTTTTGTCTGTCATGTTCACAGGCATATCTGCACAACCTACGAGGTTTCTAGTGTGCAAATTATATACCATTAGAAATGTTATTAAATCTACTTTCAAATGGATCAAATGGCATGATTTGGAGTATTTTACAAGAAGTTATGATCATTTGGGTGCAAATTGTCTAGGATGTCGAGGAGCTGCACAAAAATTGAAGAATATTATCAAATCCTTATCCATGATGACCTTTCAGTTGGTAGTTTGCATGTATTACATTTCACGCTGTGAAAACTGGGTGTGAGAACCAATATAACTGGCGTAGATGGTAATTTGTGGTTTATGACATGATGAAGAGGTAGCCAATTGTAGCTATCTGAGACATTTGCCAACCCACGTACCAGAAACTAAACTACATAGCTACGCTAGTAGGCATGGAGGCACATGTTAGGTGTTCGACATGTTCCAATCCAAGAAAACCCTTGAATGGAGGTAGATAAGGATCTCTCCAAGTACTAATCTAAGTTAAATTGCCATCTGGTGGAAGAGTGTCTATTCCATAATTTAATATCAAAGTTGTTCTCAAGTGGAAGGAATACATGTGTATTTATACTAGGAGCAGCCCCCTAGCCAGGTGCGAACGGATCCTTTCATAGTGTGAACAGGCCCTTCCATGATATCAAAGCAAACTACCAGCTGAAAGGCAATTATGGATAAGGATTTAAATTCTTCAATTTTCGTGAGGCTTCTTGACAGCTTGGATAGCTTGCACTCAAATGGCCATAGCTTCTTGTGGAATTCTCCAAATCATGTACCGTTTGAAAGTATACTTGGTAACCTTTCTAATGGTATATGATTTGCAAGCTGAAAACATCCGAAGTTGTGCAGATATGCTCATGAACATGACACACAGAACTAAATGCGGTGCAGATTGAACTTGATCGATGATGTAAATGGCTTGTCATCCCATATCCTCATCAGTAGGACTTTTTTGATAGGTAAGCCATTTTATGGATTGTTTAGTGGTTAGGAAGTAACGATCATAGCGTTTATATTTAGTTATATCAAGGAGGAAATGACTAGTGATGGTGGACCATTTCATCGAAGTTTGGGTGGATAATTCCAAACCACTGAGGAATATAATATGTTTTAAGAGAACTGTTATTGTTTCCTATGGTTGATCCTGTTTGGTGCTTTACTTTACTGTGCTTTGGAATGATACAATCAGATATAACAAACATGCATTTAAATAGGTAAAGGAGAATTACTACCTTCTCTGGAAATGGTTAATAGTTAATACACAGTTACACACTTTGACCAGGATGCAATTTTAAGTGGCAAACTAGAGAGCATTGCATTTTAAAATACTCTGTTCTAGTGATAAAGGATAGTATTAAAAATAAATAGTGAAATTTCCTTTTTTGGGTATGTATCTCTCATTTTTTAGTTTAGATTTGGCTGATAAACTGTTTGTTCTAAATGCATGGATTACATTATTACAACGATAATGTATATACAATGCTTGAGTTTTCGACCAATTTTTTTTCTTATACTGACATCAGTGCTATTACTCAAGGATGTTGATGTAAATAAGTTGTGGAGAACTGCAGATTCAAATGGTTGGAGAGCATCTTCTGCACCACGCTCCTATTGGCCACGTATGTTTTGTCTCTGTGACCTCTGTCAAAAGTCACTAGTCATATGCTTAATAAGTGGTGGTAAAGTGGATATGCTGAGGTTTAATATCTCTCCTTGCAGCCCCACCAACTGAGTCAGAGACTAATGGGTACTTACGTGTCCGGTGCAATGGTGGCTTGAACCAACAACGTAGTGCGGTATGATTAATACATGAAATTCTCATTGTCTTTAAAGCTGCATGTTTCATCATGCAAGCTTTATATTATTTACGATAACATAAGGAAAATTAAGATTACTATCGTCTTGTTTTTGTAGATATGTAATGCTGTTGTTGCTGCACGAATAATGAATGCTACACTAGTGCTGCCAGAGTTAGACACAAATTCTTTCTGGCGTGATGAGAGGTATCTGTTTTGTCTGAAATGGTTTCTCATACAGGAATTCATTTCATGTATGACTTTAGAACAAACCTTGTGTTATTTGTGAAGTCTGCTGTCTTGTTTTTTTCTTCTTTTGATATAGAATTAGATTCTCTGCAAAGTTCACCCCAGAAGTTTATGTAACACACAAAACCACTTTTACTCCTTGTCTCCTTCTATTGATTCAACCACATCTCTATTGTGTTCTTCCTGCCACAGATTCTACAGTTAGCGTTAACTGATTTATATAGTTTCAATATGTTTTTTTATGCCTGTTGTGTGTGAGATCCACATAGGATATTTTACCGAAGTATTTACATGTAGCCAGCCATGTTGGTCCTGTTAGAGTAGCTTGTACCTTCTCTATATTAGCATGCCGTATATGGGCTTTTATGCTTATTTTTGTGTACCCATGCTTGTACATCTGTGTGTATATATATACCCCTAGGGGCCCATGGCATGGATAAGCTATCATTCATTACATTGTATCAGTTTTTAGGGTTAGGGTTAATCCCTAGTAGCTTCCTCTTTCTCTCCCCCATCACCACCACCGGGGCCAGCCGCTGCCCCCTGTCTTCATTAACACCTGGATCTGGGATCTCCAAGGCTGCTGCCGCCCTCTCATGTGGCTGCCGCCCTCTCCTCCCCGGATCCGCCTGGAACCGGGCTTCCCAAAGTCATCGATGCCTCATTCCGAGGCCGCCACCAGGCCAGCCGCCGCCCTCCCTGGATCTGCACGGATCCAGGCTCGCCGAGGCCACCGCCGCCACAGCCTCGTCAGTCGTCTCCGATGCCATCTGAGGCCACCACCAGGCCAGCAGTTGCCCCTGGATCCGCATGGATCTGGGCTCACCGAGGCTGTCGCTACATCCTTTTGAGGCCACCTCGTCGGTCGTCTTCGATGCCGTTTGAGGTCACCATCGGGCCAGCCGCTGGCCCTGGATTCGCATGGATCTAGGCTTGACGAGGCTACCGTCGTCCTCTCTGGCCGTCGCCGCCTCATCTATCTTCCAAGGCTGCCACCACATAACGCCATCGCCGTTGTAGCTGCTAACGCTGGATGCGTACCACGACGCTGACGCCGCCATGAACTCCTTCTGGTGTTGTCGCCCAAGCATCCTCGAAATCCTTGCTTAGCTGCCCGATCTTCTTGCAGATGTCATCCGCAATCCCTCCGGTTTCGATCCCCTCTTCGCGGGTCATACTGGATGGGACAAACTACTCACTTTGGGCATCTCTCATGAAGGTCAGTCTTGATAGCCTTTGTCTTTGGGGTCACATCATAGGAGCTAGGCCTTGTCCTCTGCTCCCGACTCTACCAATTCTAGGGCCGCCTGTTCCTAGACTGTCGCCTCTTTCTGTGGATCTTGCAGTAAATGTCAGGGATGTGGTGGATCATCAGGCTACCCTTGCAGCTGTTGACACTGCTCCTGACGAGGCCACTAAGGCCTATCAGTATGCCCTCACTGACTACAAGCGATCGTGTGCTGATGAGGCTTATGCCAAGTTGCTCATTATCCATGCTGTTGACGTGTCTATCTCACCAGACATTGTCTGCTTTTTGTTCAGTGGATGTGGGAGCACCTGTAGAGTCACTACCAGCCGATCGGCCATGCTCTCTACTTCTCGCTACTACATCATCTCCAGTCCCTTCAGCAGCATGGTAGCATGGTAGAGGCCTTCTACCGGCAGTTCACTGGCCTCTGGCACTAGATTGACGAGTTGGCAGCTCCTACTTTCAGACTTGCCATTGTTATACCACCCAACATGACGAGCAGGACAAGCGTTGCCTCTACGACTTTGTGGTTCGTCTTTGTTCTGCGTTTGAGCCTGTTAGGACTCAACTACTGAGTTGCTTCCCACTAGCGATTGTTGGTGAGGCCCTTGCTGCTCTCCGCACTGAGGAGCTCCGGCTCCATAGGAGCAGCCCTCGTCGACTGTTTTGGCTACTCAAGTGCCCATGCCGCCCCTTCACCTCCATCTAGTACGACCAGTGTGACTATTGTTGCGTCTGGGGATCCCTGACCTACTATTGCGTCTGGATGTCTGTGGTCTCACTGTTCTTAATTGTGATACTTATGTTCACGATTGCAACCACTGCTATAGCCGACGGAGAAACCGGGACAAGAACCGTAAGGGCGGTCGTCCAGGGGGGGGGGGGGGCGTGGGGCCACCTCTTCTGGAGACACCACTTAGACAACTGCCATTGTGACCAGATTTGCGCTAGGCTACTTCAGCGACTTTCATTTCAGGGCTTGTCTGGATTTGCTATGCTTGCTTCTTCCACTCCTTCAGGTAATCAGTGGGTATTAGACTGGTGCCTCGTTTCACATGACACCACACTTCCTCTCACTTCTCTAGGTTCTCTTGTCATTCCCACTTCTGTTCGAATAGTTGACGACACTCCTATGCCTGTCCGCTGTCAAGGCACCCATTTGACTACTGATTATTCTATCCTCGATGTTTCCCATGTTCCTCAACTTGCTATGCAGCTTTTGTCGGTTGGTTAGCTCATTGATTTTGGTTGTCGGGTTGGTTTTGACTCACACTTATTTTGTTTGGGATCGTCAGACCAGGATGATGATTGGTACTGGCTGTCGCCATTGGGATCATCAAGGACTCTACTTCCTTGATCGACTCCATCTTCCATCAGTTTCCGCTCCTTCATATCACCAACACTTGCCACTGCCACCACTTTTGCCTCCATTGTCTCCACCAGTTTTGCTCAGTGGCATTATCGTCTAGGTCATCTTCGTGGGTCGCATCTTTCTTCTATTGTTAGTCAGGGCGTTCTTGATCGTCACTGTTGACATCTCCATGGTCTGTCAGGGTTGTAAGCTAGGCAAGCAGCTCCAACTCCCTTATTATTCTAATGCTTCTATTTCCTTATGTCCTTTTGATCTAATCCACTCAAATGTATGAGGTCCTATCATGTCCAAGGGCAAGCATAAATATTATATGATTTTCATTGATGATTATTCTTGTTTTACCTAGCTCTATTCTATGTCCCATCGTGGATAGTTTCTTTCTATATATAACACCTTTGTCACCATGGTTCGCACCCAGTGGAGTTCTCCCATTCGTGCCTTTCGGGAATAACCAGCGAGTATCGATCAGTTGCTCTTAGAGACTTTTTTCTTAACATGGTACTCTGTACCAGTCCTCCTGTCCAGGGGTTCATGCTTAGAATGGTGTTGCCGAACGTAAACGTCGTCACCTGATTGAGACAACACACACTCTTTTGTTTTGCTTCTCATGTTCCACTTCAATTTTGGGTTGAGGCTATCTCTACGGCTGCATATCTCATTAATATGCAGCTGTCCACTGCTCTTTAGGGTGTCTCTTGATTCTCTATTCTCGAGCTCTGTAGTACAACCATCTCCATGTCTTTGGTTGTGTCTATTACGCTCTTTTCCAAGCTAGCGAGCGCATCAAGCTGTCTGCCTATTCAGTTGAGTGCGTTTTTCTTGGTTACAATTATGAGCACAAGGGTTAGCGTTGCTACAACCCTTCTGCTCGGAAGATCAGGATCTCTAGAGATGTCACTTTTGAGGAGTCTTGCCCTTTTATCGGGACTCAACTCATCATGTTTGCTCTTCTGAGGCCATCCTGTTTGACTCTTCCAGATCTTCCTTGTCTACCACCAGCACCACCACCTCGTTTCTTTGAGTCGTCAGTCCCCTCCTATGTACCACCACCACCATAGATTTCCGTAGTGCCTTCATTTCCGTTGCACTATTCTAGGCGTCCTCGTGCGCCTTCCCCACCATAACCACAACCTTCTGTTCTGCCTTCCTCTCTGTTGCACTACTCTCAGCGTCCTTGCATTCCTCCTTGATGTCAACTTGATGTCAAGAATGCCTTTCTTAATGGTGATTTGCATGAGGAGGATTACATGCGGCCACCACTTGGCTATTCTGCTCCTAAGGGGCACGTCTGTCATGTCGTGCTCTCTATGACCTCAAATAGGCTTTGCATGCTTAGTTTGACCGTTTTACTTCTGTGATCACTGCTCTTGGTTTCTCTGCCAGTGATCATGACCCTGCCTTGTTCATTCACACTTCTCGTGGTTGGACGCTGCTTCTCTATGTTGATGACACGATCACCACTGGTGATGATCCTCTCCACATTGACTCTGTGAAGAAGTGTCTCGTCTCTCAGTTCTTGATGTTTGATCTTGGTCCTCTTAGATGCTTTCTTGGGATTGAGATCTCTTCTATGCCTAAGGGTTACTATCTCTCCCAGCAGAAGTATGTTCAGGATTTTCTTGATCGCTTTGGTTTGACGAACATTCGCACCGCTAAGACTCCTATGGAGGTTTCTCTTCAGCTCCGTGCCTCAAATGGTGAGCCTTTTGATGATCTCATTAGGTATTTTATTGTCACTTTGTTGGGAGTCTTGTCTATCTTGCCATTACTCGTCCTGACATCACTTATGCTATCCACATACTCAGTTAGTTTATCTGTACACCCACCCATCTTCCTACAGTCACCTACTCCGTGTTCTTTGCTATCTGCGAGGGACATCAACCGTCGTCTGTTCTTTCCCAGCTCCAGCTCACTACAGCTTCAGATGTACTCTGATGCGACCTGTGCTAGTGATGCTACAGACCGTAGGTCTCTTTCTGCCTATTGTCGTCCTTGGTCCCGATCTGATTGTCTGGAAGACTAAGAAGCAGACTGAGGTTTTTTGTTCGTGTGCTGAGGTTGAGCTGTGTGCAATGGCCGCAATGATTGCGGAGGTTACATGGTTACGGTGGTTACTTGAGGATTTTGGTGTGCTAGTTTTGGGTCCTACTATTTTGTCAGACATCACAGGGCCATTAGTATTGCCAGGGATCCTGTCAAGTATGAGCTGACTAAGCATATTGGAGTGGATGCCTCCTATACTTGTTCATAGGTGCAGGATGTTTTACTAACCGTCCAATTTGTGCCCTCGAAACTTCGGGTTGCCAGCTTCTTCACGAAGTTGCAGACTTGGGCACAACACTTGCTTTAGCTCTCCAAACTCAGTATTTTAGACCCATCCTGAGTTTGAGGGGGGGTGTTAAGAGTAGCTTGTACCTTCTCTATATTAGCATGATGTATAGGGCTTTTATGCTTATTTTTTGTGTCTCCATGCTTGTACATCTGTGTATATATACCCCTAGGGGCCTATGGAATGGATAAACTATCATTCCTAACAGGCCCAACTTCCTAGAAGTATTTGGGGCTATGTAAATGGAGATAATTAGCACTTAGTAGTGAGAATAATGAAAAGTAGCACAGGTCCAGTAATAGAAATCTGCCTATAAATCAGCGTTCAAAAAGGTGGCCTGGGAGGCCGCCTAGGCGCTGGGCGGCAGTCTGCCGCTCGGCCTTGGCCCCTAGTCGGGTGCCTGGGCGGCGAGGTGGTCCAAGGCAGGGCCAGACGGCCTAGGCGCAGCGGATGGCCGGGCGGGAGCGGTGGCGGGTGGCCGCATGACGCCAAGGAATGAAGGAATAGAGGAGGGAGTATATAAACCGAGGGAGGGGAAAAGAGTTACCACACACGAGGCCGTTGCCGCCGCCGTCGACTCGTCGGAGTCCCCGTGCCAGATCCCATGGCCGCCGCTGCCGGATCCGGAGTCCCCACGCCAGATCCCGTCGCCGCTCCCGTGGCCGCCGCCGCCGGATTCGGACTCCCCGCGCCAGCTCCCATGGCTGCCGCCGGATCCGGAGTCCCCACACCAGATCTCGCCGTCGCCGGATCCGGACTCGCCGCGCTAGATCCCGCTGCCGCCGGTGAGGGAAACGTCAGGCGGCGGGGGAGGTGCGTGGAGGGGGTGACGCGGAAGGGGCGGCGTGGAGGGAGCGGCAGGGATGGGGCGGCGCGGAGGGAGCAGCGCAGAGGACGGTGCGGCGTGGAGGGAGCAGAGCAGTCAGCACGGGCGGACTGCGGAGGAAAGGCCGAAGGAGTTAGGGTTAAAGGTAGTGTGGTCGGGCGTTAGGGTTAATAGGCGGCGGGGTCGGGTGGGATAAATTCTTTTGTGATTTAGTCCTTATTATTTTAAAAATTTACGAATAGACTTTTTTAATGGATTTCTTTCAAGCTAGACCTCTCTAAATAGCATATATATATATATATATATATATATATATATATATATATATATACACATGATTATTTATTTTCGTCTACTATCCTTATTTTTAATTTGGCCGCCTAGGCCCTCTAGGCGCTAGGCCCCACCTCACCGCCTGCCTAGCGCCTACTTGAACATTGCTATAAATTTATGCATGCAGTGTTACAATAGGTTTGGAAAGATTTGTAGTGTATCAAGAGGAATTTTCGCAGTTAGTATCAATGTTATTAAGTCGTCGACTAGTTGGCGACTATCCATGATTAGTCATCGAGTCGGTACACGGTGGACGACTTGGAAGGGCGACTTGACTGGAGTGACTGGTCGTGTGGTCGAATGGCTAATCGACGACCAGACGCGATTAGTTGCCAATGTCAAGTCAGCCAACTAGATGGCCCATTGTCATCCAGACAAGTACTAAACTCAGATGTGTATATTACGCTGGAGTGGTTGGATTAGAAGTCTGCAGTGAACCCTAGATTGAGCTTGGCCATCCTCATGAGGCGGCACCTGCGAGCTCGGCCGTAGCAGCTGTCGGCCGCCGCCTCCGTGGCTAGTGGCCTCTGCCTACTGCCCTACGGCCATCGCTGCCATCCTCTCTTGTGCGCCTCTAGCCAGTTGCCTTCACCGCCATTTGCCGCTTGACCGTCTCCGCCTCCAGTCGAGCCCTCCGGTAGCCTCCGTGGCTCCGCCTCCAATCCAGCCCTCCAGTTGCCTCCACCATTGCATCCACCTCCAGTGGCCACCGTCGCCTCTAGTAGTGAGTCCAGCCTCCCCCCTCCATGGTTGTCATGGTGACCTTGGCGACCACGGTGCCTAAGGGGTGCCAGGACGCCTAGTCGTCTAGGCGGGTACCTAGTCGTCCTCTAGGTGATGCTAGGTGAGCTAAGGTGGAGGAGAAGCAGAGGGAGGGAGGCGGCCTGCAGAGGGGGAAGCAGAGGGAGGCGGCCTGTAGATTGGGAAGCAGAGGGACGGAGGCGGCAGGAGGGAGGCAGCGCTGCGGCCTGCAGGAGCAGTGGAGAACGAGAGGGAGGCGGCGTGGTGGGAGCGCGGGTCGAAGGGAGGGAGGGAGTGGCGCCCGGCGCTACAAGCGCAGGAGTGAGGGAGGCCGCGCGGCTGGAGCACGGGAGGGAGGCGGCGCAGCCGGAGCACGGGATGGAGGAGCCGAGGAGGGAGTGGAGGTCGGAGAGGAGAGGGCGTACCTGCGGCTGGGAGCTGGCGTGGTGAGGCGGAGGGGCAGCGACGGCTAGCCGGCGGCTAGGGTTCGGGGCCTTAGGCTGTTCGGACTCGACAAGGCGCCAGTGCAGACCAACGCTGTGGACGCCTCGTCGACGCCGCGGACGCCTTAGCGACCTGGTTGCCCGCCTAGCTGGCCAAAGCGAGGTGCTCCTCCCCGGCGTCTCCTTTGTGGCGCCTGGACGCCACGGCGTCGCCTTGGCGACGCTGTGACATCAATGGGTCCCGCTCGGTGCTCCGCACCTCTTCTCTCTGCTGATTTGCTGGTTCTGCTCTGTTGTATCGATTGAAGTAGTTAGTACTTAGTACTAGTAGTAGTAAACTAGAGTTACTAGCAGGCAGTAGACTGACAATTGTAGACCTGACTCTGGGGACTAGTCGAGATTGATCGGTCGACTACAGTTGCCCAAGTCGCCCCTTTGGCGGCTCGATTTGACTTTATGACTTAATAACATTGGTTAGTATTCAAAAATTTATTATTATGAAAAAGTTAAAATCTAGTTTAGGAATTAGGAACCTTTATATAGTATTTCATGAGAAACCATTACCGCACAAAATATGGTTGATAAATGTGAGCTGTAACTGTAAAAGCTTGTCCTTCTAACACTAAAAGATTATACTGTTGACAATGGGGGATATTACCATATCATAAGATCTTGTAAGAGCAACATGTGGTACTTGTAATTGCTTAGAACTCATAATTGTAGCTATTGCAGTAACTAGTAATGCCATTTTGAAGATGTAACTATGACGAGTTTTGAGTATTCAAGTTGGTTCTCTTTGTTGCTGCAATCTGATGTCAGATGAGTCCTCTTGTTGACAATTCAGTCATACCTTACACAATGATTTGTTTGGTTAATAAAAATGATTCAGTCATACCTTATTTGCAACTAATAAAAATGATTACGCAATGCTAATGATTTATAAGTAGTATGCTGCATTCCTTACAAAATGATTTGTTTGGTTAACATTGTCAAATGAACTCTAATTTCTTAACGTTGCAAAAGAGAGAATACACGGTATATACATGGATATGGGCCTCATGGGCCTAATGCTGCTATGGGCTATGCTACTCTTAACACCCACCCCCTCAAACTTAAGGCGGATCTAACACATTGAGTCTGAGAATATGAAGCCTATGGTGTTCTCTAGTTTGAGCCTTCATAAAGAAATCTGCCACTTGAAGTGCCGAAGGAACATATTGGAGACGAATAGTTGTTGGCAATGAAAATATGTGAATGAAGCATCTACACCAATATGCTTGGTTAGCTCATGCTTGCCAGGATTATTTGCAATCTGAATAGCAGTAATACTGTCACAAAGAAGGGATGTGGGTGCATCACATGAAACAACAAGATCAGCCAAGGCCATCGAAACCATGCAATCTCTGATGTGGTAGTGGCAAGGGCTCGAAGCTCAGCCTTAGCACTGGAACGAGACACTGCAGTCTGTTTTCTGAACTTCCAGGCAATGAGAGGTGCTAAGAATAAGACAATAACCAGTGACTGAACGACCGTCAGTAGGATCACTGGGCCCAGGTAGAGTTGGGAGTAAGCGTAAAGCTGAAGCTGACTAAGAGTGAGCATAGAACAAATGATGAGATGTTGTCCCCCTCAAGTATCGAAGTACACGAAGTGACTATAATGAACTGAGGTAGGAGCACTGACAAACTGACTAAGAACATGAACTGCATGAGCAATACAGGCCTAGTCACAGTAAGATACACAAGGCTACCTACAAGATGTCTGTAGCAAGAGGGATCCTCAAGAGGGATGCCATCAGAGGGATGCATCTATAAGTGGAGCTCCATTGGTGTAGCAGCAGTGCGTGTATCAGTAAGACCTGAGTGAGAGATTAAATCCTGAGTGTACCGATGCTGAGAGATATAGTAGCATCATCCGTATGAGCAAGTATTTTGAATCGTCTCCAGTAATCGACATATCATCCACATAGAGCAGTAGTGTACGCCCACGCTTATAGGTGTGAATGAAGAGTGCAGGATCATGTTTGCTGGGAGAGAAGCAACTCGGAATCACATAGCTAAAACGCTCAAACCAAGCACGAGGGGCTTGCTTGAGTCCGCAAAGAGCCTTTCGAAGGCGACATACATGTCCAGATGGAACTTCAACACCTGGAGGTGGTTCCATGTGGACTTCCTCATGTAGATCACCGTGAAGGCATTTTTAACATCCATTTGAGAAATTTTCCTTGACCGAATAGCAGCCATAACAATCAAAGTGTGAACTGTCGTCATGTGAGCAACTGGAGCAAAAGTCTCATTATAGTCTCGACCATGAGCCTGCTGAAAACCTCTAGCAACAAGTCGAGCCTTATAGCGCTCCACAGAACCATCTGACCTGGTTTTTACCTTGAACACCCATTTACATGTGATAGGAACTGACCGAGGGGGTAGTGGCACCAAATCCCATATACCAGTACCCTTTAGGGCTGCAAGCTCCTTAGACATAGCTGCCACTCAGGTAGTATAACTGCCTCTTGCTAAGTACTAGGCTCATGAGTTGTTGCTACACAAAAACCATACCTGTCTGGAATCTTAATGGAAGAACGATAACGAAGCACATACCTCGATGTCTGAGAGAAGTCGTCAGTGTAGGGATCAGTAGTATTAGCTGAAGGAGAAGTCAAAGGAATGGGAAGCTCAGAATCAGATGAAACTTTGGGACGACTATAATAGAAAGTAAATGTATCTAAAGGTGGTACAAGTGAGGGAGAGGAAGGAACCTGTGAAGATGGCTCTGGTGACAGAGATGGTGATGGTAGATCAGAAACTGAGAGAAGATAGGTGGAAGAGAAAGAAAAGAGGTAGACTCTAAGGAAGTTAGAGAAGATTGTGTGGAAGAATAGAACAAAGGTTGATCCTCGCAAAGGTGACATCTCGAGAGAAACGAATGCAACGAGCGGAGGGATCATAGCAACGGTACCCCTTGTGCTCAAGACTGTACCCAAGAAAAAACACATTCAACAGACTAAGCAGTCAATTTGGTATGCTCACGAGGTGCTAAGAGAACGTAGCAGGTACAACTAAAAACACGAAGATTGTCATACTTGGGAGGAGAACCAAACAGAATTTCACCAGAGCACTTACTCTGAAGATGAGATGAGGGTTGAATATTAATTAGATAGACAGTTGTTGAAACATCTTCACCCTAGAAATGAGTAGGAATAAAAGAGGAAATCATAAGAGTACGGGCTGTCTCCATAATATGACAATGCTCACGCTCAGCAACACCATTCTGAGTATGAGCACCTGACATGAAAGCTGAGAAAGAGTACCTTCAGAAGAGAGAAACTCACGAAAAGCTGTAGATAGGTACTCTCCTCTCGAGTCAGAGAAAAAACACGAATAGCACTAGAAAACTGTGTATGAACCATGTGAGCAAAAGCTTGGTATATAGATATCAATTGAGAGCGATCCTTCATGAAATAGATCCAAGTATATCGAGAGTAATTATCAACAAATATAACATAGTGTTTGTGACCACCCTTTGAAACAAAAGGAGGACCCAAACATCAGTGCATTAAATCAAAAGGATGACTTGAACGAGTAGTGCTGGAAGGGTTTGGAATTTGTATCTGTTTGCCTAGCTTGCAATCTTTACAATGGAAACCAACATATATAGTAACATGACCCAAAACACCCTGCTGAGCTAAAGTGGACAGATGAGAACCACATAGATGACCTAAGCGATGATGCCATTGGGCAAAAGAGCGCACTGAAGTGGCAGCAGCAGAAGTGACAGATGACACGGAAGCTGGAAGGTGTAAGGTATCAAGAACGTAGAGGCCTATAGATCCTCTACGGTGACGGCCAATACCAATCACCCTTTTGCTTTGACGATACTGCACATAACGAGAGGTGTCATCAAAATCAATGAAATAACTCATATGAGCCAGTTGACCAATAGACATGAGATTCATGGACAGTTGTGGAACAAAAGAAATAGCAGGAACAAAAAACTTGGATGTGACAAGAGAACCTTGATGTGTAATAGAACAAGATGTACTATCAGCTGTCTGAACGGATGGACTGCCCTTCATTGGCTGGCAGGACAAGCTAAGAGCAATCAGAGGTCACATGAAAAGAAGCCCCTGAATCAAGTACACAAGGCTGAACAACATCAGAAGCAGACTGGGAAGCAGTTGAAACTAAGGCACACTTCGCTGAAAACTCTGATTCAAGGACTGCAGCGGTGGAGGACCTTCTAGTAGATCCACTAGGCTGAAGATATCGTTGCTCAAGATACTTCCATCTCTCTTTGGCGGAGTGATGATGCTCAAGGCTCATTCAAAGTGAAGGAACAACACTCAGAACCATAACTCCTATCACCTTAGCATCAGCCTTTTCCAAGCCTTCTTGATGTCATCATCAGTCCTTAAATCGAGAGGATCATCGTTCAGGTGATCCTCAAGACCAACTGCCCTTACAACTGTCATGACTGAGAAGGCCCACTCTCTGTAGTTGGAACCATCTGGCTTGATGTTAGTGGCCAAGAGGGAGTCATCCTTTGCCACGATAGCAGAGAAGAAGAGGCTGATGAAGAGGCCCACCGCGACTGGAGGACCTGACAACTCGCCGGCAATGCAGCGCTTCAACAACGGAGAGGCAACGGAGAGGAAATCGACATCAAGACCTACTCCCTTTGTTTGGCGATGACAAAAGAAGCCACCCGCAACGCAGCACTTCCTCTACTCGACGACGTCAGCAATGATGAAGAAGAAGTAGCGATGACGGGGTGAAGAAACCGCGCCGGCGGGATAAGCCGCACCAGCGGAGGATGAAGCCGCACCACGGTCGGGTGAAGAAACCGAGCCGCACCGGCGGGATGATGAAGTCGCATGGTGACAAAGCAGGTGACGCGCAACGCACACGTCGACCGGCGGTGACGGATGAGATGAAGAGCCGCAGCCGACGACGCAGAGCACTGGCGACATGGAAAAGGCCGCTAGGCAATGGGCGGCGACGGGTGGAAGAAGACGCAAGTGACGCGCCGGTCACGCCGCGGAAGATGTGTCGGTGACAGACTGCGACGGTGGGAAGGCGCAGGCGATGCGCTGATCGCACTGCGGAAGAAGATGTGCCGGCGACAGCGGGGACGTCAACAGGATGGGTGAGCAGGCCACCGACCGGCGGGAATGCACCGGCGACGCGATGGCGATGCGCCAGTCACTGGGGATTCGACGGCCGCAACAGCACCGGCTCTGATACCATGTCGACTGAACTCTGATTTCTTAACGTTGCAAAAGAGAGAATGCACAGTGTATACATGGATATGGGCCTCATGGGCCTAATGCTGCTATGGGCTATGCTACTCTTAACAATCATAATGAGGTCACATGCTCTACATTTAGTTTCAGTTCTGCTGCTTCTATAGTTTTGAAATTGCCTTCTTTGTCAACTTCTTGTGTTGAATGATCTTAGCATGATTGTTCTTGATTGGTGTTTACTTATTTTTGCTTTTATATTTGCTCCCAGTGGTTTTCTAGGCATTTATGATGTTCCCCACTTCATCAAGACATTGAAATATGATGTTCGTATTGTTATGAGCATTCCAGAAATCACTACAAACGGAAAGTCCAAGAAACTGAGAGCCCATCAGGTGAATAAATGAAAAGCTCAATGGTTTCAGTTATACTAATGTAAACTTTTTCTGGAGATATACTACACTCGTGAAATAATCTTTGTTCCTAACAGATTCGACCACCTCGAGATGCACCTGTGACTTGGTATACAACAGTTGCATTGGAGAAGATGACGAAGTATGGGGCTATATATTTAACTCCATTTTCACACCGCCTGGCAGAAGATATCGATGATCCAGAGCTCCAGAGATTGAGATGCAGGGTGAATTATCATGCGCTACGATTCAAGCCAGATATCATGAAAACAAGCAGTGAGATAGTCAATAAGCTCCGCTCGGAAGGCCATTTCATGTCTATTCATCTTCGGTTTGAGATGGATATGCTTGCATTTGCTGGGTATAGTACATCGACTAAACTATGCACGTGATAGCATAAATGCTGAGTAAATTGCATCCTGTTGTCATTCAAACTTAGAAGTGTCACATTAGTATTCAAATGACATCATACATGCTTTCTATGCATCCATCAATGGAGAAGTGCACCCCTGTATTCTTTGTTTCAATGTAGGCTTAGGGAAAGTCTTCACAAGAGCCAAGCTTAGTATTATAGCATGTATTCATTCATTTTTTCAAATTATTAACATATAGTCATTAACCAAACTAAACCCATTGCCATTATGCATTATGGACATTTGCAGTCTTTTGACACTAGTAACTTTGGAATGTCCTCCTATTATTTAGTTCATTAATCTGCTCAGTTCGATAGCTGATCTGCTATTTTTTCTGTTGTTGATAACCTGTACATGAAGACTTGACATTATGCAGTGGACCAGTGGTTATTAGTTGCTGCATATCTTTGTTTTACAATGTTGGACACACCTTATTTCCAAAATGAATATTGCAGGTGCATTGATATATTCATGCCTCAGGAACAGAAAATTCTGATCAAGTATCGCAAGGAAAATTTTGCAGAAAAGGAACTTGTCTACAGGGAAAGAAGGCTTATTGGAAAGTGCCCTTTAACTCCAGAAGAGGTACCAGATTTTTTCTAGATATATTTTTCTGGATATGTCTGAAGTGGTAATATGTCATTTAAGTGTGTTTCTAAGTTAAACATTAGTTGCTTCGAATGGATTATTAAATTTAAGTGGGGTGTGTGTGTTGGGGAGGGGGGCATATCATCCTGCATAACAATATTTTTGGCCCTGAAGTTTTATCTAAAACTGTAGCTCAATGTAGTGGTTTTGACACTTCGGAGAAGTACGTGAATACGGTTTGGTGCATTCTGTACTTCTGTTACAGCTATTTAGTGTATTTACTTGCGCCGTGCTCACACACGCATGCTATTACATTTTTTAGTGGAGCTCATGGATACATTTACAGATTTTTTTTTTCACATTACATTCTCATTGTTTTACCAGGAATGATCCATTATTTTAATATATAACTGACTTGAACTCTTAATATTTGCTGCATACTTGCTATTCTCTGTACGTCATCCTTGTGTCTTTGATAGCTTTATTCTTCCTCTAAAAGCAAGACCACCATAATCTGTGATCTACATCATGTTTGTTGTTTTTCTTGCTATTGATTGTGGTGCCATTAATATGCTGTTCCGGTGTACAAGGTGCCTTCAACATCGTATACCATTCTCTACCCATGGGTCAAGATTCAAGATTGATTATAGGGAGCAAAGTCACAGCATATGTAGCAAAATCTTGTTTCTTTAGTAAGGATGAAAAATTGTGAAAAGACAGTGAAAAATATATTTCATGGCTGACATTTTTTTCCTTGAATAAAAGTTTGCATAGATAACTTAAGCAATCTAATGTTCATGTTCTATTGATGTTGCTTCACAGGTAGGTCTTATCCTACGTGCTATGGGATTTGACAATACAACACGCATCTACCTTGCTTCTGGCGAGCTGTTTGGTGGGAAACGCTTCATGAAGCCATTTAAGGCTATGTTTCCACGCCTAGAAAACCACAGCACTGTTGGACCTGGAAAGCTGGAAGAAAATACCCGAGGGCTGGCGGGTTCCGCAGTTGATTACATGGTCTGTCTCCTATCAGACATTTTTATGCCCACTTATAATGGCCCAAGCAACTTTGCGAACAACCTCATGGGACACCGCCTATACTATGGTTTCCGGACCACTATCACACCAAACAGGAAGGCCCTCGCTCCCATATTCATGGACAGGGAGGAAGGCCGTACAGCTGGCTTTGAGGAGCGAGTGAGGCAGGTCATGTTCAACACACATTTTGGTGGCCCCCACAAGCGCATCCATCCAGAGTCTTTCTACACAAACTCATGGCCAGAGTGCTTTTGCCAGACGAATCCTAGGAATCGTGCAGACAAATGCCCTCCTGATAATATATACGAGGTTCTGGAGAGTCAGTTTGAGAGTGAAGAAGATATAGAAGAAGTGAAAGCCACTAATCAGACCGACTCAACCAGCCAAACAGAAGAGGCGATGATTTAACTGCGGAAGCTAACTATTGTTGTATGAGAACACGTCATTGGATCATTCGTCACATACCAGGGTATGTCATTTTCGACGAATGGATGATCCAAGTATTGATGGCTGAAGGTCACTGCAGGCACAGGCGAGATTCTGTTTAACCGGAGCTGTTACAACTTAAGAGACTAGAGGTTCGAAAGTGGGAGAGCAGTGAACTGGATTTTTGTTAGGTTGGTCAAATATGGTTTTCAGAGAGAAAGCATACTTGTTCTGTTAGTAGTCTGTTTTGTTGACGATTCGAGTGCGGGATATAGTGTGAATGGTGAGGCGGCAATGGTTGTATGAAACCTTTATACAGGACGTTATAGCTGAATGTTTAGTTACTCCGATGATATCAGCTTATGCGTTTCTCCACTGTTGTTGCACAAATTCATTTTTTGGCTTCGTAATGTGTTTTGGAGTGGCTATTTTTACCCGGTGGATTTGCGCGTTCCTGGAACATGATGATCGGTTTGGATCGAATGTTCCAGGTTTCGACGGAACTAGCAGCATAGGCGCGGCGACACGCCGCGCCAGCCACCGTGTGCACCGAAGTAAAAGAGGCGATAATTTGTGAGGAGTTTTCTAAAAAAAAATCGAGGGCATACGCGTATTTTCGGAAAAGGTAAAGGGTTTTTTCGTAAAAATTGAGGATCCGTATGTAATGAAATGAGGACCTGTACGCAATTTAGAAAACCGCGGGGCGCCATCCTGCAAATTGGAGGGGGTTTTCAGAAAAACCCGCCGCAAAAAAAACGCCAGGGACCTCTTCGCGAGAAAAAAGGATCTGTTCGCGAAGAAAAAGGACCTGTACGTAATTTCCGGAAAACAGGAGGAAAATCCCTCCCCTGACCGTACCGGAATCCCCCCGCCACGCGGCGGCCAGCGCGCGCGGGCGGGGGACGTGGCCGAGCGGGAGGCCGGGAATCCCCCCCGCTATAATGCTGGGGACTAGCAGCATAGGCGCGGCGACACGCCGCGCCAGCCACCGTGTGCACCGAAGTAAAAGAGGCGATAATTTGTGAGGAGTTTTCTAAAAAAAAATCGAGGGCATACGCGTATTTTCGGAAAAGGTAAATGGTTTTTTCGTAAAAATTGAGGATCCGTATGTAATGAAATGAGGACCTGTACGCAATTTAGAAAACCGCGGGGCGCCATCCTGCAAATTGGAGGGGGTTTTCAGAAAAACCCGCCGCAAAAAAAAAAAAACGCCAGGGACCTCTTCGCGAGAAAAAAGGATCTGTTCGCGAAGAAAAAGGACCTGTACGTAATTTCCGGAAAACAGGAGGAAAATCCCTCCCCTGACCGTACCGGAATCCCCCCGCCACGCGGCGGCCAGCGCGCGCGGGCGGGGGACGTGGCCGAGCGGGAGGCCGGGAATCCCCCCCGCTATAATGCTGGGGTTGTACGTAATTTCCGGAAAACAGGAGGAAAATCCCTCCCCTGACCGTACCAGAATCCCCCCGCCACGCGGCGGCCAGCGCGCGCGGGCGGGGGACGTGGCCGAGCGGGAGGCCGGGAATCCCCCCGCTATAATGCTGGGGATTATTATGTTGGCTTGGCTTGGCTTGCCTGGGTTGTGTATTGCGACTGCCTCATCCAGATTGCCGCATTGTTTATACTCTTTGAGATTCGTACAGCATTGAGATTGTGGAAATAAGATCGTTTATACGCTTGAGATTCGTCCAGCATCGTGGACAAGAATTGAGTTTTCCAGATTGCCGCCCCGTGCACACACGCATCCACGCATAGTTCCCTACGTATATCACTACTACAAATCAATTTTTTTTCTTCTTCTGAATATAGTTTCGTTACGGCAATGGAAAACCACCATTAAGAGTGGTAGCACGAAGATAATTATTAGGCCGTCACAGAAAATCGGTATTTCGTGACGGTTTACCGATAATGACACCAAACTTGACCTTTTGTGACAGCTTATCTTGGAAGTCACCAAACCTAGACTAGATCTTAGTTTACTAATTTTAGCTCTAGCATGATCAAATTGCTTTACACTATGTATGTAGGATGAGTCAATTTTAATTTTTTATTTTTAGCTCTAGCAAGTTTAATTTGTTCTACCATGTGAAATGTGCTAATTTTAAGTATTTATTTTCAGCAAGTATGTCTACTCAAGAATCACAATCATTTCTAATCGAGGAACTAAGATTGTCTATTTTTAACTTAGTACTATCAAGCTCATGGTGTATGGCAACATAAGAATTACATGACATGGAAGCATTGGATTTCAATATTCATTTTCAAATTTTAGACATGCTTTAGAATTTTTCAAGTTATCCATGTCCATAAGCAAGAAGTCAAAAGCATACATGAATGTTTTCAATCTCTTTTTTATTAGCACACATGGAGGTTTTCAATTTAGAAAGCTCATGAGACAAATCACCCTTCTCTCTTTCTAGCAATTTCACTTTCTTCATAAGAGTATGCAATTTAGATTCATAAGCCACTAAGCCCTCAATGAGTTTTTTCTTACTGTGCTTAGCTTAAGTAGAGAATCATCCTTGGATAACTCATCATGATCATCCCCCAAAAGCTCTCCATCACTCAACCTCAATCGCTACTCCATACAAAACATCAGGTTCTTTCTCCTCCTTGGGCTCCAAAAGCTTCTTATCATTGAAACTTAAACAATCAAAACCAAAGAGATCGTCAAAATATCACACAAAGATTCCTTCTCAACCGCCAATAAGTACACCTTAAGCTCAAGTCTCTTGTCATAATGGACATCATCGGCAAAAGAATCATGATAAGATGCAAAGAAGCGCTCACAAGTCCACGTACGAGCCTTATTGCTCAAAGATCGGTGAACATCACTGTTGTGGTTACAGACCAAACAGAGAGAGATGTGGTAGTGGAGAGTTGGGAGAGAATGATCGTCCCTCTCCCTCTAGTCTTCCCTTGGTATATATATTCATATGGGCTGTGCTTTTACAAATGTGCCCTTACATCGGTACCTCCCTGCCAGGGGTATTTAAGCCATTACATATGTCCCATTTTGGGCCCTATAACCTTCTAACAGGCCTGCTGGGTTTAGGTGGGGGCCACCCGTACAACAGGAGCCTCTCATGGTGAAGGGCTTCACAGGGCCGAAGCCATGTTGCCGAGTCCTTTGGCCCCCTCCGTCCCTGCGGCATGTGAACTTCTCCGAACTTGCGGAGCCTTGGTGTTGAGGTAGGCGCGCGAGCGCTCCGTTCCGCGCTGGCGCCTGGTCGAAGTAGGCGCGCGCGCGCTCCGTCCCCTACCCTTCGAACGGGTCGAAGTAGAAACTTCGCACAGCGGACACCGCTGCGCCTGCGGTGATTGCAACCTCCCGGTCCGGGAATGCGCTGTAATGGTTCCTGGAATCGCGCCGGCCCCTGACTTGCCAGGGCTAGGTTGTCATTCCGTGCGACTCGCCCTGGCGTGCGGGGCATGCGGCGGCTTGTAGCTGATGTGCGGTGTGATATAAGCGGTTGCGTGATCGCGGCTGCTCGCCTCTTCCCCAGGGAAGGAGGACACGAGGCGGGCGAGGGATGGCGCGCCATGTGGTGTTTAGCCATATCCCGCCGCCTCGTTCCTGCCGGCTGTCCTGCTATGCTTCGAAGCTGTTATGATCCCACGGTCTGGTAGCGCGCTTTTAATGGCGGCTGGAATCGTGCCGACGTCTGGCCTGTCAGAGGGCAGGCTGTCGCGTCATGCAACCCGCCTTCCCGTGGGTGGGGCACGCGGCAGAGCGTATTCCTGCCACGGGCTTTGACTCCTCGGCCAAGGCTATGACCCGCTAGCCGGCCTTTGCGCGAGGGGGCCATCTTTCGGGTGCGGTCCTGGCCCGAGTACTGGAAGCTACCTTGCTGTGCGCGAAGGTCGGGCCAAAGACTGGGGGTATTCCTGTTGGGGCGGGGGCCCCGTGTTAGAGGCGCGTCGGGTCGTGCGCCTTAGTTATTTTGTGCGGGGGTTGCCATGTGGCGGGAGGCCACTGGAGCGTCGTGCACTGACGGTCCTCATGCTGTGTCCGCGTCTGGCGCGTACCGTCACGACGCTTCGTCCTTGGTTATGGGGAATTGTGCGGGACGGGCCTCTATACGATTGCGGTCGCGCCCGGCACGCGGACCGTCGCGACGCTTCGGCTGCCGCCTTTGGGGTGAGGTGGCTTGAAATAGCCCCCACAACCGCGCCCCCGCAGTTCGATGCCCCTTTCTCGCTTGCTTCGCCTTCTACACTCCCGTGGTATTCTCACCGCTGTATTCTTCCTTCTGTGAGAAGCGATGGCATCCGGTGACAAGCGTGGCCAGGCGGTTGGTACTTGCGGCATTCGCCGGCGGTCTTCACCGCTAGAGGTGAAATACTCGCTCGGCGAACGCGACCCGGCGGTGGCGGACAAGTGGTGGCTGGCGGCGGAGAAGGGAGGCTCGCTTTCCGACGAGTTGGGCCCCTCGCTCGTGACCGAGAAAACAATCCAAGCGCTGCTGCGCGCGGGGAAGTTGTCCGAGCGCCAGGCGGTACGATTGTTCGCCGCCGACGAGACAGAACCGCGCCCCGAGGAGTCGGAGGCGCTTGTGTTCGTCGCCTTTTTCGACGCGGGGCTCCGCATTTCGGCGGCGGCGATCATGGGCGACGTGTTGTGGACCTTCGGGCTGGAGCTGGCGCAACTGACTCCGAACGCCGTGGCCCGGCTCGCCGTGTACAGTTGGGCCTTGCGCTCGGGAGCGTGCTGGCCCAGTGCTTCGTTGTTTGCCTACCTGCACGAGGCACGGTGCCAGCCCAAGGATCGGAAGGACGGGACGCTGTCGAATTTCGGCAGTGTCACCTTTATTCTTCGGTCATCTTGCGGCAAGCTCTTCCCCGCGAACTCCACTCGCGGGAAGTGGGAGTCTCATTGGATGAAACGGTGGTTCTACCACCGCGTAGCGAGCAGGAGCGGCCTCGAATGCACAGGTCGGCCGATCGCGTTCAAGACCTCGCCCGGCCGGACGCTCGACGACGAGGACAGGCGGAGGGCCCGACGGCTCGCAGGCGTGGTCGCCCGCTTCAACATGCGCGACCTCGCCGAAGAGTACGCGATGTACGGCGTGGCGCCGCTCGCCCGTGACTGGCGCCTCGCCGCCGAGAAGCGTCAAGACGATAATGTTCTGCCGTGGGTCTGCTCATTGCCGGTACCCTCCGACCCTCGTAGGCCTCGACCGTATCCCTCCTATGTTCGCGCGGAGTGCGTTACATGTTAATCTTATCTCCTGCTTTGCTGTAGAGATTCGCTTGGAGGATGCGGAGCGGGCCGTGCGCGTATTTCTCGGACCGTATACCGGCAGGGAGCATGAGCAGCGCGCGGCTGCTACTGCTGCGGCGGGGCTGGGGCGGATAAACCGCGTGTGCGAGGCCTTGGGCCTTGCCGTGCCGGACCGCGCTGATCCGCCCTCGCAACACCAAGATGCGTGACGAGGGCGAAGGCGCCGTCTCCCAAGAGGGCCCGAGGCGGAGCGTCTGCCGTGCTTGGTATAGCAGCCGCCGCTGCCGCCGCTAGTGCTACCGATGACGCAGCAGACGCGGAGTCAGATTCGGCGAGGTACGCCGACTCGGGCTTGGATGGCGCGGACGCCGAGGGCGAAGGGTCTTCGGAGGGTGCCCGGGGCGGCGGGCTCGTCGCGAGCAGCCGGAGAGTGGAAGTCACGTCACCTGCGGCGGCCGTCAGGACAGGATCCATGCTGACCGGTGGTGCTGAGGTGGAGCCTTCGGCCGTGCCCACTATGATGCCGGAGACGCCCTCCGCGGGGGCGCATGGAGCTGGGTCTTCGCCGACAGCCGCGGCCGAAACCGAGGTGCCCTCCGCAAAGGCTGCCACGGTGGGGTCTTCGCCCACGGGTGTTGTGGTCGTGGGGGCCTCTCCGGCAGCGGCTACTGGGGCGGTGCCGCCGCCACTTGCTCTGGCTAAGCGGCCGTGCCTGTGGCCGGAGCTCCATCAGACATCGAGGGGATTCACCGTGGCGACGAGCATCGGGAGCTTGTGGGACTCCGATGCATATGCTGATGCCCCTGCGGCGTGCGCCCCCTCCGCCCCTCAGGCCACGTCGTCCGCCGTGCAGGAACGGTCAGCGCCGACCCCGAACGCGGAGGCTTCTGTTCCTTGCGAAGCCACACCCTCCGCGGGGACTTGCGCCGTCGTTACCCCGCCTGGGGCTAGGGGGCGGGCCCCCGAAGCCCTCCTCCCGCTACTGAAGGTAAGGTGGCTTAGTTTGCCCTGGTGTATTCTTCGTTGTGCCGTGCGGTGCTCACCTGCGTCCCTGCCTGCAGCGTCGCTTATCCCGGAGGAGGAGCCCTTGGCGGAACATGAGGGTCCTCGTGCCGGCGGGGCGATCACCGTGCGCCCGGGCCCAGCGGACTTCGTGCCTCCGCCGGAGACGCTGAGGGCGTGGCGCGGGATCGTGGATGACACAGCTGCCAGCATCGGCCAGCAAGCGCTGCAGACCTATGGGGTGGGGCGTCTCGGGGACGCCTTAGAGGTGTCGGGGGTGAGGGTAAGCACTTTGTATGACAATGCCTGGCCATGCTGAGCTTGCTAAGCCGTTCTGTTCTTGCAGACACTTGTGCTGGGGTAGGCCTTGCAAGCGGCCTATGCTCGTGCCCAGAGGGCGCTTGAGGATAGGCTGCGGGTCGCCGAGGAGGAGCTACGCGAAGCCTCGGGGGTCCGCTCTGCCCAGGATGCCCGCATCCGCCAGCTGGAAGCGGAGTGCGCTGAGGTGCAGGCGCACGCCGAGGGACTTGCCGTGTCAGCGCGGGAATCGGCCGTGGAGGCGGAGCGGCAGGGGTTTGCGGCGGAGCGGGACGGCCTTCTGCAACAGGTCGCCTCGCTGCAGAAGGAAAAAGACGAACTTGCCTTAACTCTAGCGGAGCGTGACCGGACGCTTGGCGAGGCTTCGGTCATTGCATGGGATGCCATGCAAGCACTGGAGAGCCATCTCCAGGGGCATGTGGCTAAGGTGCCGGATCGCGCCTTTGGCCCGGAGGAGCTACCTCGGACCCTTCGCTGGATCGGAGATGCTGCCAACGTTGCGCGCAGCGCCGCGACAACCTTCGGCAACCACTGTGCTTACGCGGCGTCGTGCATGGTATGCGCGCTTCTACGGCACCACGGTTGCACACATGTCGCCGAGCTGGAGGACCCCCAGCTGGAGATGCCCAGCCGAGCTGGAGTAATGTCCGGTGCCGTCCGCGCCGCTCGTCGCGCCGTCAAGTACTTCCACGAGCGGATCTGGGATTACATCGGGGAGGCCGCTACGCAGGTCAAGCTTCGGAAGTCACTTTACGGGGAGGGGAGTCTCGGCCGATTTCTGGACGAGGTCCCGCGGCGCGACGAGGGTGGCACTGAGGCCTCCGAAGGCACCGGAAACTTGCAGGTGTGACACCGAAGTGGCCAGGCGTAGGCGTGTGTTGCAATGTCCCCCGCTTTTCTTGTGAATAAAGTGCGCGCTTGCTTTACAAATTCTGACTTTCACCTGTGTGCCGGGCAGCTTCCTTGCTGGGGCCGACTACTTGCGTCTGACCTTGCGACCCGGCGGCGCCTTCGACGCTGGCGCAGGGCCGAGGAGTCGCTGAACTTTTGGGCGGGCTGATCTTCTTCTGGAGAAGCCCCGGCCTTAGCGCGTGTTAAGGACGAGCCTGCCGAATAGCTGCTTAGAGCAGCAGAGATGTTGGCGGGCCTCTGTACTTGTAAGATTTTTCTGATATATAGACCTCCTGGCGATTAGGGTATGCACTGCATGTTGTGCTTTGGGCGGTCATGTTGTGCGGGGACGAGATCCCCACGTTCACAGTGCGCTCGCAGGGCCTGCGTGTTGATTACCTCGTAGGGTTAGCGCGTGCGGAGGCAGCCGTTGGCTACGACCCGCTTAAGGTCCGTAGACCGGCGCATGCAGAGGCGGACCTTCGCACTACGGCCTATTTAAAGTCTGTGTACTGGCGCGTGCGGAGGTGGACCTTCGCACTACGACCTGTTTAACGTCCGTAGACTGGCGCGTGCGGAGGCGGACCTTCGCACTACGACCTGTTTAAAGTCCGTAGACTGTCGCATGCGGAGGCGGACCTTCGCACTACGACCTGTTTAAAGTCCGTAGACTGTCGCGTGCGGAGGCGGACCTTCGCACTACGACCTGTTTAAAGTCCGTAGACTGGCGCGTGCGGAGGCGGACCTTCGCACTACGACCTGTTTAAAGTCCGTAGACTGGCGCGTGCGGAGGCGGACCTTCGCGCTACGACCTGTTTAAAGTCCGTAGATTGGCGCGTGCGGAGGCGGACCTTCACAGTACGACTTGTTTAAAGTCCGTAGACTGGCGCGTGCGGAGGCACGCTCCGTCCCCTACCTTCCAAAGTGGGGGTAGCCTCTGGTGTACCTCGTAGTCCGCGTGCACGCCCTCGCTGGAGCCAGCCTGTGGCGCGCTACGACGCTACTTCTTGAAGCTCTCGAAATTGGGTTTCCATAGCGCGCCTTGCGTACACCTCCCGTGGTGCGCGACGACGAGCCTTGACGCTTTGAGGGGGGGTGCGTGATTTGTCAGCCACGCAAGGTTCGCGCCGCGTTCACGTTTTGCCGAATGCGCCGGGACGGCATCCGTGTCTAACATATACTCCGGGGAGTGTGCGCAAGGACGACGTCCGTGGTATGCGCGGAATCCGCGTCTTGTTTATACTCCGCAGAGTGCGCAGGGAGAACAACCGCGTCTTATTTATACTCCGGAGAGTGCACAGGGAGAACATCCGCGTCTTATTTATACTCCGGAGAGTGCGCAGGGAGAACATCCGCGTCTTATTTATACTCCGGAGAGTGCGCAGGGAGAACATCCGCGTCTTATTTATACTCCGGAGAGTGCGTGTAGAGGCGTCCCCCCACGTCTTTGTTTATACTCATGCCCGTGTCTTTGACGGAGAGTGCACACGCGAACGTGCGTCTTCGTTTATACTCATACCAGTGTCTTTGACGGAGAGTGCACACGCGAACGTGCGTCTTCGTTTATACTCATACCCGTTTCTTTGACGGAGAGTGCACACGCGAACGTGCGTCTTTGGTTTATACTCATACCTGTACACCTGGCTACGGAGAGTGCACACGCGAACGTGCGTCTTTGGTTTATACTCATAACCGTACCCCTGGCTACGGAGAGTGCACACGCGAACGTGCGTCTTTGGTTTATACTCATACCCGTACCCCTGGCTACGGAGAGTGCACACGCGAACGTGCGTCTTTGGTTTATACTCATACCCGTACCCCTGGCTACGGAGAGTGCACACGCGAACGTGCGCCTTTGGTTTATACTCATACCCGTACCCCTGGCTACGGAGAGTGCACACGCGAATGTGCGTCTTCGGTTTATACTCATACCCGTACCCCTGGCTACGGAGAGTGCACACGCGAACGTGCGTTCGGTTTATACTCATGCCCGTACCCCTGGCTACGGAGAGTGCACACGCGAACGTGCATCTTCGGTTTATACTCCGGGAGTCCGCGCGTAGGCGAGGCCTCCACGCGCTCTCGCCGCGTATTTGTGCATAATGACCAGAGGTTGGCGACAAACGGAACTCTATTACATTCCCGTTTGCACGGGTGAGCGATTACAATGGGTGGGAGTACTGACCACTTGTCTTTGACTCGGCCGGAGCCTCTAGTAGTTGCCCTATCCGTAGGGCTTGCCGAGCCGTCCCCGGATGACGCCGTGGGTCCCCGCGCTGCGATGCCGATTCTAAGCGTGCCGTTGAGCGTCGCGACGGGGATATCTGGTGCCGTACTCGATGCGCCGAGCCATATCCTGGTCGCCACGAACGGTAATGACGGCCCGCGGCCCCGGGAGCTTCATGCACCGTGATGTGGCACCGCTCCGAAGGAGTTGAGGATTGGGCGCCCCAGTATAGTATTGTAGGGGTATAGGAGATCGACGACATCGAAGGTGGCATCTTCGACCCTTTCATTGTCGTCCTGGCCGAAGGAGACCTGAAGGCATATTTGGCCAAGCGCCCGTAGAGGTTGTCCTCCGAAGCCTTGCAGCGGAATTCCCGATGGGCCGAGGCGACTTCGAGGGATCCCCATCTGGTCGAAAGCTGCCGCGAAGAGAATGTTCGCGGAGCTGCCGCCGTCGACTAGGGCACGTCCCACGTCGCATTCTGCTATCGTGACCCGGACGACCAGGGGGTCCTGGTGAGGAAGTTCGACGCCTTGGGCGTCGGCGGGTGTGAACGTGACCTCGTGCTGTGCCCAGTCCGGCGGTGCCTGCGCTGGATACGTCGCTACGTGGTGTAGCCTCCGGACGTAGGCCTTCCGCTGCCGTGCCGAGGCGAACTCTAGCGAGGAGCCTCTGGAGATGACATTGATAACCCTGTGGTGGGCTGCCTCCGGAGCCTGCAGCTACAGGAGGCCCTCCCGAGGCTGCTGTACATGGGCCTGAATTCGCAGAGGGCCCTCATGGGGCTGCGTCCCTTGCGCCTGGTTGTGGATGGGGGCTTCGTATGGGTGCTGGACGTGGGTCACCATAGGCGGGTGTGCCTCCGGGTTCCTATCCCTGGCGACGCTTTGGCGGAGCGCCGCTATGGAGGTGCACACGCGCGTGTCGTGGGTGCCGCGACCGTGGACTTCGCACCACAGCCCATGGTGCTGGTCGTCGTAATCTCCGCGGCCTTTATCCTCGCGACCCCGGCCACGGCCGCGTCCCCGGCTCGGCGCCCCCGACCGCCACGACCAGCGGAAGCGTTTTCTTCAGAGCCGCCTTCGATGTCGAAGACATACCGACTTCGCCGCGACTTCTGCTGGCCGCGCTTGGGCCTATCGGACGGCTCCTTGTGCGGGGCATCCTTGCGCTCAGACGCGTCCTTGGACGACTCCTGCTTGCGTTTTCCCTTCGAAGAACCGTCCTTCGGCAGGTCTTAGGTTTTCGCCGAGCCATCGGCCTGGTTGGTGTCGGAGTCGTCACCTTGCCTTCGTCGTGCGTCCTCTTCCGCCCTGGTGTATTCCTCCATTTTGTTGAAGAGTTTCGTCACTGTCTTGATTGGCTTCCGTGCGTTGTATTCGGCCATCGGGCCTGGGCGAAGGCCCTGTATGGCCGCATTGACAACGGTGGTTTCGTTAACGTCTTTGACTTGACAATGTATCTTCGCGAAACATTTGAAGTAGTCCCGGAGCTTCTCCGAGGGTTTCTGCTTCACGGTGAAGAGCTGGTCCGCGTCGACCCGCTCAACATAGTTTCCTTGAAAATTGTTGTGAAGGCGGTCGCGGATCTGCTCCCACGCGTAGATGGAGTTCGGCTCTATGGTAAAAAACCAGGAAAGCGTCACTCCTTGCAGCGCGAGGGGGAGCCCCTTCGCCTTTGTGGTGTCGTCTCCACCCGCGGCCTCGATTGCGGTTTCGTACACGCGCACGAACTCGCGGGGGTCCGTATCGTCTTTGTAAGGCTCAACGACACTGGGGAATTTGAAGTGTTCGGGCCACGCCGCCTGCTGTAGTCCTGCCGAAAGCGGGGACTCTGGATCGACGTGTCGCAGCGGCACGTGGCTGGATGTGGGGGCGTCGCGGCTGTCTGCCCTTTCCGGCGCGGGCTCTGGCGCGACCACTGGCGTGGCTTGCTGGAACGCGTTGAGGGCCGCCAGCAGGGCGCCTTCCACCGCTGGTGCGGGCAGGGCCACCGGCGCGCCCGGCGGACGGGTCGGCACAGGTATGATTGCCTCGCGAGCTCCCAATCTGCGGGTCGCTCCGTTGTGGCTATCTCCAACCGCCCGGTCCGCGCTACCGGCGAGCGTTGCGGCGAGGGTGGCGGAGTTGTTCGCTGTCGCGTCGGCGGGGTTGGTCGTTGCAGCGGCGGTGGCGGGGTCGACCGTCGCAGTACGAGCGTCGACGTTCGCGGCCATCGCGCCCGTGACAGCTGATGCCGAAGCCCTGGTACCCACGCGACGCTCCGACCCAGCCGCCTTCTTTCCCTTCGCCGCCGTCGACGAAGCTTTTTTCGGTGCCATCCTTCTTCGGATTTTAGGCTTGCTCCTGTCCTCCCCACGGACGGCGCCAACTGTTGTGGTTACAGACCAAACAAAGAGAGATGTGGTAGTGGAGAGTTGGGAGAGAATGATCGTCCCTCTCCCTCTAGTCTTCGCTTGGTATATATATTCATATGGGCTGTGCTTTTACAAATGTGCCCTTACATCGGTACCTCCCTGCCAGGGGTATTTAAGCCATTACATATGTCCCATTTTGGGCCCTATAACCTTCTAACAGGCCTGCTGGGTTTAGGTGGGGGCCACCCCTACAACAATCACAAAAGAGCAAATTGGATCTAATACCAATTGCAGGACTAAGGTGGCGACTAGAAGGGGGTTGAATAGGCGCTCTAGAAATCATGACCCTTTCAATAATCTTTTCCCACAGAGCGTAACAAAGGAATGTGATTTGGTCTTTAAGAGATATCTGCATCGCTTACATATCCATGGTGGCAAGCAAGATCAAGAGGGGAGAAACACCAAAAACTAAGCCAAATCAAGAAATCAACAGTTAAGCATAAGAGAGGAAGACTTAGAGAAATTTAGAGATTTAATTTCTACTTGGAGATGAATGTTTGTAGCCACTCCCTTAGGCGGACAAATTTACTAAGGCAGAACATGCACATGTGCTCTCATCTCTCTCTTGATCTCTCTCTCAAGCCCTCTCTCTTCTCTCAATCCATAGTCTGCATCCTCCATCATCTCAAAACCCTAACTCCTCCTTATACAGTGGAGGCTAACATGAAACCCTAAACATGCACCCTTAGTGAATATTATCCACTTTACATTTGGGAAAACCTAATAACCCAACACATAACGGGGTTTTTCACTCACACACACACGCTTCTCAAAGCGTGTCTTCCACTTGGCTCCAATAGCCCGAATCCATTATGCCTTGCCCTCCAAGGAGTACCCTTGACATAATCAACTTAGGTCACCATCGGGGTTTTTGTACACCATCACGTTTACGGTATTATACAATTTACCAAAATGCCCCTCTATTGTCTTTTCTCATTCCTTCACATCGAAGCATCGTTCATGCTTCGTCATCTACCATGTGGCCTAATGACTTGCCGCTAAGCCTCTCATGCATTCGGATCCCACCAGTCCTTACCTTCAAACGGGCCCAAGTTACTTGGTGCACCACATGTCTCACCATGCACCATGACCACACCTGGCTTTTTTGACCGTTCTAGACTTTAGGTCATTCCAAAGCTTAGTCCTGATTCACCTTGCTATTTCTTGTCATGTCCATCTCTCTGTAAGCCTTGGTCATGTTCCGACAACACCTGGATAGTTCTGAACCTTAGCTCTCTTAGCTGTCCCAGTCCCTTCTGTCTCACTATGATGCAGCTCTAGAGTCCGACAACCATCATCAACAAGCAAACTTGCACAACAATAAACTAAGCAAACCATTTTTAGGCATAAATTCTATACAACTTGACCCACACTAGTCCAAATATGCATAATGCAATCTATATGCACTAATCTCAAGCTCTTAGGTCAAATTCCCAATTCAATTCCTGAAGCAACCCTTCTTGGGAACAAGGCATTGGTTTGACCACAGCCACCATGCCGATCAAATCGCATGTCAGTCATACCACCGCTCTGGTGAGCTGGTCAAACCACACCGACATGAGCTCAAAATCATTCTCTTTGGAAAAAATCTACAACTATCTAAACTCTGGTTATACCGCACAATGTCGGTTTGACCACTAGGCTTATGTCGGTTAGACCGCACCTAACTCAAACTCGACCAATGGTCTAACTGCCATGCCACAGCCAGTCAAACCACCCTCTACCAGTCTGACTGCGACCCCAATGTTGGTCAGATCGCTCACTCTTTGTATTACCCTGAGAACTCACATTTCGGTCTGGCCGCCATGCTAAGATTGGTTAGACTGCCCATGCCCAATAGTTTGGCCACCCTTGCAACACAGTTAAATCGGTAATGTACTGATAGCAACAATAAACCTTGCGAACTCTCAAAACCAAACTAAAACTTTGACAACACACTCCAACCAAATTCAATTACTCATCATAAACCATGGGGTGACCTGCACAGTCTTATAAGGAACATAGGTGCAGTTAATCAAATTATACGACAAAGGAGCTCTCAGGTAGAGGGTCTAGGCAGGCTAGCTCGGACACCAACACATACATTGCGATGATGTGTATGAGCCCCTATGTGGGGCGCTTTCAAAGGTGGGAGGAAAAAAAAGGAAAAAAGGTGGTGCCGAGTCGGAGCGAGTTCTTACAGAAGCGCGATGATTTCAATGGATATGAGTCAAGGTGAAGATTGTTGAGTACTGTGATTCATATCCTTTCCTACTAGGACTTGGAGAGGTGTGCTACATATATTCTTAGAAGAAGCCTAATAGAATTAGAACATCTACTCCTAATTGGATTATGATTCCTACTTCGCTTTGGAGGAGAACGAGAGGCACTATATGAAGACATGAGGGGTGATCATGGGGAATCTAAGCCACAAAACAACTCATCCAAAGCAGAGCACATGAGAGATATAAATACTAGGTATTCTTTAGCACTAGATTTTTGTATAGGGCAGGATCCTGGGTCCTAAAAGATATGAGAGGGTTGTGAGAGAGCAATATTCCCTTGTACTCTTTTATGGTTGTACTTAAGGAATTTACGATCAGTTTCACCAAATCTTTCGCTCGTTGTGATTATTTTGTTGCCGTTATTTTGTTCACTCTATTTGATTTATGCACTTCATTCTTGATATCATACACGCTTATATCATATCTTGCAACTCTTATCCGATCTAGTGGTTGTTGCGTATAAAGAGAGGTACTAGAGAGTATACACTTTTATTCTTTAGTTCCTACGGTATAGACTGCCAAAAGTTTCCCTTATGATTTTTTAGGACTCCTTCACGAGTCAATGGCTAAGTTCTTTTCAGCTTATGGCATTTCTCGAACAAACAAACAAATAGTACAGCTTCACCATCATTTTGAAGCACCTTATCGGACACTCCTTTTGAAGTGGCATATTAGTTTATTGATATTCGATTCATTCATACAATATTGCACTAGGGCTAAAAACCATTAGTCGTAGCCATAAGTTATAAACTGTAACAAAAAAGAACCCACCCAATAACAGGAGGGCCTTTGCCTTTAAGGGAGGCTGAAATGAATCCAAAAGCTGCCTTAATTTAGCTTTGTCCATAGATAGAAGCTTCATGATCACATGTGATCGGCCGTAGAGGTAGGAGATGGACCGGGCATTTTTGTACCAGTCTGAGGCCTAACTGGCTCAGCACAGTCCAAGCACAACACATGCCTGCAACATGGTGGGCCAAACTGGCATAGCAGGATGAGGAGCTATGCCGGGCCTAGAAAATCGGCTTATCGGGCAGCCTGGCTCAGCCCAACATATCAAGTTGGTGATAAAAGTATTCAACGTATCAAGGCTAACCTAGGGAAAGATAAAGCTTCAGGTTTTATCGAGGATGACCAAGATACCTTGTGGTTCAAGGAGCATTTGTGTGTACCAATTAAAAAGGGATTAAAAGAGTTGCTACTTAAGGAAGCTCATTAGTCTTTATATTCGATCCATCCGGGTAGTACTAAGATGTATCAAGATATCAAGGACAAGCATTGGTGGCCTAGAATGAAGCGGGAGATAGTAGAGTATGTTGCACTTTGTGTTATCTGTCAGAGGGTTAAAGTTGAGCATCAAAGACCCACATGTTTATTGCAATAATTGAGAATTCCTGAATGAAAGTGGGAAGAAGTTGGTATGCACTTTATTATAGGGTTGCCTAAGATAAAGGAAGGATTTGACTCAATTTGGGTAATTATGGATCATTTGACAAAAGTTGCTCATTTCATATCGGTCAAGACAACTTATGTAGGAGATAAATTGGTATATCTATACGTGTGAAGAATAATAAGTATCCATGGTGTGCCTAAGTAGATAGTGTCAGATCGTGGATCGCAGTTTACATCATGATTTTAGGGAAGTTTCCATGAAACCACGGGTACTCATCTAAATTTTAGTATAACGTATCATCCCCAAACTGACAGACAGATGGAGCATGGTCCAAGTGGGACAGATGTTTGCTTTTCACGGAGTTTTCCTACAACAATAGCTATTAGACTAGTCTACAAATGTCACCATTTGAAGCTTTGTATGGCAAAAAATGCAGAACCCCTCTCAATTGAAAAGTGACTAGGGAAGGTCAAGTCTTTGGTCCAGAATGTTTAAAGGAAGCTGAGGAGAAAGTTCGATTAATTTAGGAAAGGATAAGAACTGCTCAGGCTAGACAGAAAAGGTATGAAAATACTCATCGTCGAGAGTTGAGTTTTGAAGTAGATGACTATGTGTATCTCGGAATTATGCCATTCAAAGGAGTCAACAGATTCTAGACGAAAGGGAAGCTTACACTGAGATATGTGGGACCGTTCAAGGTTTTGAAGTGTAAAGGAGATGTTGCTTGTTAGCTGGAGTTATTGTGCCTTTCAGTGGGATTCATGATGTCTTCCATGTCTTCCATGTGTCTCAGTTAAGAAGTATTTGAGAGTGCCAGAAAAGACAGTGCTAGTGGAAGCCATTGATCTTCAGGAGGATTTGACTTGTAAGGAGCACCCTGTCTGAAATTTGAAAGTGTCAGAACGTGTGACCAGAAGTAAAGTCATTCATTTTTGCAAAATTTAGTGGAGCAATCATTCAGAGGAGGAAGCCACCTGGGGCGCGAGGAGGATCTCAGAGTGGAGTTTCCAAACGTATTCATTTAATAATCCCGAATCTTGGGGTTGAGATTCTGTTTAAGGGGGAGGTTCGTAACATCTTATTTTTCTATGTCTTTTTGAAGCTTTTAAAATAAAATTCACCATTTGGTTTTCTGGGATTAATTAACGTTTAAATTGAATTTTAGCAAATTAAAAATATTTAATGTGACTAAGTTAAACTTCAATCAATCTCAAAATTATTTTATTCTGATTCCTTGTGTTGCAAGGAATTTTTATGAATGTTCTGGGATTTTTGAATTTAATTGTTATTTTCTTGAGCTCAATTGAATTTCTAGCAATTTTTAAAATTAGAAAACCTCTATAAATTCTTAAAGCCTTTTGGGCCAAAACCCTAAACCTGGCCTCTTTTCTTGGGCCCAGGCCGCCAACCAGCTCGACCTGCATCACTCGCACGCCACACATCATCCATTCGCGGCTGTCATCGGATGCCCGCCATGTGTTGGCCATCTATCCACACCGCTTCACCGTGCAGTGATCTCGGCCGTTTCTCTCTCTTCATGTCGACAGGTGGGGCCCACCTATCAAGCATCTCGTCCCCATCCCAGAATTTGTCTTCATATATGACTGGGAGTCCTCGATGTCCGTATCATCATCATCCTGGACTTTGAGCTGTGTCTGCCCCAACCTCATGGTGTCCAAACCAAGAAATACCCGGTTGTGCCACCCCTCATCCTCCACATCCTGAGCCACCTGTCGTCGCCATATTCGTCCTTGGCGCTGCCGACTTCTCTCCGCTCTGTCCGCTGGTAAGCTGTGTCGCTCGCCCCGCAACGTTTTGCCTCGCTCGCCCATGCGCCACTTCATTTGCTAAAATGCAGCCTCAGTCCATGTGCCTCGATGATGTCATCACTGACGCCACCCCGCACCGGCGTTGTTTCAAATTCTCCGTGAACCCAATTCACCATGAGCCGTGCCATTAACATGTGGGGCCCACATGTCAGAGGGCACTGTTTCGTAGACCTGTGAGCCGAGACTCGTCAGCACCGCTACCTCAGTAGCCACATAAGCCCTAGTGCACACATGTCGATCACATGTCTGCCACCTTAGCGCATGCAAGCCATGTCACCCTTCTACGTGTCAGTCCACGTCAGCATGCCACACATTACCATCTGAGCCTCCCATGCCACGTGTTATGCCATGTCAACCCTACCTGCCACGTCAGCTAAACCCAGATCTTAGTCTTCCGTAAGCCTGGTTCACCGTGAATTGTGTCTATGACATGTAGGGCCCACCTGTCAACCTCTTAATCAATTCTTTAGAAGAATAATTTGGCCAAAATTAAATTCACTGCTAACGTCATAAATTAGGATTCCCTTTAGAAAAATAATTCCAAAAACAAAATTAGATTTCCTTTTTGTTAAATTTAAATCTTTTGAAAGCATGTTCTTCTCTGTCCTAAGCTCCGATTGACTCAATTCTTTTTCCTAAAGTCATCTAAAATTGAGCTCTATCTTTTGGTTCTCGTTTGTAGTTTTTGGAGTTCATTTGGATTTTGTTTTATTTTATTTATGTTTCATTCGTTTTCTCTCGTGTTAGATAACGTTTTTGAAGGAGTGAAGCAGGACAAGAAGATCAAGAGCTGATACCTGAGCAAGGCCAAGGTAAGTCATGTCCGTTGATCATGTTGAACCTAGTTTTTAAATCTATTTATTTATTATTTTATTTTAAATTATGATGTATTGCTATTTTATTACAAACATTTGTACCTGATAGTTACTATCCAACTTGATTAATTCCATCTTGATAATTTGAATGCTATGATCCTATTATCACCATAGTATGGGTAATTACTTAGTGATGCAATACTAGTTGTCACATGGATTGTATGTTTAGTATGCTTAGCCATACTTGTAGAACATTTGGTTCATCATCACATATTAATTAATTAATTTTAACTTAATGAGATACTGAATTGTGATGGTCAGTTATAGTTATAAAATTTGCGTACCGAGATATGGGTAGTGTCATTGGTGTTGGTTATACAAAATAGTTTTCACTTACTTCAGTGATCATGTAGTAAAGGGGGAAGTGTTGTCAACACTTTTGAGATATGGATGTCTCGTCTGGGTAATGTCTAAGGACTTAACTTTGTACCCCATTGAGTTGAGCTTTACCGTGCAACCACATGTCTAGTATGTGATAGACCTGATTAATTAATTTGTAAAGTTTCAACATTGATATTGCCAGTGAGATGTTTTGTTGGTGTAAGAGGGGACTTTTTTTGACTAGGTGGTTAGCCTACTCAATTATGAAACCTTAGCAGGCAAGATCAGTTTGAGATTAAGCATGTAAATGCCTTGTTATGATTTTCTTTGTCAACATGCCCAAGAAAGCACATTGCTCTAGTATCACAATAAGATGATCATACGGTTCATACCATGTGGGTAAAGTTGTGCAACCTCTATATAGTGTAAAACTATTCGAAAATGCTCGATGATTTCACACGAGGGGTATATATTTCATAAAAACCTGATCGAGTTAAGTTTGGAAAGTGAATGATTATTTCACTGGTGGTTCATTACATGAATGGTTAGTTCATAGATGGTTCATTGGATGAATGGTTAGTTCACTTGTGGTTTACTCAATTCATTTGATTACTTACTTATTACTCATTTTCCAAGTTTGCTTTTAGTCTATTTACTGTATTTGCTCTAAATTGTTGTTTTTTTTGCAAAATAACCATTCAGCCATTATTTAGTAATCCTTGCATAACTATATTACATTTTGTTACAAACAACTTGCTGGGTACTCTATATACTCATTGTTATATCCACATTTGCTTAGTTGAAGAAAAAGAAAAATCATATCAACTGGAGGTACTTAAAGGAGGATACTTCGACGACTTCCCGGATTAGGTCTCGTGTCCCAGTCGATTGCTTGTGGGTATGTCGAATGGTCACTTTGTCTTTTGTGTGTTTCCATTACTAGTTCTATTAAGCACTTCAGGCTGTTAAAGTGTAAATCTGGCCATAGGGTCACAACTCTGATAATTAATAATATTTGAGTCTTTTCTTAATTATTCGTGATGTGGTCAATATTTCATCTATATTTTTACTGTTTGTACTAGCGTGATACTGAACTAATACAATATATACAGAATCTGAATTTACATATTTAGGTCTCGAACGAGCGGCGCCTAAATGTAGTCTCTCTCCCCCTCCCCGGAAAGTTTTCTCCTCGGTCTATGTTCTATCTCCCTGTTCCGGTGACCTAATCTCCTTCAAGCCGTACCGTCCGGTCCTTCTCTGTACTGTAGCTACCCCATAACAGCCACCCTGTTATGAAGCAAACGTTTTGTTTCCAGTACATTATTGTTATCATAATATTATGTGTTTCTTCAGCAACGCTGCAAGGCCCAAATTTCGTTGCAGCAAGAAGATTGCCAATCGAATGTATACACCTTGTCATGTTGTTTAAGCTGTGCCTGATGATTTTTAACTGTGTTTTTTAAAACAGCGATAGTAGAAATAATTTTGGATCCGGAAAGCTATTTAAAAAAGCGGTTTCAAGAAACTGTTCAAAGAAATCGTCCCGTTTATTTCAGCTTTAGAAAAACCAAAGACAAAAGCTTATAGAAAAAAAAAACAAAAGTAACAGGGCTCATAGCCGTATCACGTCAATAAGAACCATCATCAACTAGCAATGCCAATGGGGAAAGCCTGAGAGGTCGAATGAGGTGGTTAGGTGGGTCAACTTCTGAAATGTAAATCGGCTCACTACAAACATGTACAAGGTGTAATGAATAGGGCAGTTCCTTTCAAGAATCCAGGATGAAACAAAAGATGGCCTGGATACAAACACCCGCACAGGCAATACATAAGCTACAAGAGATTAATACAATCTACAGCCGTGGTTTCAAACTTGCACAAAATTCTCAACAGTATTTGCTCTCAACTGTTGTTTGACAAATAATGAAATAGAACAGCTACTACCGCAACTAATACAACCTTGAGTAGTAGCTTCGATCCCACCAGAGATGCAGGCGAAGAGCCTGATTGTGGTGGGTTCTGCCCCCTTAGCTTAGCTAGCAACAGAGGTATGAGTCCACGCCTTGAAGCTGTTATAGAATTGAGATTGGTTAGAAATAGGTTTTACTTTGAGAGTCAATCCTAACCACAATAATGGTGAAATACCAATTTAGAATTCAATACTACATCATAATAATGGTGATATAAGGAATAAAGAACAATATGAAGTGAAGCAACCAGATGGATGGCTCGGTGCCACAACATAACCATAAAAAGTTATAAAATTTTGGACAGAAAATGTTACAACTCCATACAGTTGCCCATGTCCCAGTGGTACGTATAGAGGAAACAGGGTGACAAACTTTTGAGACCAGCAAATACAATTGAACAGAGCTGAAAGTAAACCGAAGAAAAATAAACTGAAAACTACGTTCTTTATGTTATATCAAACAAAAGCCATGCCCCTCTAATAATCTGAATCATAAAAAGTAAGACTGGAAAAGTTGCTTGTTCTGTATAATAAGGCTGTCTTGAATCCAACTCTAGCATCCAAAAAAGAAAGTTTCGAGTGCAACCAAAAGAATGAAATATAAGACTTGAAAAACCAAATATAAGAGAAGTGTAATTTTATAATTGTTTGCTAACATACTATTATGAAAATAAAATGGTCAACATCGTATCTTGCAGACCATGTATTGTCCAATACATGTATTTGTCAAAGGAGCGAGTATATAATCCCCAAACACCAGCAATTCTAAACCACATTTTCTTGAAACTAGGTGTTCTTTGATTTTGACAAGTGCATCAAGTTTTTTTCAAACAATTAATCAACCTATTTTCTTTCGTAGATGTTTTCTAACTCAATCACCATGTAGTACAAACCATAAAGTAGCACTGAAATGGGACAAACCATTAAGCACTCTACTCGAAGTAAGAAAGAAGGTGCACTGTATTCTTTTTCAGCTTGTAAGTCAAACTAACAATGGTTAACTACATAATCCACTGTAATTTATAAAGCACCTTCCCGATTTTTATCAAAGGTTAAAATAAAACCTTTTCTCATGGATACTAGGTTTGGTTGTATGGATAATAGCAAAAGGAAACCACAGGGTTCTCTACTTCTCTCTGTATTGCTATGAAAAAATGTGATTGCCATATGAATACGAATTATTTTTTCCACAGCTTATAGTGTGAGCTGTCCTAATACCCAATGCAACTCATACCTTTTTCATATATATGAACTCTCCTAGTAAAACACTAATTCCAGTTTCAGTTTTGAAGGAAAAATATATACCATGAACCACCCTATGATGTCTACTTGCCAAATAGAGCACTAACTTCACGTTTCAGATTCACACGAAGAATATCATCCACCACCTCATCATGTGAAGATAGAAGCAATGCAAATTGCTACTCCGTAGCACAAGAGGTGAAGGCATCATAAAAGAGGAAACTACATGAACCAAACTTAAATTACCTGCTTTTTTCAATTCCCTATCTTCCTCACCAATTCTTCGTCTCAAAGCATTAAGTAGTGAGCCAAAATAAAGAGCTAAGACAGTGCAAGTGAAGGTGATAACATTGTATGGCATGCTGAAATCAGGAGTTGTCAAAGGAACAAGCAATACTTCTGTGTATGACTTCACAACACCATCTTCCTGCAGGACATAATAACATTTGCAATGAGAAAATATCATAGCAGAACATCTCATAATCATAAGGTAGTTTTTCTAATACTACTAAGTGCTAATCAATCCATAACATCTCTAAAGGATTTACCTTGAAGTTCTTTAGCAAAGGTGACACAAACAATGAATCAGTCTCAGGATAACTTCGGCTAGAGTTGAACTCAGGAAAGCTAATCAAAGCTGATGGAATGTCAAATCCTTGATTAGCATCAGGAGGATATTCATCTATGTGCAGGAACCCCTGAAAATACATGTTCGTGTAACATTGTCAACCAAGGAAAACATTTAGTTCTGAATATCATTGTATGGAAATGAAAACAACAAATGAAGATTTGCACAAAAGTACAATGTCAGTAAAAAGTGCATTTCCTACCCAAAAGGAAGGTATATTCAAGTAATTAAGCAGCAGAACAGACCTTGTCAAAGTCCAACGTCAGGGTAGCCGACTGCATACTGCAAGGAAATCTTAACAGCATCTCCAGAGTACCAGGCAAAAGTTTGTCTTCTGAAGGAGTGACATGAATCTTGTCAACTACTTCTGATATAGCCTTACTGTTCCCATCAATGAAAATTTCTAGGCTGTGATAATAGACCTTAACATACCATGGAACAACCTGGAAAACTACAGCCTTTATCGAACAATCATTTGAGCTGCCAAACAACTGCTTTTGCAGATTAGTGGATATAAATGACAGAGCAATCGACCCTCTTTCATTTCCGCTACCCATAAGAAATCTGTTTGCATGATAAGGTGCAGGGGAGCAAGACCATATGAGGGGAAGCTTCCAAGTTATGCCAACATCCAAAGGCTTATCATCATCGTAGTTACTAACATCATATTCATATAATGAAGAAGATTGGGTTTCCAATTTATTTAATTCTTTGAGTATCCTGTCTGGGGCAGTCGACAATACAAAGAATTCATTACTCCAAGAAGCTTCAAATCCAGATTTCTCAACTTTGTCAATGATACCTTTTTCAATCTCTAAAAATATTCTGCTGGATTTAGAAACAACGCATTTCCCTGACAATTTCCTGTTAAACAGATGTTTCATGGACCAGCTGGGCTGGAGTTGACCTTCAGTGGATTGTACCTGTTTGCCATTAACAATATTTGGTTGCAGCACTACTGTCAGTGTTTGATCAAGAATAATACCAAGTGATCGGGATGATGTTAATTTCAACTTTTGGGAATGGTAATATCCTTTATAAATTGAAGGTCTGTACAACAAAGAAGCTATCCCAGCTTTGTCACGACATGGAAGAAGTTTCAGCCAAGGTGTGAGATTCTCAGTGCACACAGCTTCACGAGGCAATGCACCATATCGTAGATTGCCTTCATTGCCCTTAAATCCCCAACGAGGAGCAGAAAATGCCGTGGAGGACTCTAAGAAGTTGATGGATGCACAAAACAGGCCTGAGAGTGTGTGTGTCAGGTTCTTCCATGTGGCATCAATCTCAGCCAAAGGAAAGTCAAAAACCGCCCACAGCTCAACACCTGGAGGCTTTGCATTATTTGTTGACATTGGATCATATCCACCCCACTGCTCATAATTCCACCTTCCCTGTGTGAATGATAGTTCCAATTCGCTAATATGAAAATTTTGGACCTGGTTTACACAACACAGCATGATGTTAACAGCAATTCCAGAACATTCTTAGAAGGCAGTAGAAAATTGTTACACATATGAGCAATGGAGACCACTTTCTTCTGAAGTTCTGATGTGACAGAAAGGCATGAAACTGTCATGGTTTTACTAAATAACCCAATAGCGTGCAAAGGCCACATGCAGGAAAGTTTCTGTCTGAACAATGGCGTATCTCAAAATGTTAGCCTTTTATTATAGGAAATGTTAGCTATTGGTAGCAACAAGTAAATATGGACACATGTATGCTACACAGATCTCTATAATTTAGTGTCATCTAATCAATGTGAAGAGACAAGGGATAGGAGTATCCTAATCAAGCTGATCTTTGGAGACTTAGTTTTGAATGTTGTTAGAGCATATGCTGCACAAGTAGATTTGGATGAGGCCGCTAAGAGGTAATTTTGATGATATGGTTAAAAGTGTGCTTAACAGTAAGAAGTTTTTCTTAGGAGGCGATTTCAACAGTCGTGTCGGTATAACTAATGGGGGGTTTCAGAGGGTTAATGGGGGGTTTCAGAGGGTGTATGGGGGTTTTGGTTATGGTGATTGGAACCAAGAGAGAGAAGACATCTTGAACTTTGTCGTAGCCTATGATATCATGATAGCTAACACTTTTTTTAGAAAGACATTCCCATTTAGTTACCTTTGGCAGTGGTTAGCATTCTAGCCAAATCAGTTTCAGAGGATGCATGAGGGGTTTTGGTTATGGTGATAGGAACCAAGAGGAAGAAGATATCTTGAACTTTGTCGTAGCCTATGATCTTGTAATTGCTAACATCTTTTTTAGAAAGAGACATTCCTATTTATTTGCCTTTAGCAGTGGTCAGCATTCTAGCCAAATCGATTTTGTTCTTGTTAGGAGGGAGGACAAACGAGCCTGCATAGACTGTAAAGTTATATATGGAGAGTGTGTTGTCCAATAACATAAGTTGAAAGTCTCCGACCCTTGTTTTAGGATACAGGTTTGACAGGCTAAAGTTGCCAAAGCCACAAGGACGAAGTGGTGGAAACTCAAAGGGGATATCTCACAGGCGTTTAAAGAGAGAAAATCGTGGAAGGGATATGGAACGTGGGAGAAGCGAATAGTATGTGGACGGAGATAGCAACCCGCAATTGGAAGGTGGCTACGAAGGTGCTTGGAGTGACCCGATGGGCAAGATGCGAACCTAAAGATAATTGATGGTAGAACAAGGAAGTACAAAGGGCTATCGAGGAGAAGAAGACATGCTACAAGCACGTACAGAAGTACAAAGCAACAAAAAGAATGCAAAGAAAGTGGTAAGGCAAGGGGCAAGGCCTATGAGGAAATTTACCAGAAGTTAAGTACAAAGGAGGACAAGCAGGATGTTTACAAGATGGCTAAACTTTAAGAAAGGAAGATAAGAGATTTTAACTAAGTTAAATGCATCAAAGATGACACTACTAGACTTTTGGTGAATGACGATGAGATCAAGGATAGGTGAAGAGATAACTTCAACGAGCTATTCACGAGGATAGTATGATTGAACTGGATGATACTTTTGACGATAACGATATGCTGTTTATTCAAAGAATTTAAGAGTCAAAAGTAAGTGAGGCCTTAAAAAGAATGAAAGTGGTTAAGACGTTGGGGCCTGATAGCATTCCTATCGATGTGTGGAAATGCCAAAGAGAAGTGGCAATAGCTTGGCTAACTAATTTGTTCAATAGCATTTTAGGTCGAATAAGATGCCTAACAAGTGACAGAGGAGCACATCACTACCAATTTTCAAGAAATAAAGGAGACATTCAAAGTTATACTAATTATAGAGGAATTAAGCTCATGAGTCACACAATGAAGCTTTGGGAGCGAGTGATTGAGCACTATTTAAGAAGAGTGACAAGCGTGACGACAAACCAATTTGTTTTTATGCCCGAAAGATCGACCACAGAGACAATTTTCTTGACATGACAGTTGATGGAGAGGTATAGAGAGCAAAAGAAGGATCTTCACATGGTGTTTATCGACTTGGAGAAAATCTATGACAAAGTGCCAAGATAGGTCATATGGTAGGCGCTCCAAAGGAAAAAAATCCTAACAAAGTATGTTGCCCTAATAAAGGATATGAACGAAGATGATGTGATTAATGTCAGAACATGTGATAGTGAAACTAATGACTTCCCTATTAAGATAAGACTACACCAAGGGTCAGTGTTGAGCCCATACATTTTTGCCCTAGTGATGGACAAGGTCACGTGGGGGCATACAAGAAGATATCCGTTGGTGTATGTTTTTTGCTGATGAAGTGTTAACTGATAAGAGTAGGATAGGTATCGATAGGAATCTGGAGTTGCAGAGGACGACCTTAAAATCGAAGGCCTTTAGACTTAGTAGGACTAAAACCAAGTCTATGTGGTGCGATTTCAGCTGTGCCAACAAGCTTATTAAGGCGCTGCTTAGGCGAAGCGTCGCCTAAGTGGTAAGGCGCCCCCGGGGGGCAAGGCGTCAACCCCGCCTTGCCCTGCACGTGTATGGCGTCTGCCACAGTACCAAGGCTTCGCTGAGGCGACGATTAGGTGGTGTATGGCGTTGGGAAGGCTCAAGGCGATGCCTTACGCATGGAGGTGACAGCCTCGTCCAAATAAAGAAGTGAACTTGAGCGACTCATTAGGCGTTGGGCTGGTGGCTAAACCAGAGAAAGAAGAGATCACGAGAAAAAACCCTAGGCAGTGAAGTACCTGGAACCTTGGCGGCGGCTGGCAGCGCCTCCATTTGGCCGCTCCGGTCTCTTGGCGGCACCTCCATCTCGCCGCTTCGGTCTCTCAGCGGCGCCTCCATCTCATAGATCCCGTCTCGGCGGCGCCTCCTCCTCGTCGCCCAGCAAGGTACTTCCCCTCCTCCCCTCCCTCCCCCCTCCTCTCCAATTGCCCAGCAGTAGCGCCGGCACCAGAGAGATCCGTCTCTCCGGCGCCGGCGCTGCTGCTGGGCATAAGACAGATCCGTCTCTCCGGCGTCGGCGCTGCTACTGGGCGATGAGAGAGGAGGGAGGGGAGGGTCGTCGCTGCTTCGTTGGGAGGGAGAGGAGAGGAGGGAAGGGTCATCGACGCCGTTGCTTGGGAGGGAGGGAGGGGAGAGGAAGAGAGGGTCGCCAACGCCACTAGGGATGTCGCCGCCGCCGCTGCATATGGTCGGAGGGAGGGGGAGCGACTGAGCGAGCGAGACCGAGAGCGAGGAGGTTTGGAGCGAGCGAGAGGACTGAGCAAGGCTGCGCCTGTGCGAGAGGTGTGTTGATTTTTATTTGGTGCTGGTCGCTGTCATTGCCCGCTGTCGGCATGTCGCTGGCTCGCTCTACTACTGTGCTCACTGCTCAATTAATTGTCATCTGATACTTCTCTCATCCTCCGAGGCCATGTATGATCCAAAGACTAATCCAAAATGCAAGGCGAAGTCTAATGATCTGGGATGGAAATATGGCTATTGGTCAGAAATTGGTAACCGAGATAAGGTGATGTGTATCCTTTGTAACACCCCAAGTACAGGAGAATTAAAAGGCTGAAGGAGCATCTTGCGGGTGGCTATTCAGATGTGGTTCTGTGTCCCAATACTACTACAGAAATTAGGAAAGAGATGGGAGATTATTTGAAAAAAAACAAGAGTAGACCAATCTTCTTAGATGATGATGATGAATGAGGAGGTCAAGATGTGGAGGTGGCAACACATAGCATCGAGTCCCAAGACTCCATTGTGAAGCTAAGTTCAGGGACAACCGCTAAAAGAAGGCATGCCGCCTTTTCATTTAAGGTTGCAGCATCAAGCAAGGCCAAGGCAAAGGAGACCAAGTCAGTTGTTGCTATGCTTCGACATGTGGGATGGATCTTGTGAGACCCGTAGCAACTCAGTTTACCACAGCCTTCCTTATTTTGAAGAGCATGCACAAGCATAAGGATGCTTTGAAGTGTCTATTTGTGAGTGAATCATGGACTAGCATCAAATTGTCAAAGACGGAGGCCGGCATGCATGTGACGGACATTGTGCTCTCTACGGAGTTCCGGAATTCAATTGAAGACTGCCTTAGAGATTTATTCCCACTTCTTATCGTGCTTAGGGTGGTTGATGGTGATCAGAAGACCGCAATGCCAGAGGTTGCAGTATTAATGGCTCATGCAAAGGAGAAAATCAAGCTTAGCTTTCCTACCCAAAACAAGCAACGTTTGCTCAAGAAGATCATGAACATTATTAAGCGATGTTGGGTGAAACAAATAGATCATCTATTGTATGAGGCTGCACTCTTTTTGAACCCAGGGAAATTCTTTGCCATCCAAAAGAGTGGAGATGATAAATATGTTGAGGAGCTAAGGGGTTGCTTCAATGATGTGCTTGCAAGAATAGTCCAAGATGAGAATATTCGGAACAAGATTGGTGAACAAGCCATGAATTATGAGGACCAACGAGATGTCTTTTCAAACAAAATGGCAATCCAAAACTTTAAGGAGCCCTAGTAAGTGTTGTTAATTTATGCAAGTTAAGTTCGCATTCAGCATATTTATTTCATTCCTAATTCCTGATATATGCATGTATTTGCCATTCTAGTTTATTGGTGGTGTTCATATGGTGGCCGAGCCATTGAACTACAAAGGTTTGCTAAGCGAGTTGTTAGTCTTTGTGCTTCATCATCCGGTTGTGAGCCAAATCGGAGTACCTTTGAATTTGTGAGTCAATTTGTAGCTTCTTTATGCTTATTTTCATCTATTCAATTTGTAGCTTACATGTGCTTATTAATCTCAGCAAGTTATTTATTCATTTCATTTGCTTTGCTTGTCATTTGTGCTTTTGTAGCTCCATACGAAAAAAAGGAACCGGCTACTACACAAGAGATTAAATGATTTGGTCTTTGTTGCCTGCAACCGGAAGATGAAAATTAGGTTTCAAATGAAGTGGGAGAAAACGGGCAAAAACTATGACCCTTTAGTCATTGAGGAGTTTGATTGGGACAATGAATGGGCTGACTCATTGGCTGTACCACCTCAAGGTGCTCGTGCGTGTGACCTTACATGGGATGATGTTGATGAAGCCATTGGCGCATCATGCTCGCTTCAAGGTCGCAATCTTCCAAGGCAAGCTAATAGGCATAGTCATGGTGAGACTATGACCTACCAAAGACGTGCAAGATCTACAATAATAGTGGTTGAAGAAGATGGCTTAGATGAGCAAGAGCAACACTCGAATTCGGACAATGAAGAAGATGAAGAAGAAGATCCACATGATGATGCGGATGTGAGCGATTGTGACGAAGCTCCCAATGCTACCGAAGATGGTGGACAAAACATGGATTCTACTAGCAATCCCAATGAGTTCACCAATGGATATTGAGTGATAAGAGAGTTGGATTATGAACTATGCTACTTTTGTGTTGTGGATTACTATTGCTATATTAGACTACTCTAAGCTTGTGGACTTATCACCTATGTTATTTGTGTGGACTTATGTCGGTTATGTCGTGCTTGCTAATTTGTTATGTCGCTCATATTGTTAATTGTTATTGTGGACTTATGTTGCTCATTATTCATGTGGCTTGTTGCATGGGGGAATAGAAAAGAAGAGAGGAGAGATTGTCAACAAGGTATGTCACTCAATCCATAATTACTCAATTAACTAGAATACAATTTGTATCTATTTCATTAGTAACAATCTATATGTTGAAACTTGCAAGGGGACAAGGGGTGGATGCTACATGGGAGAAGAGCAATTGGAATGGGGGGATGGGTGCAACATAGGCTCAAGAATTGGCAACAACAAGGTACATATGTGTTGCTAAAATGCTCATTTTATTTGCTGCCCCTTAGCACCTTAGGATGTGTAAGGCATCGCCTCACCTCGCTCCTTACCGCTTAAAAGGTGTGAGGGGGTGGGTCGCCTCACCTCGCATTACCGCCTTAATAACCTTGGGTGCTAGGGCAGATGATGGAGTTATTAGTCTAGAATTGATGCTACAGTGGGATGGCGAGATTAATGAAGACGTGAGCCACAGAATAAAAGCGGGGTGGGTGAAATATCGCTAAGTATCAGGTGCCTGTGTGATAAAAAAAGTCTCTCAAAGTTAAATGGTAAGTTCTATAGGACGGCGATCAGACCTACGATGCTACATAGAGCGAAATACTGGGCGACTAAGAAACAACATAAATAGACGATGAGTATAGCGGAGATGAAAACACTGTAGTGAATCTATGGTCACACAAGGCGAGATCGAATCCACAATAATGATATACATGTTAGGGTAGGGGTAGCACCAATTGAAGAGAAGTTTTCCGACATCGCTTGAGATAATTTGGACATCTCCAACTGAGACCTTCTGAGGCGCTAGTACGTAGTAGAATTTTAAGGCGTACCGAAAACGTAAGAAGAGGCAGATGTCGACCAACACTGACGTGAGAGGAAACAGTTAAAAGAGACTTGAGAGATTGGAATGTATTGAAAAAATTAGCTTTGGATAGGAGCGTATAGAATTTACCAATCCACGTACTGGAACCATAACATAAGAAGGTTTAGGGGCGGTGTTTTAGGCTCTCAGTTCAGATGGCAGGATGTACGACTTAGGATTTTAGCCTTGTAAGTTTTATTATAAGTCTCTTTGATCTCAAGGAGATTTCATTCCTATCCTACCCCATTACAAAGCTTTGTTGTTGTATCTAATAATCCATGTCATAAATACATCCCTTCTCAAGACTTTTGTTTATATTAAGATGTGAAGGTCTAAGAAAAGGATGGTTTACATTGCAAAACTTGCATCATGACGATTGTATTTATTTAATTACCAGTATGGTATTTGTCAAATAAAATGTTAACAAATAAAACATTAGAAAATTTCAGTCACGCGCTTAGCTTAGCAAGCTAGCTTGGCAAGCTAAGGATGCCTATTCTCTAGGCACTATAGTAGGACATGTTATCTAAGTAATAGTTTATCTTTGACTCATGCCAACACTTTGATAAATTTTCACCTAAACGTTGTAATTTTGGCAGCGTACGTTTCACAGCAAGATTGTCAGAATCTCGAATCTGTCATATGATTATAAGATTTTACGATCTAAGATTGACTAGACCGATCCGATTCTATGGTAGAATCTTAATGTTCTTACGATTCTACCTAAACTTTTGTAGCATCATGATCAAAATTTTCACACGATCCTACTCGATTCTGTCGATTCTATTATTTTATTGTAAATAATTATTTGTATACTTCTTTTAATTAAAACGTTTAACTTTTATCTCTTTATGTCATGGTTGTCATGGTGTAGTTGGCGACACGGCGCCGAAGGGGCAACTGGACGCCATGGTGACGCCTTGGTGAGTCACTAGGCTACTCCATGTCTACGTATCCCAACATGCATGCATATACTGATATATATCTATTGCCGACTCCTCTCTCTCTCTCTCTCTCCCGCACTCTCCCCGCTACCTCCTCACCTCCTCCCCGGCGCCTCGCCTCCTCTCCTCCCCCCACCGCCTCACCTCCTTCTCCCACCGCCTCGCCTCCTCTCCTCCCTCGTCGCCTCACCTCCTCTCCTCCCCCGGCGCCTCTTCTCCCCACCGCCTCCACCCTCCACCGCCTCGCCTCCTCCCCCCGCCGCCTCCTCTCCTCCCCCAGCTCAGTGCCGACAGAGGGAGAAGGCCGCAGATTGGCGCTGGAGGCGGGAGAAGGCTGCAGATCGGCTCCGACGGCGGGAGAAGACTATAGATCGGCGTTAGCGGCGGGAGATTTCTTGAGCGAACAGCCTTGGCGTCCCCCTCCGACTACCAGAATGACTTGGCGTCGCCTAGGCGAGGCGACGCCGTGACAACCATGCTTAATGTTCACTATAATTATCATAAATAACACATGATCTTACCTTTACAATTTGTAAAGAAAAGTTCAAAAGATATAATTTGGTAGATTTTTAGACATAATTTTAGACGTAATGTTATAAAACACTGTAGATTTTTTAAAAATGTTTTTTGGTAGAATTAGGTAAGATTTTAGATTCTACATTGATCCTATGATTTGCGATCCTACCAAAGAACCTCTGATCTGATTTAGGATCACGTTTCTGACAACCTTGTTTCACAGGTTAACCATGAATCCGAAAGTCCAAACAGCAGCGCAGGTCAGGTTGACTGGAATACAAAACGTCGTAAAACATAAATTTCAGAGATTTCATACTGCTCCTGTACAAAATTAGCACAAAAAGATCAGAACTTGGATTGCATCATTTGATTGATGCCTTAACAGCTTAATGCGCACAATACCATAAAAGTGCCCAAGATAGTCCACATTATGCATGCAACAGTGAAGATCCCCATCTATCTAGTCCCAACTGTAATGGATCAACCGCAAAAGCTCTGCAGCAGTTGCTAGACTCAGCTTTAGTCTCAGTAGAGTGCCTGCCGATCTAAAAATGACTTAATTGATCTATCCCCATCTAGTCTCAGCTAATTCTACCACTCTGCACGGCCAATTAGCACAAGCCATGAGCAATTCGAACAACCCTACGAGAACCGGTAGGGAGATACCTATGTTTGAGGGGGAGGGATGTGTGGGGCACGTACCAGCTGGGAGATGGCCTTGGGGAAGAGGTGGTGGTGCGGGCCGGCGGCGGCGGCGGAGGGAGGAGCGGAGGAGCGGAAGTGGAAGTGGGCCAGCGCCTTGCGGTCGGGGAGCGGACGCAGGAGTAGCTCCTCCGTGAACTCCTCCGCCGCCGCCGTAGATGCCACAGCTGCGGCGGCGGCGGCGGCAAGTAGGAGGAGAGAGGGGAAGAAGAGCCGGCGAGCGGGTGGCGGCGGCGCCATTAGCGCCGGGCAAGGGCTGGGCGGCGTGGTTTTGCCAGGGTCGTTGTTGCGGGGCCCCGCTTGGTACTTCAGCTCGTCAGTTTTTACGGTGACTCGTATAGTCAGTTTTAAGACTCAAATCAGCGGGCCGTTCGTACTTTGGTTTTAGCTTGGATTTAAACTTATAGAAAATTTTATAAAGATACGCTTATGTCTATTTTGATTAATATAAATAAAAACATTATAGTGTGTACTATAATCGACTTAGTAAATTTCAACTTAAAAAGACACTATTTAAAAATTAAGTAACACAAAAAAACAGATTTTTAAAGTTAATATGAACATAGCTATGTTTGGCTGAAAGCACATTTTGCCACAATTAATTCTTAAAGATTAGTAAGATTTGTCGGTTGATGACTAATGGTTTATGATTTAAATATTTAAATTTTGACTGTTTACGAGAGATAATACCTATAGTAAAATAGTTATATGTGATTTTGATCGGTACAGCTGAACTCAATATACTCTTTACTATAATCTTACTATTGACTCCGTCTTAAAAAAATATATTGTTTAAAAGTTAATTACTATAGATAGTATGAATATAAGATAACTTTAAACAGGAAAGAAACCAGCCATAATTTTAGACGAAGAAATCCATCGGTAAAGGTTCAGTAAAAGTTGGCAAAAAAACCCTTCTTACCTCTAAAATGTGCTACTTTCGTTATGGCACGGATATTCGCGATTCACCATACCATTGGAGAGTTTTGGTACGAATAATCTATTTTTTATTCGAAATTACAGAAATATACCCGCGGTAAATTTTTTTACAAAAATAGGCTCAAGTCGCCTAATGGAAGGGCGACTGGAGCCTATCGCCCAACCAGAAGCCGATTCTGTCCCTGTCGCTCTACCATCAGGCGACTGCATCCAGTTGCCCTCCCATTGGGCGACTTTAATGCAGTCGTCCAATGGTTGAGCGACAGGGATCAAACATTCGCCAAAAATAGTGAAAATTGGTGGAGATATTTTTCATTAATCCAAAAGCCTTCAGAAAATTTTTGGGCAATTTCGGCTACGGGATCAAAAGTTATAGCAATCGAGGAACACAAAGAGAGGAAACGGGGAGTGATTGAAACTACTATAACTTTTGAACCTGTAGCCGAAATTGCTCAAAATTTTTTCTGAAGGCTTTTGGATCAATGAAGAATATCTCCACCAATTTTCACTATTTTTGGCGAAGGTTTGTTTCCTGTCGCTCAACCATTGGGCGACTGCATTAAAGTCGCCCAATGGGAGGGCGACTGGATGCAGTCGCCTGATGGTAGAGCGACAGGGACAGAATCGACTTTTGGTTGGGCGATAGGCTCCAGTCGCCCTCCCATTGAGCGACTTGCGCCTATTTTTGTAAAAAAATTTCCCGCAGGTATATTTCTGTAATTTCGAATAAAAAATAGATTATCCGTACAAAAAATTCTACCATTGGACACCCCTCCGCGCTTTGCGACAACCCAGGCACTCAGGCAAGCAGCGACTAAGGTAGAGAGGAGGCATGCAGGGGCCTTGTCTCTCACCATAGTTGTGCACCTATCGTTATAGTGTGTTCTTTAACTGTTTTTAAAAGTGATTTTTTATTTTTGTTATACCATATATGGCTAAGGTGAGACAGAAGACGGAGGCGGCTTTTCAGAAGGCGTCTGAAGAGGGAATGAAGCGGCTGGTCAAAAGGGGAAGTGGAAAGTCAAGGGATTAGCCAAAAATGGAAAGAAATTCAAATTCAAAGAAAATCAAGAAATTTTCAAATTTTTGAAAATTTTTGGGTTGTTTCATTTTGCTACAGTACTTAACTTTTAAACAGAGTATTTTCTCAAGATAAGGTCTATAAGTTAATTGTAGTACACGTTAAAAGCCTAACATCTGTATCAACCAAAATCGCAAGCGAATATCTCTCTCCGTAACTCTGTCGCAAACAGCTAAAATTCAAAAATTTCAGCTAAAAATCATAAACCGCAGCCATATCAAATAGGCCCATATTCTACTATGTAATAAAGTGAGAAAAATTGTAGTTTTTTTGAGAAAAATTCACTTGCTTACATTAATAATAATGGAAGACTAAATACACAAGTAACTAAATTTTACATTAAAGGTTCGAGATGAACAACTTGTTACCACTAAGTCCTTGAGTCAATAAATATGCTGAACTTCATTGTCTTCCGCGTTGTGGACTTCAGATCTTACAATGACAATACGACTGCCAACAATCACAGAAGCCGGAAGTAGATTGTCAACGATATCCATGAATGTGTATAGGACTTCCGCCTTTGTAATAGTGTTGTTCGTTAGGAGAAAACTAAAGAAAATTAATTTATAACCAATTATATCTGATGTTGAGCTTTGGCATAGATGTTGTATCGTCTAGATGAGTCGGTTCGGCAAAACCCATTACGGGGTGAGGAAATCTGACAAAGAACTTCTAAAAATTAACAGATCCTCCGTCCACTCAACGTCGGCCAATTATATCTGATGTTGAGCTTCGGCATAGATGTTATATCGTCTAGATGAGCCGTTCGGCAAAACCCATTACGAGGTGAGGAAATCTGACAAAGAACTTCTAAAAATCAACAGATCCTCCGTCCACTCAACGTCGGCGGGAATGCCGGACAAGAAAGGAGAGGGCCCGGCAGCTGAGGTCTGTGGCGAAGCTCCCGACGGGACCGCTAGGATTAACTTGTACATCATAATGTAGGAAATTTTTAGTTGGACCCCTCAATGATTCACCTCCTATCATCTAGTTTCCCTTACGAAAATTGTTGGGTTCCGCTCCTGGACCCTGGGGAGAGCAAGCATCGCAAAATTGGATCAAGTGAGGAAGGCTACAGGCCTACCGCGCGCAATCGCTACTTCGCAACGCATTCCTCTGCTTCCCATCCCTCCTGACCCTCGTTTCCACCGTCCGCCACCCTCACTGGCAGTGCCGGCGCGTCGCCACACGACCACACTGCGGGCGCCCCCAATCACCACTAACAACTGCTCCAATGTCGAAACCGTCGTCTGTGTCGCCACCCCGTGCATGCCACCGGAACCCCCACGCAAGGAGTGCCGGCGGGGAACCGCCGTGCCGCGTGAAAAACACCGTCCCAAATCCTAGGTATTCGTGAGTAGCGTGCCCCATGCTAGGAGCGCCGCCGTGCCTATGCCCAAGATTGGGAGTTCGAAAAATCCAAATTGAATGTTCCCAATTTTCCATTTTTTTTTTCCCTGACTCCATAACAGTAGGGGCAAGTAGAGCAAGGGAAAACAATACATACTTTTGATATCTTCGATGGACAACTATTTAAAAATGATGAATTCCAGTAAGCTAGAAACTATTGATAGCACACGATTTAAGCAACTCGGACACCACGTGGCCACGGAAAGGAAACCGTATGAGCCGGAGTAAAATTTTTGCTTTTTAGCCCAAAAATTTAAAGTTTTTTACATATGGACCCCTGGAGAAAAGATTTGCAAAAATGGACCCTTTTCTCGGCGCCACAGGATATGGCGCCCAGGGTACATGTCACGGCGCCATATGCTTTAGCGCCGTGTATTGACACGTCGGAGCCAGGGTGGCATAGCTCGGCGCCGCAGCACATGGCGCCGTGAAGTGCAAATACGGCGTTGCATTCCGTAGCGCCGTGTACTGACTTAGCCAGTCAAAAATGGTCGCCGTGTCTGCAAGTCCCCCTATCTCGGCGCCAAACTTTCACGCGCCGTACATAGCTTACACGGCGCCATACCATTTGGCGCCGAGATGTGTATATGCAACGCCATACTGTTTGGCGCCTCTTTTGGCGCCAAACAATCGGGCGCCGTATATACACATCTCGGCGCCAAAGGGTATGGCGCCGTGTAAGCTACACCTGACAAAAAAAACAGCAAAACAACAAACTTTTCTGTAAAACATGCACATACGTACATGCACACATGAAACATCTGAAAACGTAAATAACAACATCGTTACCAATAAGTCTCAAAATACCACATAACTGTATAAAGTCTCAAAATATCACATAAGTCTGAAAATATCGCATGTCTATAGAAAAAGTCTGAAAACATCACTGCCTCTTGGCCTTCCCCTTGCCCTTGGCTAGAGCATCACTCCCTGGAGTATACGTGCTCGGGGGACGAGCCGAACGACGAGGCCGCTGCGAAGCCTGAGTAGACGGTGCGTCAGGCATCTGCGACATCTCAATCTCGTCGTGGGTAGATGCCTCCTCGTCCTCGTGCTCCTCCTCGACGTCATCACCCTGCTCCGACTCGTCGTCGTCGTCGTCATCGCCCTGACTAAAAGTCGGAGTGCGTGACGAGCTCCTCGTGGACTGGCGCGTGCCGACGTGTGACGACGAGGCTGCAGCGGCACCCGAGCGCTGGGAGGCCGCCGGTGGTGCGACGCCGTGCGTGCGCGGCAACCACACCGACCTGCCGCCCGACTGAGGCGACGTCGAAGTCTCTGCAAGTAATGATATGTCATAATTGCATACATGCTGAATCGATCTAACCTAACTAATTATCTTCGTACCTGTAGGAAGTCACTCAGGGGGTGGCTCTCGCTGTCCAGGTGGCCGAGAACCTCGTCGATCTCACGCACCGAGGTTTGGAGAGAAGTCCCCTAAATAAATAAGTAAACATAAGTGCGAGATAAACGTGTGGAACCAAAGTATTGCAAATATCATGCTTTCCGTACCACTCGATCGAGAATCGGAGCGGCCTCGACCACTGTGCCCTCCCTCGCACGCCTGTCGTACGCAGTGTCCTCGTCCTCGGACGAAGCGAGGTCCGCGTAGTCGACATCGGTCCACTGCTGCCTCAGCCTGTAGCGCGTGGCAGTGTGGTACCAGGACAAGTAACCCCGGAAGCTGGCGTTACTGTGGGGGGTACTGTCCGGCTCGCAGTTCTCCTCCATCTTCCTCCACCACTGCACGTACTGTCGGTGGTGATCAGCGAAGTCCGTCACCTTTCGTTGGCGGACCCTGTCGAACCTGTACATATAGCAGATGTCAACAATAGTTGTTAGTACGAACCAAAAGAATTTTAAATAGTTACTTACTTGTGCAACTCAACAGAAGTCGACATCTCCTCTGGGGGGAAGAACTGCACGAGGCCGAACTGCCGCGCAACTCTGTGGGGGAGGTGAATCTCCACGGCATAGAAGCAGATCAGCGGAGACCTCATCCTCCAAATATGGGAGTCCCTACGGCACATGGTGCTGAGCGGTAGCGCTAGAACCTGTGGCTCCAAGTAAGGCTCCCAGGACACCTAGTAAGCGAACACACGATTAGCCATGTACAAAAACCAAGAACTGTAGGAAAAATAAATTTCTTACCATCGTGGGAGACAAAGTGTCAAACTCGTTGCTGAATTCCACGTACGCCCGCTGAGTAGTCGCGAACGGGACTGACACTGTATCCCACAGGTACGCAACAGTGGGGCCGAGGTCATCCACACCCAGTGGATGCCAAGGCTGCGCCTGGAACACTTGAGGGCGCCCCACTGGAATGCGTGTCCACATCCACACCTAGCAAGCGAACATACGGGCAGACACACGATTAGCCATGCACAAAAACAAAGAACTGTAGGAAAAATAAATGCATTACCACACCTGCAGAAGGAAGATGCAGCCACCGAGCGTCGACGTGGGCGCCCTGCGTCTGCAGGCCTCGCAAAGCTGACGGTAGAGGAATGCGAGGACTGCCGACCCCTAGCTGAACTGTCCAGCGTCCCCCAGTCCTGGAGGCAGTGGATGTACATCCACGAAGCGGCATCCCCCGTGGCGTCCGGGAACAGCACTGCCCCGAACATGTGCAGGACCCAGGCGCGGCAGTGGTAGCTCACCGTGGCGTCGTCCGCGGCAGCAGGGCATTCGCCAAAGGTAATCCGCAACCATCTAAGGTGGACCCCCGAGACGCGGCCTCGCCTGGCATTATCTGGGGCAGGAGGCAATGGCGTGCCCAGGAAGGCCTCCACACGTGCCCTCCAGCCCTCAGACACCGCCGGGCCGATCACCGGCTGTCCCCTGATGGGAAGTCCAAGTATCATCGCCACGTCCTGCAGCGTGACGGTCATCTCCCCACAGGGAAGGTGGAACGTGTGTGTCTCTGGCCTCCACCTGTTAGTCGTACAAGGAGAAAAGAATTAGTTACGTACGTAAGAATATAGAAGTGAAAACAAATTGACCCGATAGAGAAAATTCACCTGTCGACAAGTGCGGTCAAAGCTGCAGGGTTGAAGACCGGCATGCCCCGCCGTAATAGGTTAGCGACCGTGTGAAGCCCAGCACGGCGCAGCAGTGGGGTATAGCGGTCGTCGTAGCGCATCAACTGGAACCCATCATGGGTTCGAGGACGAAGTATGGGTATCTCCTGAAAATTGCTATAAAAGTTAGCTGCGTGACCATCAAGTTGAACACATGTATATTTCGACCACACACGTACCTGGCCGTCCTCCGTGAGCCTGCCGCGGTGCTCCCTCTCGTAGGACTCATCTAGCAGCCGGTATCTCGCCATCCTGTGATAAATTTTAGAATTCAATAGTTAAGAAATATTCAAATAAGAAATTTATAAAACATGATTTATAAATAAAAATAATAATCAAATTGAATTATGAAATTGGAATCAACATGAATAATAATTGGAATCAAATTGATTTACCCTAAATCTAAACATTCAACAATGTCGTTCAAATCATACCCATAAAACATATGTATTTCTAAATCAAACCCTAAAAACATATGTATTTCACTCAAATCAAACCCTAAAAACATATGTATTTCTAAAATGGACCCTAAAAACATATGTATTTCTAAACATTCATCAATCTCGCTCTAAACATGTGTATTTCTAAATCAAACTCTAAATCTAAACATATATTTCTAAATCAAACCCTAAAAACAAATGTATTTCTAAATCAAACCCTAAAATACATATATTTCTAAAAATCAAACCCTAAAAACGAATCTATACACATTACTACTCTTACATTATGCATATCTATCGAAAATCTAACCTAAAACCGAGCCAAATTGAACTAATTTCATCTAGGGTTTCAAATCTTCCCAAACGAAATGTACCTCAAATAATCCATATTTATTGCAAAAAATCAATGGAAAGGAGGGGGTTCACCTTGCTTAGTCGATTTGGAAGCAAAATCGCGAGAAAAACGGATGGATTTGAGTAGATTTTGAGGGGGGAAGAGAGTGGCGGCGGCGGTTGCTTCGGTTGGGCTGAACAGAGTGAGGGGCCGAGGGGCCGCGCTCGGGCTTAAGTCCCAGAGCACGGCGCCAAGGTTGTTAGCGCCGTATGTGCACTTCACGGCGCCATTTTCTGCGGCGCCGAGCTATGCCACCCTGGCTCCGACGTGTCAATACACGGCGCTAAATCATATGGCGCCGTGACATGTACCCTTGGCGCCATATTCTGTGGCGCCGAGAAGAGGGTCCATTTTTGCAAATCTTTTCTCCAGGGATCCATATGTAAAAAACTTTTAAATTTTGGGCTAAAAAGCAAAAATTTTACTGAGCCGGACAAGGGTAGGGCTGCTAATGGGCCAAAGCATAGCACAAGGCTGATCCAAACCTGAAATTTGGTTTCTTTGATCCAATCTAAACCAGGCCTAAAACAAAGAAGCGTATATCCAATCTAAACCCAAATACAAGCTTGGGCCTTCATCCAGACCAGAGCAAAGCAGGAACAAAGGAGAGAGCGCGATGATCATGCGATGACTCCTATTCAACGAGCTCGTTTGATTGCCGCTCCACCGCTAGCTGCTGGGCGTTGCCGGTGCCATACACCACCTTGCTCTACAGCGAACCACCCAACGGAATGAAAAATCACCGCTTTGGCAAAGATGAGCTACTACTAGTGTGCTACACATGGCAACTAAACATTAATGGAACAGTTGCTGATCACCTGTTATCGAATAAACCTAATTGGGCGGAAGTTCCCTGTGTGGTCGTTTACGACCGGTCTGTGTGGTTATAACGACCGGTTTCTGTGTGGTCGTAATGACCGGTTCTCTGTGTGGTTATTTACGACCGGTCTGTGTGGTCGTAACAACCGAGTCTCTATGCGGTCATAACGACTGATGTCTGTGTGGTCGTTACGGTCTGTGTTTGTGTCGTCATAACGCTAGTATCTGTGTGGCCATTTATGATTGGTCTGTATGGTCGTAGGCGCTACGGTCGTAGGCACCGTGGTCGTAGGCGCCATGGTAGTAGGCGCAGTGGTCATAGGGGTCATGGTCATAAGCACCATGGTCATAGGCACCACGGTCGTGGCTCCTGCGTGTCTGTGGTCGAAGCACATCCTTTGTGTGCATAGCCATAGCTGCAGTGCCGCGGTCGAAAACTTGCTGAGGTTAAAGCTAGTGGTCGTGGTCGTGCGGCCACTAACTGTAGCAGCCGGTGATCACCATAGCAGTTGGTGGTATCTATAGCAGATGTTAGCACAAGTGATTGTGGATGACACAGGTCATCCTTCAGTCGGCTAACTGCCTGGTATGGGGCAGGCGGCATGATGGTTGAGGCCGGAGAATATGGACCTTAGCGAGTCTAGCTTTTGATTGTAAAGCGGAGTCTGTAAAATAGCGTTGAGTTGTAAGTCGTAGTAGCACAAGAAAGAGAACACGAAAAATTTGCCCCAAACACTCTCCGCCTTATACGACTCTATTCCTGCTTCTCCTCATCTCCGGCCTCAACCACGATTGCAATTTTGGCATAGAGTACTCTCAGGCAATTTTGGCATGTTGATCCTCGGGTGTTTTCTCAATACTTGGTATCAGAGCATGGTGTAAGCCCAAATACCCACGGTTCAAGTAGATGGCTATCACCACGCAGTAGGCAGTGAAGGAGAGCAGCGGCGTGCCCTTCCACTACCCGATGTTGATCCTCCAACTACACCGCGTGGGCGATCAAGATGGAGGCGCTGATGGATGCCTAGAGGATTTGCGAGGCCACCGAACCGATGGCTGGAGTGGTCGTGGAGGCGAAGAAGGGCAAGTCGGCGCGGGCTTTCATCTTCCAAGCCATACTTGAAGACATTCTTCTGCAATTGGCCAAGAAGAAAACAGCCAAGGGGGTATGGGGTTCTTTGAAAACTAGATACCTCAAGGCAGATCGGATGCAAAAGGCGCATCTGCAAACATTGCAGAACGAATTTGCAGGATTGCACATGAAGGAGGGAGAGTCCATCAATAACTTTATAGGGAAGTTGAGCCGGATGGCGAGCAAGTACAGCGTGCTCGATACAACCCTAGAGGACCCAATGCTCATGAAGAATCTCCTTGACGTAGCACCCGACAAATTCCTCCCGATGGTATCCTTAATCGAGTAGTACTCTGATCTGGAGACGATGCCGTTTGAGGAGGCCATAGGGCGGTTGAAGGCATACAAGGAGAGGATCCATCATTGCGCTGCCAATTCCAATACCGATGGATAGTTCCTCCTTACTCACACTGAGTGGTTAGAGCGGCAGAAAGACGGCGACAGGAAGTCGTCGGCAAGTAACCAGGGGCGAGGCGCTAGAAACTCCAACGAACATGGTTGGGGCAGAGGTCATTGCCGAGGACGCGATCGAGAACGTTCTACAAGCTTTGGTGGGACGCGAAAGAATGGCGCTGGAGGTGGCAGGGACAAAATGCACATCCAGTGTTTCAATTGTGACAACAAGGGGCACTACACCTCTGAATGTCGCAACAAGCACCGAGAGGAGGTGAACCTAACGCAAGACCAAGAGGAAGAGCCAACCCTGATGCTGACGGTATGTGTGGAGGAACCGAGCAACCTAGTGCTTCTGAATGAGCAGCACGTCCTACAGGACTTGCGTGCAGAAGGTGACGAGCACATCACAATCAGGAGCAGCCCACTTCCAGAGTGTGGTATCTAGACAATGGCGCTAGTAACCACATGACGGGACAACGATCATTCTTCATCGAGCTTGATGAAAGTGTCATCGGCAGGGTTAAGCTTTGGTGATAGATCGATTGTATAAATCAAGGGAAAAAGCTCAATCATGTTCGAGTGCAAGAATGGAGAGCAACAGGTGTCGACAGAGGTATACTACATCCCTAACTTCTACAATAATATCATGAGTTTGGGACAGTTGACAGAGGATGGCACCAAGATCGTTCTCCTAGACGACCTGCTTTAGATGTATGATAGGACTGGCAAACTCATGATGAAGGTGAAACACATGGCCAACAAATTGTATAAGGCCGTTTTGCACACTTGTGCTCCAGCTTGTCTTGCAGTGTCCTTGGCCAAATTGGAGTGGTTGTAGCATACTCGGTTAGGGCACCTTAATTTTAGGCAGTGAAAATGATGGTCGATAAAGGCATGGTGCAGGGAGTGCCAAGAATAGAGCACACTGCACAAATATGTGAAGGTTGTTTGATGGCTAAGCAAAGTCGACTACCCTTCCCAAGACAAGTTCAGTACAGAGTAGTGCAACCACTAGAACTTGTCCACGTAGATTTGTGCGACCCGATCACACCTTAGACGCTGGTCGGGAGCAAGTACTTCCTACTGCTTGTCAACGACTTCAGCCAGATGATGTGGTTATACACACTGAAGTCGAAAATCGAAGCTATAAATGCTTTCAAAAAGTTTAAGGTGCTAGCAGAGAAGGAGACTGGGTGTAGACTGAAAACTCTGAGGACTGACCAGGGTGGTGAGTTCTTGTCATAACAATTCGCACCTGTGTGATGGAGTCTGCCGGCATCTCACCGCACCTTATTCACCTCAGAAGAATGGGGTGGTCGAGCACCAGAACCGGACTGTGCTAGTGACAACTCGAAGCCTTCTAAAGACTATGGGAGTTCTAGGCATGATGTGGGGAGAGGCAGCTCGGCATGCTGTATACTTACTGAACCGAGTGTTGATCAAAGCCCTGCACAGTGTCACTCCGTATGAGGCATGGATAGGTAGGAAACGAGTATGGCACATCTGAAGATTTTTGGTTGTACTGCACATGCAAAGATACCTGCTGTCCACTTGAAGAAATTAGATGACAGGAGTAGAGCGGTAGTATACCAAGGCGTTGAGGAAGGATGCAAGGCTTATCGCCTATATGATCCCCACAACAAAAGACTTCTTGTGAGCCGAGATGTGGTGTTTGAGGAGGACAAGATGTGAAATTGGGAGGAGCCAAGCGGTCCTAAGATCGGTGAAGCAGCAGAGTTCACTGTAGCAAAACCTGCAATAGAGTCTGATAGGCAATTCGACCAGCAAGTCTTAGCTGTGGCAGACTCGTCAGCACTAAAGCCAGAGGACGGAATACCCACATCACCTGCATCACTTGATGGTTAACCAACCTTGGTGGCCCATTTAGACCCCTCATCTTCGTCGGCTGGAACCGACGAACCTAAGAGATACCGAGAACTCCCAGAAATCTATGCAGAAATAGAGCCTATTGAACTCGATCTAGAGCTTCTGCTGTTGGTGTCTGAAGAATAACATACCTATCAAGAAGCTGTGAAATCACCCGAATGGCAGGATGCCATGAGGTGTTGGTGTCTGAAGAATAACATACCTATCAAGAAGCTGTGAAATCACCCGAATGGCAGGATGCCATGAGGAAGGAGCTAGAGGCAATAGAGGAGGACAAAACCTGGACCCTCACTAAGCTACCGAACATAATTAAAAATAGAAAAAATATGTTAGCTCATCTCGGACAACGCAAACGAATACAGGAAAAAAACCGGCAAAAAAGCGAAAAAATAGAAAAAGACGAAATTTATGAATAGTAAAAAATAAGCCAGAAACTAAAACTGAAACAAGCACGCATACATACTTCTCTTACTCTATTATCTCAACTTACTACCGTGTGTAAACCACGCATGCATGGTATCACAGAGGGCAAGATTCCCTTCTTTGCTCGCCTGCTGGCACAGCTTCTTAGCGAATTTTTTGTACGAATAATCCATTTTTTATTCGAAATTACAGAAATATACCCGCGGGAAATGTTTTTACAAAAATAGGCTCTAGTCGCCCAATGGTTGGACGACTGGAGCCTTTCGCCCAACCAGAGGCCGACACAATACCTGTCGCCACACCCTGGAGCAACTGCATCCAGTCGCCCTCCTGTTGGGCGACTTACATGTAGTCGCTTCCCTATTGGGCGACTTACATGCAGTCGCCCCTCCCATTAGGCGACTGCACTCCTCCGTGATTGTTTTAAATTTTATGAATTTTGTAGTTTTAAACTGGTAAAAAATGTGCTGGAGTCGTAATAAAAGTTTATGTTCATTGTATGTTGTAGGTGCGTATAAAATTTTAGAAACTTTTTTTATGAACGATTGACTGTAGAACAATTCAGACATTCACTGGTAAGTGACATACGCTGAGAATTCGTGTGCAGAGAAAACCGGTATGTTAATATTTGTCAGATGACTTGATATGTGAATGATTGAATACGAAAAGACGAGATAATAGGCTTGTTTGAATTTAAATAAACTTTATAATACAGTTAGGAGTAACATGCCGCGTACTTTTTCATTACATGCATAACATCAGCACCACCCCTCAATCGCCACCCTAGCCTGCCCTGTCACCGCGCCTACGTCCTCCCGTACGGCCCCGCTTGGCCGTCCTTCGGTGCAACGGGTGACGACGCTCGGAGAACGTGAAACGAGCAGGAGCGTGTCGCACCCGCCTCTAAGCTGGTGGAGTCAACTACACCTTTGACTGTGTGCCCTCCGGTGCACCGGGGAGGGCACTGCCGGAAAGAACCTCCGGTGGTGTGCCCCGAAAAGCTGCGTCGGAGGACGGCCCCGGCCAGTCCACAAAAAATTGGTCTACATCGTTGTGGCCCGGGGAGACACCATGTGCGTGCTGGTGGGCGTGAAGACCTGCAATAGTATATCGTTAGTTCGTTACATATCGCCTTGGGATAAAAATGAGATCCGACGATGCGTACCTACAGTTGGCGCCATCACGCTAGGATGAGGGGCGTATGGCTCAGAGTACACCACCTGCGTGTGGAAGTCGGGGATGTGTGGAGGAGGCATGAAGAGCTGCTGAGGTGGTATGGGAGGCCGTCGCCATGCAGAACCCCCTGGCTGCTCCGGGTGAGGTGGTGTAGGAGGCCGTCCCCAGGCAGAGCCCCCTGGCTGCTCTGGGTGAGGTGGTGTAGGACGTGTCCACGTATTACCTTTGGAGTAGTGCCACGCTGGTCGGGGTGGCACTGGTGGACGACGCGTCGGAGCGCTGGGCGTGGGTGTGGAGACCGCCGGTAGCCTCGTGCAGGACAGCAGGCTAACGATACGTCTACACCCGGCCTCCACCCGGCGCAGAAATCTGACGTTCTCCTCGTGGGTCAACTCCGCACCTGTGGCGACCCTCTCCAGTAATGCAGTGGACTCAGTCCACAGCACAGAACCGACGTCAGCCTGGACAAAAAGACATAAAATGGTCCATCATCGAAACGACATTGCCGTTTGGGAATCTTTGAAATTACATATAACGTACCACAATGTGAGCATCGCGTGCGAGGTGCGCAGGGTACGTGTCTGTCGGAGCGGCGACATGTGTGGTGGACGGGTCTATGACATGTACGAGCCTGGTACGTGTCCGCGTCTGGTACCAGCGCAGGTACTCCGCGTAGTCCCTGCTGTCATATGGGTGGTCCTCCTCCACATGGTCGTCGAGCGCACCCTCCCACTGCTCAATCCAGGGATGCATCTTAGTCAACCAGTCTATACCTCGTTTAAATCCCTTTCTGTTGTGCATGCTTATAGGACCATTACGTAATGTGAGTACTTGCAAACACAGTAGTAAGTACGTACATATTTATGAGAAGCGATCACTCACGCGTGCACGTTCCGCGGAAGCGGTGGTCCGACTGGTAAAGGAAGCGTCTACCCTAGCCCGAACTGCCACATAACTCACTGGGGTGCGTAGTTTTCCACGAAGATATTGTACACGAGCTTCCGGCGTGTGAGCCAGAAAGCCCGGTCACGAAAGCACAGTGCGTACAGCCCATCAGGAGCACGGGCCTGCTGTGCCGTATCTGTGTAACGCTCCCAGCGCACGTCGTTGGCTGTGAGGCGGTCGAACTGCTCCACAAAGGGCAGGTACGCCCGCGTGACCTGCACTTGCGCGAACTGTACCTGCAAGATAGACAAGTTGTTAAGTATAACATTGTTAATAAGAAGGAAATAGTTAACTGTGATAATACTTACTCGTCGACGACACCAAAGAGAGCCCATCGTCGGCCGGTCGACATCTCCCTCCGAATATATCTCGGGCCCGTACGGACCCATGTCGCCTAGCACAGGTCGTCCGAGACTGAAGCGCTCGAACGACCACAACTGTAACAGTAGGGGACGACTTGTGAGGATCGAGTTCGCCTTGGTCCTCGTGCATGCATCGCACAGGGCGCGGTACGTCGCAGCAAGTGTGGCCGATCCCCAGCTGACCTGGGGGGCCTCGCCGTCCGCGATCGCCTTCGCATGAGCGATAAGGCGCGCATCCACGGAGTTGCCGTGGCTGGTGGTGAAGAGCACCCAACCAAATAGCCACAGCACGTACGCCTCCAAGTGGCGCGAGATCTGGTAATCGTCTGCCTGTGGATCCATGCGCTCCACCTGAATGCAAACAAGTTGTTATTAGTATGTAATAGCGCAAGTAAGAGCTTCGAAGACACAATCGATTGTAAAGACCACATACCCGGTACTGTGCGAGCCACCTAAGCGACGGCCCGTGGGTCTGAGTCTCTTCGAAGATGTGGTGGTCATCGGCCGGTGGAAGGACTCCCTCGAATTTGCCGAGCACGTCAGCGCGCTACTCGGTCGGGGCCTCCTGTAGGAAGGCAGCGCCTCCCACGATCGGAAGGCTAAGAAGCAGGGACACATCCTGCAGGGTCGGCATCATCTCTCCGAATGGGAGGTGGAAAGTGTGCGTCTCCGGCCGCCAGCGATCCACCAAAGCCATCAGCAGGGAACGGTCTAACGGGAAGCGTCGTGATCGCTGCACGCCCGCCTCGTCCCCGCCCGTGGCCAAGGCGGCTCCATCCTCCTCTGTGGCCTGCACCATCCGGGCAAGAGGGAGTAACCCGGCATCCCGCAGCCTGCAAACAAAGTGAAGGTCAGCACGGAACGTTCTTACGACAACACTAAAACGCTGGCGTAGTGCAAACTTGGCAGTCCAACGAGGGTCGAGTCCCCAAGCCACGCGAGGTGTGCGTGTTCGGACCACTCCCGGCTCAACCGGCTCGTCCGTGCTCCCCGGTGGCGGCACACGATGGAAAGCGCGGTGCACGTGGTCCATGCGCTCGTCCAACAGCGGGTACCGCCAGTCGGAGTCACGACCATCACGAGCCATGCCTACAAACAGAGTTCAAGTTAGCACTTATAATACATCAAAAAACGCGTCGTAACCCACTGCAATAAACGTGCACGATTAATTTCTACCCTCAATATTTACTGATTTTCTAATACGTATAAATTTCACCGCATGATTAATTTGTACATTACGGTCTATACTAAATTTTCTACAATAACACATCAAAAATACTATACAAAATTTCGACACTAAATTTTCTACATCTAAATTTCTACACTAAATTTTCTACAACAATACATCAAAAATACTGTACAAAATTTCGATACTAAATTTTCTACATCTAAATTTCTACACTAAATTTTCTACAATAATATATCAAAAATACTGTACAAAATTTTGACACTAAATTTTCTACATCTAAATTTCTACACTAAATTTTCTACAACAATACAACAAAAATACTGTACAAATTTTCTACAATAATACATCAAATACACTGTACAAAATTTCGACACTAAATTATCTACATCTAAATTTCTACACTACATTTTCTACAATAATGCATCAAAAATACTGTACAAAATTTCTACACTAAATTTTCTACAATAATACATAAAAAAATATTATACAAAATTTCGCCACTAAATTTTCTACATCTCAATTTCTACACTAAATTTTCTACAATAATACATCAAAAATACTATACAAAATTTCTACACTAAATTTTCTACATCTAAATTTCTACACTAAATTTTCTATAATAATGCATCAGAAATACTATACAAAATTTCTAAACTAAATTTTCTACATATATAATTTTTACTAACACTAATAAAAACAATATACAAAAAAATTACCTGGATCCCTCTTCTCTCCTCTCCCTCTCCCTCTCCCTCTCCTCTCCTCTTCCTCTCCCTCTCCTCTTCTTCCCCTTCTTCTCTCCTCCTCTCCTTCCTCTCTAGCGTCCTCTCTCGCGCTGGATCGATCAGCTCGGCTGAAGAATGCAAACAGTGCTCCGGGCGGCGCTCGGCCGTGGTTATATCACCTCCAATCGCCACACGGTTGGGCGACTGGATTCCAGTCGCCCAACGGTGGGGTGACTGCAATTAATCGCCCAACCGTTACCACATTTTCCAGCTGTCGCCGCTGCGATGGGCGAAAGGCTCCAGTCGCATAACCATTGGGCAACTGGAGTCTATTTTTGTAAAAAAAATTTCCCACAGGTATATTTCTGTAATTTCGAATAAAAAATGGATTATTCGTACAAAAAATTCGCTTCTTAGCCTCTCTGTCAACTCTGAAGTGAGCCGGACAGCAAGCCGCCTCTTCCAACACCCGTTGCCATGTTTCTCGCTCTAGGTTTGATGGATCTACCCGATTCGTCGTATCTTACATCTGATCTGTTTTGCCTCCATCCTTCTTTTCCTTTGGTTACGTCGATCTGTTGATCTGGTCCGAGGCATTCATCTTTTGCACCTGATGTCAAGTAGGGAGGTTTATCGTCGAGTCGGCCAGTTATATTTTTTCAGTTGCCTCGAGTTCTGTACTTCTGTTCGCGTTCTCGCTATCTGGATTGCGTCTTTGCCATTGCAAACACCTCGCTAGTGACGTAGCTAGCTTTTTTTCTATGAGATCATATAAAAATACTTAATTAGTACTAATACTTACTTATAAGTTTATAAAACTCTAAATATTTTATAATAGCTGTTTCGATAAGTTTTAAGACCTAGCTATGCCACTGACGCCTCTTCTGCTTCCTTAACGTCACACCACCCCTGGCTGACATTGACCTTTGGTTTGACACGACGTCGCCACTTCGCCGCCGCTAGCTGCATCATGCCACGGCTCTGCTGTTTTGGCGACGGCCAACTCGAGGCGCGTCCTAGCCACCGCTGCCGGGCGCCATCCTGCCGCTGATCCGACTCAGCCTCGCGCTGGCTTCATCATCAACTCTGGCGGCAGCAAAATCTTCGCCAGAGCGCGACATTGTCGCCTCCTATTTTCGACGCCCACGGCTCTTCAGTCTTCACTGGTGGCCGCAACCTCAAGCAATGTGTGTCGCCGTCATCCTCTGCATGCCCGACGTCCTCGTTCTCGGTGGATGGATGGTTGCGAAGGATAACGGAGCTCTAGCTAGCTAAGCGGCGAAACACGATTGAAGGATTGCGGAGCGAGATGGGGACTGCGCGACGTGACCAACGTGGAGTTCGGAGCCCTTCAAGTCGACGATGTGGGTGTAGCGGTGAAGTTGTGATAGCCGATCGTATGACGCTATTTGGGGGGTGGATAGCTATCCATCCTCTAATTTATTTAGTTGTACAATCTAGTTCGTATGAAATTATGATTACAATACCATGGCACGGCAATTATAGAAGTACGAGACTATTTCCTTTGCTTTCCTTTGTAGAATTTGATATAAAGTTTGTTTCTAGACTTTTAAATTCAATAGCATATCTAGGCCATTATAATTTATACCCACCGAATAAGCAGTCTTGATTATTTTTTGAATTAACACGATAATTTTTAGCCCATTAGAGCGAACATGTTGACATATTTTAATATCATTTTAATTTTTAAAGATATGGTGGGCACACGCAAGTGTTGTCAAGACTCAAGCAAACATGCATTGCTCGGGTTTACATCACATTGATCGGCATTCAAAGATGATTTTTTCTCTCTCTCTTCAAAGTCACCTTTAACCTTGATTTGTTTTGTAGTATTTATTGACAATTCTAATTAGGCTCTAACTTATTACATACGTTTTTGGGATGCTGATGACTTATTACATACGTGAGAAGCTGGTATGGTATTCAGTTGGATTCTTAAAAAAATAGCTATTAGTTCCATACTTGAAATATATTGTATAATTTATAGCCCGTGTAACGCCCCGTTACCAAGGGCACCTGGACTCGACATCCCGCAACCATCCAAGCTTGATCAGTTACGGAGCGTTGAGCAAGAGAATAGCATCACAGAACATGCTTACAGCAAAAGAGCCACTTATATTTCAACATAAGGTTTATCAACCAAGTTTCACTGCAGCGGGTGTGCAAGCCCAAAACATTACATCAAACAAACACCAGGAAGCTCAAGCGCGACTGAGACCTAGAACCATGAGTCCTCATCGAAGAACAGCTCCTCAGGGGCGTCCTCGACTGCCATGCCTTCACCAGCATCTTGAAACTCTGAAGGGGGGGTTAGCAAGCCGTGAGCCATACAGCTCAGCAAGTCACAAAGGAAAACCCTAATTTAGCTAATTACAAGGGTTACCAAAGGATGGGAGTACACTTGTTTCATTAATTTGAGTGGATGCACGTTTATTTGTAAACATTTTTGAAAACCCAAAACCAAAGACTACTCCTTAAGATTAGAGGGGAGTTTCTTTCAAGTTAATTATCCAACTAAACAATTTAAACACTTGTGAAAACTACTTATGCCTCGCTGCTGGAATCACCCAATAGACACAACTCCATTTACCGGGAGCACGGCGTAATCGAATACCATTAATTTGACTCTGCAGAGTTGTTCAACTTTACCCACAAGTATTCTTAACCCTCATGACTGAGTTAAGGAACCGGGTTGTTTCACTGCTCAAACCCTTATATACGCTCTACCCGATAGGTTAGGGACTCGCACAACTTCGGGTATCCGCTGGCCCACACAGAACGCCAAGCCTGAATTGTGGAGACCTATCGTTGTTGGGCATGGATTTGCCGGTCCACACACCAACTCCCAATGTAGAGTTTCACTTAAGTTGAGTAGCTACTAAACCAGGGCTGACAAGTCAACACCAGTGGTTGAGCGATCATTATGTCATTTGCTCGGCGCAAGGGTCTAATCCTTGCATTTTCCACAAGGCAAACAACCTTTCCCCTAGGGTAAAGTGGTGGGCGAAGACCGACTCGCGGTGTCCCACAATGCCTCTACCCTATCAATTTTTGAAATCTACCGGCCTGCGGCCACAACTTTAGTAGTGTAACATTTGTGCATGAAATATACTACAATTGTTTATACAGTATTTTAAGTATTTTTAGGGCTAGCAAGGATATGGCTACAATTTAATATGGCATTTATCGGTGGTAGGAAGTATCTAATTAGCATGTCATTCTAAATATTTTATTTTAGGCAATTAACATTTCCCAAATAATAGTAATGCAAATACCATAAGGACATAACTTAAGTGACATGAGATTCCAACATGATCGAGCGTTTGCAACTTGGCTTGGTATTCAACTAGCTTGACGACCTTGTAAACTGCAGTTCCTTGATCCAGTACTTGAACCGTTGCCTCTGAAGACTCTGGTGCTAGCACAAACACACAAAAATAAAATAAGTCTGGCTTGAGCCTAATCAAGCGAGGAGAAATGATGTGGCACCAAGTAGCACTACAACTTTGGTTAGTGCTTGCAGTTCTGTGCACAATGTTCAAGAAGCTTTGAATACCAATTCTGAGGTTTCTAACGTGCACAAAAGACATATTTGGAAAGCTAACGAAGTCTATTTTCCAATGAATCAAACGGCACTTGATTTGGAGCTTCCTACACAAAGTTATGGCAATTTCATTGGATGCTGCACGAGCTGTCCGGAGAGACGCGCGAGACTTGCAAAACATAAAGAGTTCGAGTATTGCAATGCAAGTAAGGGTAAAATCCGACCACACCATAACTTTCTAAAGATTGAGAAGGATTCCTTTTCAGGTTCCAAACGGATTTGGAAGCCCCTTGAACCAGAAAACAAAACATATAAAGATTTGAAACTGATTCGGACTCGTATTGGGACAGCTGGCAAGACCGATACTAAAACGTCCATAACGTTCACAAACGGAGTCCGATTTGGGCGTTCTTGGACTCGTTAGAAAGCTATTTTGGAGCCCCACATAATGGACAAGGTGCCAGCCACGAAATCCTCATAGTCAGATCGCAAATTAAGAGAGAATCCAGAGGTAGCAGTTTAGGTATTTCCTTTTTAGTTCGTATTGGAGTTTGTTTCGGCCTTAGGCCAAGTAGTGGGTGAGTTGTAATCAAGGCCGTGCAGTGTGCACCAATATAAGGCCAGGGTCTTAGCCCCATTGTGACTTAGACTTTGATTTGAGAAATAGAAACCAGAAAATCACCATGGTTTGGTGGCCATTGTTGGCGTGTTCTTGAGATTTCCATCGAGGAATTGCTCTTGGTGTGTTGAATCCAATTGTGGTGTTGGATTCTACTCGCTGAAACTTCGGTTTCTCTACCCTTTGTTCACGTGCTGCGGTGTGCGTGGGAGAAGGCTTATCTTGGAGAGGGCATCCAACAAGGCGTATCGTGAAAGATCAGGGCCAAAGCAACGGGGTTCAGCTAGCTTGCTAGGTGGATCCGCATCATCTTGGTATCAGAGCGTGGTTGATCACGGTACGAGGTTGCTGAATTTTTCTTGATGGCGGGTTCTATGAAGACTGAAGATGGCGAGGCGCGACATAATCATGCTGAGCTAATTGGGGAGGTGCCCCAATATGCGGCGTGTATGCTGCCTGAGGTACGAATTGGATTTGAAGCGACACGTGACTACTTCTTGAGTTGTCACCGGAAGCTTGAAGGCAAGGTTGATGATTTGGGGGCGCGAATTGATGCTTTGACGGAGGCAATACGCCTCCAGCCACCACAATTTCAGCATGCTAAACGGGGACCTCAATATCCCGAACGGCATGCACCATATAAAGACGACGAACACGAGGAGATCTTTGATGGTGCAGCGGGCTTTGCTCCACAACTGCGCTATGCTCGGGACTACTGTGGTGCTGACCGTGGTAGGGACATGCGTGGCAGAGGTGTTGCCCATGGTGGAGGTATGCGTGATGGTGTCGGGTTTGCTCAGCGTGTTGCCGTGGATGATGGAATTGGGCGGATAAAAATTTCTATCCCATCATTTAATGGTAAAGCTGAACCGGAGGAGTACTTGGATTGGGAGATGCGTGTCGAACAAATTTTTGACAGCCATCACTATACTGAGGATAAGAAGATTCGGTTGGCGACAATTGAGTTCACCGGATATGCTCTTGTTTGGTGGAACCAATTGTGTCGCGTAGGAGCTCGTCCGGATACTTGGGTACAATTGAAGAATATTTTGAGGCGTCGTTTTGTCCCGGCACACTACACTAGGACCTTGTACAATCGGCTACAACAACTACATCAAGGTAATTTTAGTGTTGATGAATATTATAAAGAGATGGAGATGTTGATGATCCGTACAGGGACAGAGGAGCATGATGAGGCTACTATGGCACGTTTCTTTAATGGGTTAAATGAGGATGTGCAAGATAGGGTGGAGATGGTCCATTACTACAACATTCAAGACTTGGTGCATCAAGCCGAACGTGCTGAACAACAATTGAAGCGCAAACAAGCTAAGGGTGGACATGCCAACACTCAAACAAACCCATGGAGGTGTGCATCACAGCAAGGCGATGATGTTGGTTCACACTCCAAGGTGGCGACATCAAGCCGTTCAAATGGGGCTCTTTCAAGGGAGGCAAGCAATAGAGGTAAAGAAGCAACTAAAACTGATTCTAGTTTGCCTTCTAATGCTCGTGCTAGAGAAATTGAGTGTTTCAAGTGCAAGGGAAGATGTCATATGATGCGTGATTGTCCAAATCAACGAAGAGTGCTTCTCAATAAAGACGGCTATGATTCAACAAGTTCTAGTAGTGATTCTGAAAGTGAAAAATCCGATGATTCCAAGGAAGATGTTGTCTATTGTTATCCAGAGTTGAATGGTGTTAATCTTTCGGTCCGAAAGGTGCAAAGTAAAGAAACTGAAACAAAAGGACAGCGGTGGAGTGTTTTTCAAGCGGAGTGCAAAATCAAAGATAAAGCATGCAAGTTGATCATAGATGGTGGAAGTTATACCAATGTGATTAGCAAAGATTTGGTGTAAGCCTTAGGGCTGTCCACGTGGAGGCATCCTCAACCACATCATGTGGAGTGGCTACACAACTCCGGAAGGCTAAAGATAACTCACAAGGTGCGTGTTCCGTTTGTTGTTGGTGACTATGTTGACAAGGTGGATTTCGACGTAGTTCCAATGGATGCATGTGGGTTATTGTTGGGAAGACCATGGCAATATGATCGCAATGCTACGCATGAGGGCCAGTCCAACACATATACATTTGTACATGAAGGAAAGAAGCATGTGTTGAAACCAAAATTGGAGAGTGCTATTCATGTTGATGAAGAAATTACAGCCAAAAAGAAGCAAGCTCCCAAGATTACCCCAAAGCCGAGGACGGCTTTGCTTCAAGGAGGGGAGGATGATGTGGCACCAAGTAGCACTACAACTTTGGTTAGTGCTTGCAGTTCTGTGCACAATGTTCAAAAAGCTTTGAATACCATTTCTGAGGTTTCTAACATGCACAAAAGACATATTTGGAAAGCTAATGAAGTCTATTTTCCAACGAATCAAACGGCACTTGATTTGGAGCTTCCTACACAAAGTTATGGCAATTTCATTGGATGCTGCACGAGCTGTCCGGAGAGACGCGCGAGACTTGCAAAACATAAAGAGTTCGAGTATTGCAATGCAAGTAAGGGTAAAATCCGACCACACCATGACTTTCTAAAGATTGAGAAGAATTCCTTTTCAGGTTCCAAACGGATTTGGAAGCTCCTTGAACCAGAAAACAAAACATATAAAGATTTGAAACCGATTCGGACTCGGATTGGGACAGCTGGCAAGACCGATACTAAAACGTTCATAACGTTCACAAACGGAGTCCGATTTGGGCGTTCTTGGACTCGTTGGAAAGCTATTTTGAAGCCCCACATAATGGACAAATCGCCAGCCACGAAATCCTCATAGTCAGATCGAAAATTAAGAGAGAATCCAGAGGTAGCAGTTTAGGTATTTCCTTTTTAGTTCGTATTGGAGTTTGTTTCGGCCTTAGGCCAAGTAGTGGGTGAGTTGTAATCAAGGCCGTGCATTGTGCACCAATATAAGGCCAGGGCCTTAGCCCCATTGTGACTTAGACTTTGATTTGAGAAATAGAAACCAGAAAATCACCATGGTTTGGTGGCCATTGTTGGCGTGTTCTTGAGATTTCCATCGAGGAATTGCTCTTGGTGTGTTGAATCCAATTGTGGTGTTGGATTCTTCTCGCTGAAACTTATGAACAGTGCCGGGCCAGCCCACCGCTACAGAGCGGCCCACGCATGAGGCGGCCAGCGTAGCCAGCACAAGCGGCGACGATGCGGAAGCTGCGAACGGTTCGGATCAACAGAGTTAAGTGAGATCAGACGGCCACGGAATGAGACCATCCGAAGGCTGAGGTTAGATGGCAAGGGAATGTGGACGTCTGAGATGAGTCCACGTCGTCGTCGTCTACCTCTCGCCTATCATTCCCGCCGCGAGGCAGAGAACGACGGCGCGAGCGGAACGGCGTTGGCGGCACCTTCCGACAGAATCCGAGGGTGGCACGGGGTGCCTTGGAAGATGAGGAACCCGTTTTGGGGCTTTGGGAAGGATGAAGGGGCTCGACGGTGGCGATCGACTGGAGGGAAGTCCGACGGCGATTTTCTGGCACCAGAGGCCATTAGCGGCGCTCCGGGCAGATTGGCGGTGTTTTGAGCATCTCTAGAGTGAGGGGATCACAATGGTGGCGGAGGTTTGAGATGAGGAGCTCTCTACCGAGCTGTCCACGGCGGCCTCCCTTCGGTCGACGGCGAGCTCCGCTGACAGGGCAGGGGAGAGATGCTCTCGGCCAATGGAGTTCACCGGCGAGATCAGGAAGCAAAGGAGGTCATGTCAGTGAATGCAATTGGATTTTAAAAAAGAAATGAAGGGGTGAAGCTCGGGAGATCACAGAGTTTGGGAAGCTCGCCGGCGGCGATGCAGTAGCTCAGACTCCAATCGGCTGCTCTGGGAGGGACTAGGGGGCAAAACTCTTTACTCTAATAGCTATGGAAGCTATAAAGATTACAGACAAATAATTACAAGAGAAGATCCGATCAAAACAGAGTAAAACATGGTTTAAAACTTCCAACGGTGTGAACTTTACATACATGGCGGCCTGACCGCCCAGAGTAAAACATGGTTTAAAACTCCCAACGGTGTGAACTCTACATACATGGCGGCCTGACCGCCATAAAGGGGGCGATCTGATCTTCAGCTCGGTCAGACCTTGGTTTCAATGGTGATCAGACTGCTATAAATAGTAAAATCAGGGGATGCTACAGTAACCCCGGGTTAGATCACTGCTACAGTGCCGGTCAAACCGTTGCTACAGTGATTTCATGTATGAACAATATTTTCAGCACTATTTCAAAACCGAAAATCCATATAACTTTTGATCGATTGATCCAAATAACTTGAAACTTTGCACGCACCTTTTCTAGGGTGTCAGGAATTTATTTCAATCAACGATCAAGATAATCATTGCCAAAGTTTTAACCTTTTTCCATTTGAAGGAAGGGTGCATCAAAACTGATCAAAAGAATTTATCAATCTGCTCTTGCTCGTGAGTTCTTGATGATCTAGATAACCTTAGATGGATTCTCATATGTCATAACAAGCTAGATCACAGCACAAACTCAAGACAAAACGCTCACAATACCAAAACTCCAAATCACCCCTTCTTGAGCTAAAACCGGGCAAACACAAGAACTTGCAAATACAAGTGCCTAGGTGGATGAGATTTAGTCTCTAAGACATATTTTTATCACTTACACATTCTTGACACAAAGCAAGAACAAGGGAAGAAGACAAAGCACCAAAAACCAAGCTAAATCAAAATTTTATCACTTGAGCACAAGAGTGAAATACTTGGACGAATTTTAATCTCTGTTGATACTTGGAGGTGAATGTTTACAGCCACTCTCTAACCACGGACAAAGCCTGAAGATAACAACAAGCTCAGTCACAAGAGTCTCTCACATCTCCTACAAGTTCTCTACAAAAACCCTAATTCCTCTCTTTACTTGGCATGGATGGTTTAACCCTAAATCACCATCTCTATCTTTTTATAGTGGAGGCATATGAGAAACCCTAACCAACCCCTCTAGTTGGGTTTCATCCAACATGGGCTAACCTGTTAATCCAACACAATTTCGGGTTTTACACTTACACAAGCACACTTCTCAAAGCACACACCTATTAACTCATTAGTGAATCAATACTTGATCAACTGCACATTTTTAGTACATACATGATCTAAACTACTTAGGCTAACGCTGCGGTTTCACATCTCGCCACTTTTTCGGTATTAAGTAATTTACCAAAATATCTCTCTATCGCCTTTCACGAAGTTTCTTATTTCCTTTGCCACGAAGCATCGCATATGCTTCGTCATCTTTCACGTGGCCCCAATGACTTGCCGCGAAACCTCTCATGATTCCGAATGTAAAGAGTAAATAATTTACAGGGTGTGCTAACTTTTACTCCCTTTTTGTTTTCTCTTGGGAGCAACTAGCCAATAGCACCAAGCAAACATGTAGCCTAGAATTCAACCTTCGGTCTAAAGCTATGTACGATAAAATAACATCAGTTATCTGTAAATCTTACCTTGTAGGATACGAAATGATGTAAAATAAAGAAAAAGAGCATAAAGAATTGAACCGTCTCTAATATAACATTCGACTATAACATAAGAAACAAGATACAATATATAAAAAAACTATATAGAGACATGTAAAATGATAATTTATTATAGAAACTGTTTTTAATATCGTCTATAGATGACATAGCAAATATTATAAACAGCAGTTTTTTATACCATTATACATATCCTAATGGTAGTGTTTTTCACAGCACTAACAAGACAAGAAGGCAACGCATTAGTGAATTCCGTCTGCTTATCTTCCATGGTAACGAACTGACAATGCAAAATCTCATCACAGCACTAACACAAGAAGGAAACGCATTAGTGAATTCTGTCTGCTTACCTTCCATGGTAACGAACTAACAATGCAATATCTCATTCAGAATGAACATTCACCGCTTAAAGTTGGAACTGCACGTTATCAGTGTTTTGCTCTGACATTACTAACAGAAAACAGAAATATTCCAATCCCCGTTTTTCAATTACATAGAAAAACAAAGATATCGCCTGACATACAACATTTCTTTTCGTTTCTTTTTTTGACTCCCAGACATACATCATTTCGATAAGAAAAGGTACCACAACAAAGTAGCCACATGCACAGATGCACTTCAATACATTTTTACAATCTGGGACCTATTGTCAGTAAAGTACAACACAAGTTACCAATTCTTGCTGTAACAACAGAACTTCATCATAGTTCAAGACTAAGTGCATTGACATTGTAATGCTCATTCATGGTTCCAGAATTAGAATTTTGTATAGACGGCCACCTCGAGCATGAACAGACAACTGAGCATCACCCACCAGTGTCGCACGGGTGCACGTACACCCCTCTCCTTTCGGTCTAGCATTCATGATGAAAACAGTAATGTGTACACTTAACTAGATCTAAATATGAAACAAAATTAAAAAAAAAATCAACTTGAGCAAAAAGGTGCTCCTAAATGTTACTCTTGTTCCCCTTTTCTCTCTCTTCTAGACAGAACTAGAAACATGAAAATGCCGCTGAGCCCTACATCCTATCAAAGCTGTATACGCACAATATCAAAGTTAACCACTCCTTACATCCTCCTTATGCAATCCCCCATTTGCATTGGTCCAATGATGCTGAAATATGCACTGATCTTTCCCAGCTTATAATGGTATCACATTGACTCCCTGAAGCATGCCTTTTCCCAGCCATAGTAATTGTATCACATTGACTCCTTGCAATTCCATAGAAAAAGAAATACAGGGGGTTTCGTTCCCAAAATCCTCTTATATTGAACGAACTGTGCAATGAATGACTCTTATCTTTGGCTAGATCTGTGGTTCTGATTCACACATAACTGAGTTCCATTGCTTGCTGCTCCATCTGGCTCTCTAACTCTTCTGTAGAAGAGCACATAAGCTGCACCTGACTTCACATCTTCTTCATTGATGGCAGAAACATGGCTATCATCAAAATTGTACCACCGGTTCTCGTCCAGAAGCTGCATAAAACGAAACTTCTGATTATAATTCTAGAATACAGAGAGAAGTAGCAATCAAAATTATAGAACACGAAACGATACTAGACAAATGCTATCAACAACTTCTGATCTCTGACAATTTACAATCAAAAGAAAGAAAATGCAACTGATAATATATCTGCTTGGCAAGCCAAGTCCATGCTCAAAAGTAAACTGCAAGATTGCAAAATGATTTGAAATAAGAATCTAATTTGCAAGGATAACAGTGGTAAAATATTGAACATGAACCATTAAATACTGATCTATCAAACTTCAGCTCCTACTTCATAAAAGTCGTAAGCACATGTGAAAATAACCAAACACAAATCCAGATACTCAACAGGTTAACAGACATAATAACCCTTTGGAATCTCTATCAAACTATAATTCAGTTTCTTGCAGAGAAACTAAAATTGCAAAATAAATTTAGATTTTTGAAACAAACCTTTATGTATGCTGTATAATGCCCACTTGCCATGCTTCCGTAATGATTGCTCACAGCATACAACTCGTATATTTGGCGCCGCGAGCTCTTCTTGTTGGCAATATAGTTTGTCAAATTCAAGTCATGTATTGGGAAATTGACAAAAGTTTCTAGCTTCTGCTTAGTTGACCTACTAAATGAGAATCTCTTCAAATGTATAACTAACACTTCAGGCAGTCTCCATAAATCCAGCTTTTTGCTAGCTTGCCTTTGCTCCTTGCACCTCGGACAGTACCTAATTCAATAACATAACTGTTACTTTACACTGTTTGAAATGAAGGTTATAGACAACAGGCAGGACCACTTATCATGTGCCCGTTCTAAGCTTCTCTAATTTTTACCAAAGATCAAGAAACAGACTTGAGGGATTCAAAAAAATAAAAGCTTTTGATACTTTGCAATGGGCTAAAATTATGCTTTAATATCACTGAACAAGCAATACACTACAATAAACAACCATGCAATACAAATTAAGCTCCCTAGTTGAGGGATACAAAGTTTTATCATACCAGCATAAGGATTAGAGGGCGTATTTCATAGCTGAAGCAAAAAAAAAAGTCCAGTTTATTACGCATGCATTTTCTCATAGTGCATTGTAGCAGCCAAATCAGCTAACATTCAGCACTATAAAAACTACTACATGGAACTCCGTTCATCAGCAAAATTGGCTAACCACATCAGCAAGTAGTATATTGGGCCTAAATGTGTGTCACCACTTTCTTACAACAGCAGGATTGTTTTGCAAATCAAATAGGGCACTGGAGCTTAAATAAGTTTTGAATTTTCATACTCTGCAAAGGTACTAAGGTGTCCATGCCAACACCAAATCCTACACAGTTAACGTGGCTGTAACAGCTAAAATGCAAATATGGGTAACACAGCTACCATACTTGACATATCGTAACCCCTATGTTGACTGGCACTGCATATCAGCTAGTGCCAGGCACCGCTGAATTGAATGGAGCTTTTTTGTATATCAAATGTATCTTGGAATGAGTAATTTAGTATTGAAAACTAACCACATGTCTTCAGGAACAAGAGGTTCTTCTCTCAAGAAAGCATCCAAGCATGCATAGAGCGAAAGAGGTTCACCGCGGGTTCTCTTGGCAGGAGGAGCATATTTAAACACCTCTGGAAGGTTCTCCAAATGATGAGTGTTCAACTTTTTCAGATCTGCCTTAGACCAATTGACAAAAACTATAGTTGCAAGTGAAGACTGCGGGACCCTGATAGCATCATCAGATTTCTCAATAACTGTGTTGCTATCATCAATCAACTGTAGCTGAAATTTGCTGCTGTCGGTATTATAACTTTGTGTTCTTGTGGAAACAGAACTTTGAATTGCCGAATGCTGAGACTCCTGATTCCTTAGCATTGGTGCAAGCATTTTACGGACAATCTCATGGATATCAAAACCCGTAACAGTTTCATTGCGAGATATTTGTGCAAGAAGAGGAACACCATAGGGTTTCCAAGACGTTGAGCTGCTATTGTTTCCATGGTCCCTATAAAAAGCAAAGCTAACGCTATAAGACTTAGATGCGCAGGTAGTATTTTCCCACTATTCCATGTAAATAGCATATGGACATGGCATTCGGTTTGCTGGTATATAAAACAAGCAAATTACGACAGCTATCATTATAGCATGAACATAATTGTAACTAAAGTTTTTCTCTTTGCTTACAAGTCTTCACGACGATGCACAAATTGAATGTAACTTGCCCTTCTTTCCAATTTTGGGAGCCTATAAACTGCCAGATGATCATCATCTTTAATTGTAGATAGCTGAAGCACTGGATCCTCAAGAAAACGATGGATCCTATGATTACGTATCTGTAGATAAAATACAAGGAAAATATTTATTTATTAATAGTCATGAAATAAGCGAACATATGCACTTAGATCAAAAGGGCATTTGTGACAAACCTCGGCAGTTAGAAGTCTCTCCCCATTTCTAAGTGAGCATGCATTGCTGAGGGCTTGGATAAGATCCCTGCACCTACCTTGCTTTGGTACACTTACAGTGTATGGTGTTGGTGGCGCACTCCCATCACAAGTAAAGACCACAATGGTTATGCTTCGGGTTGAAGTGAATTGTAGGGGTAAGGAAAGATACATGAACGGGTCAAAAGTCACTGAAACCTTTCCACAGACTGGGCAGACCAAAGTTGACTTGTACTGTCCCTGGAAAATCATTATAAAATGCCACTGTTAGCAAAATATCTCTGACCAGCAATCAGAGAGATAAATGCAACATAATTGATGCCAGACATTTGAGCCTCATTTTTCTTTGTATTAATAGTTACTGTTCTGGCTAGCACTTGAAAGCGATTGACAGGTCGAGAACACAAAATCTAACTCAAAATTTGAAAACAGCCAATAAGAGGGCCATCGCATTTGTTGCGGATCCAAGTCAATTTTCATGTAACGTGCAGATGCTGTGAAGATAGCTCTTGTTTGCATACATTGCCTATGTGTCCCTGTGCATGTAAAGAGGCTGGCTTGCAGTATATCTAACACAAAAGCAAGGTCACAGACAAGAACTTTGAACAAACATTAGCATCAGTTCTTCTGTTTTGCCTTTTATCTTTTTACTTTTTTCTTCCTCAGGAACATTAAATACCTGAAAAGGAAAAGGTGCTCATGCGCACACAAGGTCATCCAAAGTACCACTTTCAATTAAGCACTAACAGAGCTAAGAACTATTCATAAGATTGCTAAGAAACTAAAACATGACCAGGTGCCTATCTGCCTATGCATCACCACATTGAGTGAAGTAATTCATACAGGTTTGGCCGTTTGGGACTACCTGGCATACATCAACAATGATTGAATCGTTTCTTGCAATATGATTTGCCCAATACTCATCTGCAACCTCTTCATCTGATCGTCCGTCAGCATCTTTGGATTTTATGTAAGGTCTATGTTTCACACGGTTCAAATCTTCATGAAGTCCATCCAGGAGGAATGCCAACAACTCCTGCAAGAATTTGCCAATATAAGAGATTTCACAAAATCTGAAGACAAAATAAAAGAGCTGTCTACAGAGTCTACAGATAGAATCAAACCTGCGAATCATGTTGGTTGTATCCACTGAACTGAGGTGCAAACCGAGAAAGCTTTGTTTTAAATGGTCGAGGAGAAACTGGGGTACGGCCAGGAGCCCAAAGTTTTCTCAGTAGCTCACCAAAAGCTAACGCAAGTTCACCCTACATGACTACCATCAGAACTCAGTACAATTAATATGCAAATGAACATGAAACCAGACAAAAACACCAATGCAGCAGCAAAGTTCTTTCTGCATGATTAACATGCATAATAGCTGTACAAAAAATGTTCAATAAAAATACTTGTTTATAATAATTGTATTGTGATCAATCTGTTACATGATATGTCAAAGGAAACACACATGAAGTTTCATCTCTGCTGCAAAGAAACTATGAAGAAAGTTTGATTTAGCATAATTATATCCTGTTAAAAGAAATCACACAAAGGCTACCATAAAAACTGAAACGCAGCACTCCGCCAGATGTAATGATCGTCTGATCGATAAATAAAAAAGCACATGTGTTATCAATATTTAAACAAAACTGATAGACCATTTTTAAATGAGAAAATTATAAATCTGAACCAAGATAACATAATCAAGATGGCAGCAGTAAGACTACCAGACTGCGAAAGTATGCAACACAAAAAATATATTCAAGAGAAATTTTACTACATCTAAAGAAGCTGTAGAAGTGCAGAGTATTATTTCAGCACATTTAAGTATCTGACATCTTCAGATGTGTAATTTACAACATATCCTGTCCCAAACCAGGAAAAAGGAGGAGGGTTGTGTTTGGCTTGACGAGTCTACGTAAAAAATCTAACCACCTTTTCATGGAATGAAACAACAACAAAGCCTACCCCAACTTGTTTGGGACGAAAGGCTTTGTTGTCGTTGTATCTGACATCTTTCAGTGGTTGCATATCAATAGTATCAAAAGAACTAAATCTGAATATTTGACTGACTGTTACCAATATTACCATGCTCAACAAGTTATACCGAATGCATGCAAAAGAATAGCCCCATCGTTTCTCCAAAAAAAAGCGGCTAAAGTTCAAGCATCAAGGCATCAAGGTCTTTCTAGTAGAAAGAGTACTTACCACCATACCCAGTGGATTTTGCCAATTTATTTCACGGTGGTAATCTTCACGAAAATATCTAGCGAACTCTGGTGTGTGCACAAGACATTGTACGGAACTGTTCATGAAACATGTATTTCCCAAGTTAAGTAGCCCTGTAAGACCTAAAGGAGATCCTCTGGTGGTCATGCCACTAGTACCATGCACATTATCCAAGTCACCATTGGAAGATCGCAGGTACTGGCTTTGTGTAAGACTAGAGCTGTAGCTTGCCAAATTCTCATTTGACAATCCTGATTTTGAAGCATCTGGAATCAAAGTTGATTCTTGTTCAAAAAATTCATTTTCTTGGATTGAACTCATGCATCCACCATCCAAACTACCATTTGCATCAGTAGTAACCTCAACTAGAATCTGTCATAACAAGACAAACAGTTCATAGTTAGATCATTTACTCTGGAAACGCTCTGAACTAATTGTGCTACAAATTTAGTGTCATTATGAGGGACAAGTACAAATCAGATAAATAAAAACATAGCTTGCCACTAGAAACGATGATAAAGTCCAGTTCTCACATCTTGATCCATCTGAATGTTGGCATCGTCAAGGGTTTTCTCCAAGTTATCCATCAAAGTATGCTTTGTTCGACCATAGTAGTCCCAAATGCACACCTGAAAAATAATGGCCATAACAACGATGAAAAACTTTTACTTGCAGGCCATAACTATAGACATCCAAAAACAACAGCTACCTACCTCATCTGGTACCAAATCGAAAACCTCGCAAGCCTTCTTATGAAGTTCGCCAACAGTATCCTGCATGAATTGATAAAATTTTCAATTCTTTCTTACGAAAAACATCTACTGAACTTTTACACAGTAGGGACATTAAAACAGTTCTACAGCAGTTTCTTCTTGATAAAGGATCTATCATCTCATAATTTACATAATTCAATCCCATTCTAATCAATTGATGGAAATGCAAAACAAATTATTAGTTAATATGTTCAACAGTAGCGAAAGAAATAACATACCTTCTTGCTTATCCTTATAACAGCTTGCTCTCCTTTTGGCATCAGAAGTAACTGAAGACGTAACGGATAAACTTCTATAGCTAAATCAGTTTGAGAGAAGCCAGTGTTGATTGCTTTTCTTGGTAATGTTGGCCCACCACCATACCTATTGATGCATTTTGACAATTAAAAAAAAGTGAATAGAAAGAAAATTGAAGATTACCACTCAACATTCCATTTGATATTCTAGTGTTCCAGTACTCAAATCCAAGAGTAGCTGCATAGTTTGTTTTTGTGTATGAGAACACCAGATCAACGTATCATAGTTTATCATATCAAGAACGCAGATAAATAAATACACCTCTGCTTATTAGAGAAGATCTCAACTTCTTAACCCGATTTGGTAGTTTAATAACACCAAACTTCTTCTTGCGTATTACGTTCCGCATCTCTATTTACCAGTAATCCAAAACATCTAGGAAGTAACTCGCATGCTACGAAAATTGTAAATGACATCTAGGGAGTAACTTGCATGCTACAAAATTTGTAACTGAGGAAACCATCTTTCTACATATAAGAGCAGAGCCCTCGAGTCTCAGGATTTGGGGGATATTGTGACAAAACAAAAATTTGTTTCTGTGCCGTTTTCTTTGTACAATCATTTTAGGAAGCAAGATGTTGGATAATTTCCTATAAAATTCGGCTGAGTCAGATCACAATGCAATTTTCTAAGACAAAGGACTAAAGTTTGATATTTCACTTAGCACGTCCAGGAAAGTGATATTTGGTATACAAGCACCTAGGACAATTAATCCATAAAAATACAATAAGGTAGCACAAAAGAAAGATAGATCCATGTGCATAGAATAGATACATTAGAGCTGTGTAGCAGAAACAAAAAAAAACCTCACATGATTAGGCACATAGGAGCGTTTGAAAAGTGACAGATCTAAAGAGGATATTAGTCTTTTTGGAATCGGATTCTACATTCTGAACAAATGTGACGTACCAACCATGCAACTTTTCCCAGACTTGCTGAGGGAGCAATATATAATCACGGCCCTCAACCAAGGTATCATGTAGCTCAATATCCATGTTGGAGACTTCAGATGCTGTGTCGTCTATCAAATCTGTATTGTCAATAGCTCCTGGCCTTCTTGGAGCATTTGAACCAAACTCATGATGATGAGAACCATTACTTGTTGCACTAGCCAAATCTTGAATGACGTAATCAATCCAACATTGCCACCACCTATTTGAGTCAACCAACAAACATGTATGTATAAGATCCAAATGAGGAATAAACAAATGAAGCAATCGGCAGGTTAACAATCAGTCAAAAAATAAGATCTGCATTTCAGAACATCGCTTCTGAAACAGATATTTTAAAGACTTTTATCTCCATTATATAGCCACGTATAAAATATGCAAATCAAGGGTACAGCTAAAGAATTTAATATCGAAGTGAAAGATGTCAGAAGCTATCTTTCATTCAACAAGGTATCATCTCCCATGTTATCTAGGCATCCTGCCAGCAGCCATGCCTTGACTATCCCAAATTATATTATAAAATATCCTAATAACATGGCAGGAGAGATCAAAAGGATAGCTCAAGCAATTCATCCAAACTGGCTAAGATTAACAAGGTCATAAAATGAGTTTACTCCAACTCTCAACTAATTACAAGGCCATAAAATGCTCAAACTGGCTCAGAAAGCACAGGCAAGAGCTCTACACAGCAGTCTAAAACTTGGAAACAAAGGTCAAATTCCAAATCTTGCTTGCACACTGCAGCCACTAGAACCAGATACAACCAGATTGAAGCTCCACCAAACTCGGCCAAATTTCCACACAACTCAAGCGTTCTAGCTGCATCCATGCCTCAGAACTTTCCCAATGCAAAACAGAGCCGCATCCTAGGATTTGCTGTACCCACAGCCACACCCCAGAACTGAAAGCAGCCTGTGCACCGCATCACTCCTGTCCATATCTCTGAGCAAAGCACACGAGCAAGCGGCATACGCGCGGCGGCGAAAACACGCCCCAGGCGGATAAATCTAGCTCGAACTGACCTTGGAGGAGAAACAGCACAGAGCCCCCATCTTGCATCAGAAAGAATCACCCAAACCACCACCAAATCCGGCTCCCAAAATACCTCAAAGCCACTCGAAATCACTCGTAGCAGCCCAGCCCAGGCCGGCACGCGCGCCGCGACATCTCGCCTGTCGCGGCGCGAAAGCATCCCCCCCCCCCCCGGGGTGAAACAATAGCAGCAAGAAAAAGAAACTAAAAACGGCTACATCCGGGACGAGATCGAGAGGGGAGGAGGAGGACCTGTTGGTGATAAGGAAGAAGGTGTCGCCCTCCTTGGAGTGGGCCTCCGCTGCGACGGTGATGTCCCGGATCAGCGCCATCTCCTCCTCCGCTGGCAGCTCCGGCGCCAGCGCCGCCACCACCATCTCCATCGCCGCCACCCCGCCGGCGACGGGGAGGAGGAGCCCGCCGGCTAGGGTTTGGGTTTGGGCCCTCCTCTAGCCTTCGTCTCCTCCGAGCTTCTTGGGCGCCGCCGAGTCGAAGCGAAAGGCGCGGCCCCTTTTCCCCCGGAAGCTCTTGGTGGAAGAAGCGGCGGCGGTGGTGGCGAATGGCGATGGCTCTGCGAAGAGGGAGGGGCGCGGATCTACAAAGTTCTTTTCTGGGCTGGAGGAGCGCACCCCCGGTTCAGGTCCGTCTCTCGGTCTCCCCCTCCTCAGTCTCTAAATTAATGGTCAGGCCTGATTTGATCAATTGGAATGGCTTATTGGTAGAGATGGCAACGGGTAAATACCCATCGGGTATTGTCATTTCATATCTGTACCTGTTAGGTGTAAATTTACCCGTCGGGTTACCCGTATCCGCACGCGGGTAGGAAAATTTACCCATACCCGTACCCGCGCGGGTATTACTACCCGACGGGTAACCCGTACCCGCAAGCATACCCGGTTCAACACATAAGAATCTCATCAATTTAGACATTCATTAATCATACATGCCAAGCACAAAAGCGTCTAATGATCAAAATTAGTACATCACATAAACATACTTGATATGACCATATCAACATATGACAAACAAATAAACAATCAACAACAAGTAGATAATAAAATTAACATTTGAGTGGGATGTCTAGTTGTTTAATGCGGGTATTCATTACCCGCGGGTAGGCGGGTATGGGTAGTATATACCCGCACCCGCCTACCCGGCGGGTAGAGGGTGTCGCCCAATAACGTACCCATGGGTACATAAAATTTTCCATACCTGTCTCTTTATCGGGTAAAACCCGTCGGGTATTCGGGTATCGGGTACCCATTGCCATCTCTACTTATTGGCTAGGCTAAACATCTCTCATCTCTGGCGCTCCATGATGACAGTGTGACAGATGTTTAAGGGTTGTGTATTTTTCGCGTTAAGTTGGGGGAAGGAATGTACAAGAATGTAGCAAAAGGATTCTTGGTTAATCAATGATGATGCCTGCACAACATTTTCTAGTTTTTGTTATTGTGTAAAATTTTAGTTTGTCATCGGAACACACTGATTTATATATATATATATATATATATATATATATATATATATATATATATATATATATATATATATATATATATATATATATATATCATAGGTCAATTTTGGTCCAGCCCACCCCCCTCTCCTTTAGCCGGTGGCCCATCCTTTCTCTTAGCTCACCCGACCAACTCGGCCCAACTGCCGCTAAACCCTAACCGTAACGGCTCGCACTATCATCGTCGGCCATCTCCAGCTCCACTGCCACAGGAGTGCAGTAGCCCTCAGTTTCCATGTCACGCATACCCCCATAGGCTATAAATAGCCTGGCCAACCTCGTTTTTCGCACCCTCACATCATATCGCATACGAAGCCCTAGCCGCCTTTGAAGCATCTAGGTCCCTAATTTAATGTTTTAATAATTAATGACAATCACGCTTAAGTGACTAACATGTTTATTTGTAAATGAGAAAGGTTTAGTCCCGGTCTTGATAAGAAGCATGGAAATTGTGTGGGATGGATGCTTTTGGTATTAGCTCAAGGCAAAGGTAAAAGAAGACTAAGGGTGCCTTTGGTTGAGCTTTTGGGAGCTGCTTTTGCTTCCAAAAAGCCAAAAGCCAACCAAAGGGGTGGAAATCAGAAGCTGCTTTTTCAGAAGCAGCTACTTTTGGGTAGTACAGTTTTGAAAGCACCTTGGACCCTGCTTTTGGCTTTTGGCTTTCTGCTTTTTGAAATGGTGAAAATAGAGAGCTGTTTCACTGTTGTTTCAAGGAAAATAGAGATAGGAGGTAAGTTTTATACTTGTTTGAACCAAACAACTTACAGCTTTTCCACAGCCCACAACCTACAGCAGCTTTTTCACAGCCCACAGCTCACAGCAGCTTTTTCAGAAGCCACAGCTCAACCAAACACACCCTAAGGATCTTTTCATAGCTTTTGTTGGTCTCGGTGTTTGGTGTTTGAGACCTGGTTGCTAGAATAAGTGTTGTACTATTAAGAGGGGTGTTTGTCTAGTAGCTTGATAGCATCTTAGTGCCATATTGCTCAATCTTTGTTGCATGTTAGGTCATTTGATATGCATCCTTGTCTTTGGTGTTCTAGAATTCCTAAGCTGGTATGATCGTCATTTATAATGTGGTATGACTGCTCCATGGTATGACCGCATAATATATGCCGATTACTTTTTTCTAGAACGGCTGATTTTCTCCTTCCAACTGATTTTCACCAACAATATGACCGTTGTTGATCAAGTGGTACTACCGCTGTAGTGGTATGACCGCAATAGTGGTAGGACTGCGCTTTTGTTGCTAGTTGCAATATTCCAGAGCGCATGTTTTTTGGGCATTTTTGGATGTCTTGAGCATGGTACTACCACTATGCTAACCCCGGTATGACTAGAGTTGCAGTATGACCGCACTTTAGTTGGCGATTACCCTTTTCCAGAGTAGGTGTTTTTTGGCTTCCCTGATTTCACTCGAGCGGTCATATCATGCCTTATGAGGGTGGTACGACTGGACCTAGGGTTAATAGCTAGTTTATGTGCATTTAGTGCACAATAAATAGCCATTGAATCATGATGCAGTCCGATCTATCACAAGTGGCGATATGATCACTCCCGACTAAAAAGTGGGGATTTTGTCTCCAACGGCTACCATGGTGGTTCGGGGTTATAACTACCCCCTTTCCTACAGCAAGGCCTTTTTCGAACCCATACAGCAAGGCCTTTTTTGGAACCCAAATGGATACATTTGAGTCGTTGCATCTTCTCTTCATCTCCTGAGCATTGATTTCATTGTTGAGGTTGTTGAGAGCATTGAAATGCATATCATCCATTGTTTGAGCTTTGTGGCACTTGGTTATCATCAAGCAAGCATCATCAACTTGTTACTCTTGGAGGTTGCCGAGTGCTTGGTGTGTGGAACTAATGATCTCTTCAAGAAGATTATGAAGAGGCACAGTATTGGTGTGAAGGTTGGAGCTCACCTACCTGGAGTGGAAAAAAGCTACCCTAGTGAATTGAGGAAGGCTCACTTTGCGTACAGAGTCAATTTGATTTGTTTAAGCTCCCTCAACATGGATTAGGGGAGTTTGGCAAAACTTCGAGACCATAGGAAAAAGCTTTTGTATTCATCTTGTGATTCTCTCATTTACTGTTTACTTTGTGTATTTACATTCCTAGTGATTGAATTATATTCTTGTCTACTTAGAATTTCAAACCTTATTTAGACTTAAATTGTTGGTGCACTTAGTAAGACTTAGACTATTTATGCCTTAAATTGCGCAAAATCGAATTTCATTTTCATTCTAGCTCAAAATTTGGGTTTTAGCCAAAAACAAATTTCAAAACCTCCTATTCACCCCTCTAGTTGGCTATCCTTGATTTTATAAGTGGTATCAGAGCTTTGTCTCTCTTTATTAGGCTTTAGCGCTTGAGAGAAAAGGACGGCTAGTGAGGTAATTTCCATAGGCATGACACCTTTATTTGATGGTATAAATTATGCTTATTGGGAGGTTCATATGGCCGTTTATCTTAAGACCATAAGCCCAAGCATATGGAGAATTATTGGTGATGGTCTCGTTATTCCCCTTGATCCCACACATCTTACCGAACAAGATGAGCGGAACTCTCACCTTAATGCTCAAGCTATAAATGCTCTTTTATAGCCTTGAAAGTGGCTGAATTCAATAGAGTAAGCAATCTTGAGATTGCTCATGATATTTGGACCACTCTATCAGAAATCCATGAGGGTATATTTGCGGTCAAGGAGGCCAAATTGCATAGGCTTAAGGTCAGGTATGAGACATTTGTTATGTTGCCCCATGACAATATCAATGAGATGTACTCAAGGTTAAACAAAATAGTAAACGAACTCAAGGGCCTTGGTCCACTACAAGGAATCTTAAATTTCATTGCAATAGTTAAATATATTACCATGAATTATTTGGTCGTTGCGATAAATTTGTAATATTGCCACAATTCTAAATTGTTGTTACCATTTTTATTTTCATTGCAATAAATCGATTGTATTGCAATGAAAAAAATAAATCGTTGCATTAACTAATTAGTATTGCAACAATTTCATATTGTTGTGATATGTATATTCTTCTGCAATGATATATAGGTATAGTATATCCTAATTTATTTTTCCACAAAATCAGGTACTTGTTGACTCCAAGATATATAATCAAACTACAAAAAATTGTCTCCAACAAATATAATCACATATCACTACTTCTTTTTCCACTCTGGCGACTGCTACTGCTACTTCTCCATCCATTTTTAGTCCATTTCCCCTTCTTGTTTTCCTCTTTCCCTCTGTTCATTTGTTACGTAAAGTATTTGTTGAGCCCAAAACATGCCTATGTTGGGGCCAAATCCATCGAGGACTTGTAGCTACGGGTCAGTTGGTGGGCTTGTGCCGATAAGAGCCAACCTACTAGTAAAACTGACTAGAGCCATACCAAATAGTATAATTGAACAGGAAACACCGAGGAGAGTAGCGACTCTAAATTGAGAGGCGGCCAAACTGAGTGGATGCCATGGATCATGAGTAGGGCTTGAAGCTCAGTAGTGATGGCATTGCCTCTGCCCAAAACGAGGCCATTGATCGATGGGAGCGCCTCCGCCGTCTCGCCCTCACCAAGGACCCCTACTTCATGTGCAACTACCTCGGAAGGTACACCCTACAAAAACCTAGCTTCTTTGGGTTCGCACTGCCTCTCTATTTCCACTCTTAGTTTCATGTGTCCATCTATGAGTCCAAGCTATGCCTAACGTTGCACAAAAATCAACCTTCCATTCCCACTGCATTCTGTTCCTTTGCTAAATTTGTGGCTAAACTCCTCCTCCTTTATCCTCCAATTTGTGCAGTGTATCTCGAGTTCAAATAAGCTGAGGAAGGTGGGGCGATGTGGTGGATCTTTGGCTTACTTCGATTTCGCATATCTTCTTGCAAGATTCACTGGTTTGGGTTAGAATTAGTGGGAAAGATTCGATCTATGAGTAGTCGGCACTGGAATCATTACAAGATTTTATTTTTCTACTGAAAGCATCTGGCTTTGGAATACTAGGTGTAAATTAGAATACAAGGTTTGGGTAGATTCTGACAGGGGAATCATGCGATCTTTTAGCTCTTTGTAGTGCATGGTGTCATGGCATTAGCAAGGTCACTTTGATTAGATGTAGAATAAGCTAGCCTGCAACCATTATTGTGCAAGGTCTAGTTTCCTGCATACTTTTAGAGTTTACTAGATGTGGATGCAGTAACATTCCTTTCTTTAGTTTTTTGTGTGCAAATAATAGAGATTGAGATTGTTGTATACTTGTACTACTGCTTGGTTATTGTCATCAGTGGTACTTTCTTTGCTATAATCATTACTGGCTAAAGCCAATTTTTTTGTGCAGAACATTACTTCAGTTAATACATACTTTAATAATTCCTGAGGTGCACAATGGACACTATTATCGTCATCTCACTTGTTGCACTTGTGTTGGGAGCCCTCTTTGTTATCCCAAGATCCAACAACAAAGGTAAAAGCCGCATCACTTGTATTCTCAATTGAAGTCAATTCAAAATCATTAGCATTGAGTAATATTGTAATGTAGGTAAACAGGGTGGACCTAGGGCTCGGGCTAGGGAGGCTTTTCTTGGCTCAACTAAATTAATGTCATTTTACTATTCATACGGCCCAAACAACCCAATAGCCCCCTTGGGTTGGCACAGTGCTAATGCCACCCCCGGCCCCCTGTGCACAGTCGCGTGCACGTAGATGCGTAGACTCCCTCCTCATTTCCTCACCCTAGTCAGTAGTCAATTTCGTCGTCAGAGCTGACGCGCCGTGCACGTGTGCCGCCCTATCCCGACCGCCAGCTCTGGCCATGCGCCCACGTCCTTCAGGTTCCGCCTCCGCCACGATGCCACCTGCTCTGACATCTACGGCTCCACCCTCCACCTCGGCGCAAGTGCAAGGCGGTCTGCCAGTCGCCCAGTCCGCCGGTTCGCTCGGCACCCGTGGCCCGCCCCTCCACCTCTGGCACTCCTTCGCCAGTCGTCCACCTCTGGCTCCACCCCCATAGGCTGCAGCCTGGCATCTGAAACTCTGATGGTTATATATATCTTGTTAGGCTCTTAGCTTCCAACTGTCCCCCACAATCTCTCAAGTCTGAATAATACATCCACAGATCCACTAACCCTGATCTACACATAAAACATAAGTAAAATGATTTAATTGTGCTTTCCCTGCAATTATGGAGGTCTATGGTTGGTTACACACTTACACACCATCAATGTAATTACTAGGCTTGAGATAGGTTCTCTGCATTGACCAACTAAGATACAAGGGTTTCACATAATTGAAGGATTTCAATACCTGGATTTATAAAATATAAATGTCAATACCAGGATTTCAATAGATAATTTTCATCTTTGATTTTTTAAGAGCTCTAATGCTAAACTGAGATAGTATCACAGTAACATTACCTTTAGCCAGATTAGAGCCAATATGTCTTTTGTGGGCTGTTTGACTATTTTAGTCAAATCTTACATTTACATGGTCTCATCATTTGGAGTCTAAATAGCATTAGCAGCAACCTGGCAAAGAAAGGGAAGTAACCAACTGAACGAGTGAACCATATAACAAAATGGTTGTAGTTAAAGAAAACATCTCATGCTTTGTTCAGCCCAAGGCAGGCTCCCCTCACTTTAAACTAAGTGGGTCATGCAAATTTCTCTACTGGATATATAATTTGGTTTTATTGAAATTTACTAAAAATTAATCAACTGATCAAGTGTTTGCATATATGTAAAGCTCATAGCTCTGCGGAACTTCCTTTTGGAAGTTTTAGCTAGGTTTATTAAGATATTTGTTCAGATTGGTAGGATCGGAGGGTGTGAAATACTAGTATTGCCTATTTCATGGTTTGTTTCACAATAAATACTCTTGCAAGAAAGTAGTTATACTACATATGCAAGTGTGATTAATAGTTTAATACAACTAATTATAATTGTATGTTGCCATTTGTTAGGATTGTTGCTAGATGGAGAGATACTATTCTATTATAACTTACCCCCTATGTCATTTCTGGGTCCGCCATTGCAGGTAAAGGAAAGGGAACAAATTTAGGAGGCAATGGAATGGCGAATTATGGTATTCTGCATTTGCGTAGTGTAGTTTTCTGTAATGCATGCACATCTAATTTACTTTAACAAATAAATTTATCTTTCAATTCAAAAATCTAGGAGCTATACAAAGAAAGAGGTATCAACTCACAGCACAAGCAAGGATTGTTGGACCATAATCAATGACAAGGTTGGAAAAACAATCTACCAGTTTACCAATTGCCTTCATCCCGCATTATTGTGAACTTTGAAATTGGAAATTTTTTTATTCTTTTGTCTCATGATTTGTCGATTTTGTTATTGATCCAGGTTTATGATGTAACTCCATATGTGGAGGAGCCTCCAGGTGGTGATCCCATTCTAAACAATGATGGTGGTGATTCAGCGAAGGCATTTTTTGGTTTGTAACTTGTCATCTATAGTTTGCATCATATTCTATCGGATTTTTTAGCATGGACCATAGAATAGTTGGATGTTGCTTTGCTGCATCTTTTCTAGGTGAATTTTTTTTTGCATATTTTTAGTAATTTAATTATATTTTTGAGACGTAGTAATTTAGTGACTGACACAGAGGTAGTAATTTAGTGACTGACAGGGCTAGAGAAATGTGAACTTACAGAATTATCTGTTATATATAGCTTTCTCAAGTAAAGACTGCCCAAAGAAATGGAAATGTGTGATGCTCTCTTTTTCAAAACTTAAGCATGATTAGTTCTCACCAACTTCTGCAAGCCAGGAAAAGTCATCATTGTCCTCCAAGTGACAAGGTAATGACACCCTTAATAGCATGTTTTCTATTCAATTAAAATCATGTAAATATTAACTGCTTCATATTTGTTACAATTCATTTTAAGTATCTTTGCTTTCTGCCTTGTAGGATTCCCTTCTGTGATGGATCTGAAGATTAAAAAAGTTTAAAGTTCTATTACCAATTTAGAAGGTGCCCTTGTCATGAAGAACACCCAGTCAAATTTCTACTTTGACTATATAGATATTTGTTTGTGGAACCTATGGATTTTTTTCATTGTTAACAAAAATTGTATGAATGCCTGGACAAGTACTCTTGGATATTTGCTTCCAGAATCATTTAATTATTATGAATGCTTTGGACATGCTCCAGAATTATGTCTACTATTGGTTAAATTTATGATAATAACATCTATTTAGTTCATAAAGTGATATTGGTAGAGTGAAATAGGTCTATGTATGTATGACAATATAGAATTTGAGTTGTGGCAATAGGTTATTACCACGAAATATAGTCAGTTGCATTAAGTTGTTACCATGAAACATAGTTGTTGCGTTAAGTTATTACCATGAAATATAGTTCGTGGCAACAGGCTATTACCACGAAAAACTGGTCGTTGCAATAGGTTGTTGCCACGAAATCCAGTACATTGCATTAAGCTATTGCCATAAAATCCAGTACATTGCATTAAGCTATTGCCACAAAATCCAGCGCTTTGCATTAAGCTATTGCTATGAAATTCAGTGCATGCATTAAGCTATTGTCACGAAATCCAGCGTGTTGCATTAAGTTATTACCACGAAATTTAGCTCGTTGCATTAAGCTATTACCACAAAATATAAATCGTGGAAATATGTATGTGTTACAACGTTTTCTATTCATGGTGATAGAATGCTACCGCAACAGTACAATTGTTGCGATATGATAATTTATCACCACGTTTTATTTTTCGTTGCAATGAGCTACTACCACATGGTTTATTGTAACGCTTGGCAATGATTTTAATTTTGTTGCAAAATGTGCATATTGCAACAATCTTAGTCTTAATGCAATAATCAATTTTGTCGCAACAATCATGTTTCTTTGTAGTGGTTCTACACTAACCGATCTTGATGTTGTTTGAACGAAGCTTAGGGAATTACTGGACAAGTATGAGACCTTTGTGACCTTGTTCCTCAACTCCTCTGACTTTGTAAGAATGACTCTTACCACTGTATTGGATAATCTCATAAAAAATGAGTTATATAAGAAAGACAAGGAAGAACTCTTAGAGCAAATTTCCTCCAAGAAGAACATTGCTTTCAAGGCAAAGGCAAAGTCAAGTGATGAAGCAAATGATGATGAAAAAGATGACTTCGAAGAGGAGATGTCTTTCCTTATGAGAAGAATAAAAAGATTTATGAAGAGACACTTGAATTGAAGTACTAACTTTGACCAGAGCAATAAGGCCCAATCCTCAGGCACAAGGCACTACTCCAACATTTGTTGCTATAAATATGATGAGAAGGGCCACAATGCCTTATCAAGAAGGATGAAAAAGTCTAAGTCATCCAAGTAAAAGGAGCACAATGGCAAAAAGAAGCTCTCCAAGAAACTTCACAAGGATGGTAAATGTGAAGCTCACATTGGAGAATGGAACTCCGATGAAGAATATTTTCACTTTGACTCCAAGATGATGTGTCCTCAAGAAAGAAGGGACTTGCTAGAGTTTCTACCAAGGAGGCTCCATCGCTACTCTACACCTCTTTGTTACATGGCAAAAAGGGATCATAAGGTAACAAATGATGATGATGAGAGTTGCTACCAATGAGGTTCTGTTGATATTCTCTACACCTCTTTGTTTCAAGGCAAAAAGGGGTCATAAGGTAACAAATGATGATGATGAGAGTTGCTACCATGGAGGCTTCATCTCTGTACACCTTGTTTCATGGCAAAAGGAGATTATAAGGCAATAAATGATAATGATGAGCCTACTTATGATGAGCTTATAGAAATGTTAGAGGAATTAAATAAGTACCTTGGCTAGAGAAGTTAAAATTTAAGGTCTTGAAGCCATGCCATGTAGCTATAATCTAGACTCTAGTTCTTGCATGAGCTATAATTGTGATCCTCTTCTTGTGGTTAAGAATAATGGTGAGTTCTTTTGGGCTATGGCTTATGACTTAAATTTTTGAATTTTGGCTGTTCGTGAGAGGAAGTACGTAAAGGAAAATAGTCGCATGTGATTTTGGCTAGTGCAGCTGAATTCAATACACTTTTTTACTGCAGTCTTTTTATTGACCTCACCTTGAAAAATATACCATTTGAAAACTAGTTATTGTAGCATAAATCATAAGCCACAAGCTATAAGTAGAAAAGAAAGGAGCCAATGAGCTAAGGCTCAAGTTGACAAGCTAAGTAAGGGCTTGGAAAGATGATTAGGATGGGAGTTTATGGTTCATGCTATATTCTTAGGAAATCTAAGAGACCATGTGAGGTGTCACTGGTCGATATGTGATGAACAATTAGTACATTTGTTGAGTTGGATTTTGATTGTGCAAAAAGCTCCATAATTTTCAATGTCTAGAATTAGGGGTGGTTTGACCAATTTGTAGGGTCGGTTAGACCACTATGCATGCACCAATTGTAAGGTCGAGGAGGTCGACTACACGGGGTGAATATGTGCTTTTGAAATTCATTCTTTGACTAAAATCGAGTTTATATGCAAAAGCGTAAATCAAATCAATTTTGAACAATTAAGGTCTAAATCTTCTAGGCTCACCTAAGTGCACTAATACCCTAAGTCTATGTCAAGGTTTGCAATCCTTGGGTGACAAGCAATCAATTCAATTTCTATGAATATAAATTGCAAGTATGTAAATTGAGAATAAGAAAGCAAACTACAATTGACACAGTTTTTTCCCGTAGTGTTTAGAGATTTGCCGGTTTCTCCTAATCTATGTTGAGGTAAGCCCAAACAAATTGGACCGGTTCCACGAATTAAGACAAACTCCTCAATTCCACTAGCAGTAGTTCTTTCCACCTCTAGGTAGGTGAGCTCCAACCTTCATAACAACGTCGGACCTTCTTACAAGCTTCTTTGAGAATATCATCAAACATGACGACCCTAAGGCTGTCTAGGAGTCAGCAATATCTAAGAGTAACAAGTCAAGCCATTTTCTTGACTCTCACCAAGTGCAACGAATGTACAAGATCAAGTGGATACAAAATCTACTTTTAGATACAACACATGCAACTAGAGACTTTTTCTCTTTTCTTACAAGGTGCAACACATGCATAATTTAGAGGAGATGCTCACATTAGCTCAAGAATGCGGAGTAGGACATCAACAACCTGTGTAACCCTCCTCCCAACTGGCCAAGGGGTATTTATACTCCCACATAAGAAAATAGCTATTGGGAGTAAAAACCAGGAAATTTGGTACTACTATAGGCAAATAGTGTAACATTTGAAGCACACTACAATTTGAAATTTTCAGATTTTCAAGATTTTGACATTTCAATTTTGCTTCAAAAGCTAGCTGAAAACCTAACCTACAGATGTTCAATAAATATAAGAAAATTTGTCAGCATAGGTCAATAATAGGGGATTAAAAGTCATTATTATGTCTTCCTCAGATTATGAGCACACTAAAAGATACAAAAATCACAAATCTGCTCAAAATCATCTAAGTTCTAAAATTTCAGCATTTTGTTAAAATGAGAAAAGTGCACAACTTTCACAAATGTAGTTGAAATACTTTTAACTTTTGCAAAAATGAACTTTGAAGTCCTAAGAAACTTTTCAAACAAGAATTTTTAAAAAAGAAGTCCCCATTCAAAAGTTATGCCAAAATCTACTTTGGAAGCATGTGGATACAAGGATTTTTATTAAAAGCTCAAAAACTAATTTCCACTTCATAAAAACCAAATGAAGCAAATGAGAATGAAACACATTTATTCACAAGATTCATAAAACAATTTAAGCAAATAGGTAAAATAGTTTTTCTAATATTAATACTTTACGCATTTTGCTTTAGTAGGCCCAAAATACCATATAGGTTTTTTGCAAAGAAAAACTCTCCCTTACACAAAGGTTTCTCTTGGCATTTATTTTTCTTCTCCTTTGACACACAAAGAATTTTTCTCTTCTTATTTGACTTCTCTTTTCATATCTCTTCCCTTTTGTTTAACCTTAGTAGTGGATTTGGGTGAACTAACACATCTAGCAATCACAATGCCATTTTTGTCCTTCTTAAACAAATAATTATTATTGAAGAGAGTTGGCTTGGAAATATTACCTTTGGGATAATCCTTACTAAAGTATCTCTTTTCTAGGCAATTGTAGCAAGTTTGACTTTTCTTCTGCACTTTGTCTTATTACTTTGCTTAATGTTGTTTTGCCTTCTTTTTGATGATATTTGCTTGTCATTCATCCTGTTAGAACACATGGAGGCAAGGTGTCCTTTCTTGTGGCAATTAAACCAAGTTATGCCCTTTATTTCCTTTCTTGTATTGTTAACTCTCTTATTGTCAAGTTGCCTCATTTTTGATGACTTTGACTTGTCATTAATATTGTTGGGGCACTTTGGGGCTAAATGACCCTTCTTATTGTAGCCATGGCACTTGACTTTCTTCGTGTGTTATGCATTGTGCCTAGTTTTGCTATTCTCTTTCTCGGAGATGAAGCCAATCCCACTCTTGTCATTTGAGTTTCGTTGCTTGCTCAAGATATCATCAAGAGTGACCTTCCATTTGTAGCACTTTTCCAAGTCATTTCTTAACTTGATGACTTCGGACTTGAGTTATTTGTTTTCCTCTACAAGTTAGTCTCAACAAGCATAGAGGAAGTAGAATGTAACAACCCAGATTTTTTATTTAAAAATAATATTAAAATAAAATAATTTAAATAAGTATTTTAGTTGCCTGAGTTTTATTTGCCCTGATTTTTCTGTTTTTTAAAAGGCTAGATTTAAAAAAATTAATTTAAGTAAAACTCAGAAATATTGTTAAACAAAATGATATTTTGAATTTCTATAAAAATCCTAATTCAAATTAATTATTTGGATTTTATCTGGGTTTCTAGAGTTTTAAAATCTACTTTTTAAAATTAAAAGTATTTTAAGTATACATTTATAGTACCAACTCTTTTTGGAAATAATTTTAATAAATCCAAACATCTCCAGAAACTTCTGTGAATTTTTCTGGAATTTTTGGAATTTAGTCCATGTATTTCTGAGCCTTTTTGAATTTCCTTGGCTTTTCTGAAAATCCAAAATCAAAACAAAAAAAATTAAAATCCTAAACCCCTCCCTCTGGCCGATGTGTGGACGGTCCAGATTCGTCACCCCGGCCCAATCCTCGCCACCCGCACCCCTCCTATCTCTTCCTCTCTCCCTGGTGTCACCCATCAGCGCGCCTCCCTCTTCTCTCTCTGACCGCCTGGGCCCACCTGTCAGCCCTCCCCTTCTCCTTCCCCGCCCCTTCTTCCTCCTCCCGCTCGGTCGTGCCATCACTGCCGCCATTCCCGCCGCCTCCCCGCTCGCCTGGATCTTCTCCCTTCTCCCTCCCTCTTCTTCCCCGACCGACCCCACCATCCCCACGCCCAAATCCCCCCATTCTCGCGCAGCTTTCCCCTAATTCCCCGCAACGACCGCCGCCCCCGCGCCATCTTTGACGAGAAATCCCCACCGACTCCGCCCTCCCCGACCCCTATAAAAACCCCCTGGCCTCCCCTCTCTCCGCACCACCTCCCCCTCCACTCCTCTCTCCCTCCCGACCACTCCACCTCCGCCGCGTTGGAGTATCCGAGCCGCCTCCGCCGCCTCCTCATCATTGGCCACCTCCGAGCCTCGCTGAGCCCCAAGCAGAGGTAAACTTGACTCCCCGCAGCCTCCTCTCCCTCTTCCGACCTTCGCCACTCGCCGTCCGCCACCGGAGCGTCGTCGCCGCTGCCGTGCCCAAGGTCCCCGCCGGCGCTCACCACGTCAGCGCCGAGGATGAGGTGGCAGCCAACGTGGCCGCCACGCAAGCGCCAGTTGCCACGCCCCACCCCCTTGCCACCTCGGCCTCCACCGCAGTCCGTTTACTCGATCCACACGGACCAGGCCCACCTGTCAGTCAGCAACCCCAGGGCTGACGTCATAAACTCGAATTTTCAATAGAAAAATAATTTGGCCGAAAAGAAAATCCCTGCTAACGTCATAATTCCTATTTTTCTTTAGCAAAATGATTCCAAAAATCCAGTTTGTTCATTTTCTTTGATTTTAAACTTCCAGGAGCATGTTCTCCTTCGTCTTAACTCCGATTTAGCCCATTCAAATTTCTAAATTCATCAAAAATTCCCCTCTATTCATTTTTGCCCTCAATTTAATTATTTGGAGTCTATTTGAATTTATTTGGATTTTATTTGAGTTTGGTGGGTTATTTTTACGTGTAGACTGCGACGATTCCGGAGAATTCTATGACGGCGAAGCACACCCACTTGAGGAGCAAGGCAAGTCACACACCTTGACTATGTTGATCCCTGATTGCAAAATAAAATTATGTTGTCTTAAATTAATTCTGCATGCTTATTTTTATTTACTGTATTTCAATTTAGTTTCAAATTCAGTTAATACCTGTTTGTTAATACCTCCTTTGACATTGCAAGTCCTTATACCTTGTCACCCTAGAATCAAACTCTAGTTAGTACACTAGTATTGGCTAGAGAATTTTAAATCAAATGCTTAGTCATGCTTAGACATAATTGGATTTTGGGATACCTTTTCACATAAAATGATAAACTTTTGAGATGTATTCTTGACTTCGGAGAGTCAAGAAGGATGATAAAATATTTTGAAACAAAATATAAAATCTGGTTTAGACTTAGGCTAATGGTTAGGTGATGGGTGCAGGCATGCACTGTTGTTCGGAGGCACAGTGTTGATTATCGTGCACAGGGGGTATGTGGTTGAGCCTAAGTCAATTAAGGACCGGTCTGTGAGCTACTGTTGCAAAGCCCTATTGTACTACCACAAGGCTGGTATGGGACAGTCTTGGTTGATTAATTTGCAGGTCCCAACCCGAGTCTCATCGTAGGTTGAAAGTGAGCGTGGCGTAGGCCATGAGAAGTCTCACTCGGCCTAAGAGGGGGTCCTGGTCTGGTGGATTCCTTACTGGGGGAAATCTTTGCGTTGGCTTGGCCAGGTTGAAGGCTTTGCATTGTAAAGGACTTGTTATGATCTCCTCGCCGCATACCTAAGGAAGTGTGTAACTCGCGTGGCAGTACAAGATGATCATGTCTTGTGGGTAAAGCTGTACAACCTCTGCAGAGTGTATAATCTATCCTGGATAGCCGTGCCCACGGTCATGGGCATGTTGAGTGAAAGTTTTTTACGGATTAGACTTTGCTTTTCAAAAATAGTTTTTGAAAACCTTATGGATGGATGGAATCCACGAGAGAGGAAAACCTTATGGATGGATGGAATCCATACGAGATCTTTTGGAAAAGATGGTCCGGGTGGGATGCCCGTGGATAGGTTAGTGTTTGGTCGGAGCTTGCACTAACGGTATTAATTTCAACTACAGTTACTGTTTTTACTTATTGTATTAAATTTAGCAGTTTCAATCTATTTATTGTAGTTCTTTAAATGCTGTTTTTTGCACAACTAACCCTATATGCCTTCCTTTGTGGCCTTAATCATTATAATGCATTTTTCCGTGTGACTTGCGGAGTACAAGTTTGTACTCACCCTTGCTATCTCATCATAGAGGAGGACTACGACGATTACGGTGTGGACCAGGACGAGTAGGCCACGTCTTGCAGTCGTTTGCCTGTGGACAGACTTGGGCTTCGCTTTTCCAGCTTGTTTCCGCAGTTTCTTTTGCAGTTATTATTTATTTGCCAATGTGCGTGATGTAAACGTTGGCCATGAGGCCGTACTTGATAAATTTAATAATATGGTCATTATGCTTGATATTTATCTTTGTTATCCACTGTGTGCACTAGCTAATCCTGGACTAGTGCGGTTTACACAGAGGATCCTAGAGTTGCCGCTCCGGGTTCCGTCATAGAATAATTTATTTGAGAACTGCAAGGCATTTCAATTAAATCCCACATGAGGTGGATATGCTAACATTAGATGAAATGCAATGGTTAGAAGCCAAGCATGGAAAATCATCTAATAAATAACATGTGATGCCTATATCCACCTCTGACTTAATGGATTTCTTGAGAAGAAGAGACTGGTGTTTTTCTTTTAGCACATCATAATTGTTTTGAAGAGAGATATGTCTTTCTTCAAAATATTAAACTTAGCCTTTTCTTTTCTAAGATATTCATTAAGTTTTTTTAACATATCCATCAACTCATCATAAGAAGGTTCATCATTGTCAATAACATTGTTTACCTATTTATTACCTTTGGCCATAAGTCAATGAGTTGATGTGGAGAAGCTAGTGAATCCTTCATTATTAGAGCTAGAGGTTGAGCATTCTTCATTTGACATTCATTCTTGTATACAATTTTCTTTAGTTGAAGTAGACATTTCATAGTTGTCTTAAATATATGTCCACATACCATGAGTGCTCTTGAAATTGCATACGGCATCAAATATCTCTACACTCAAAGCACTAAATAAAGTGTTAGTTTCTTGAGCATCGAGATGTAAACATTTCTCTTCCTCATTTGTTGGAATAAGAGTATCCAATGGAGAAGAAAAGCCTATATCTACAATCCGCCATATCTTAGGACTCATGGCCTTAAAGTAGCACGTCATGCGAATTGTCAATTAGCATAATTTGTGCCATCAAATAGAGGTGCTTCATCTAGGTACACTATATCCCTAGTCGCCATCCTTTACTCTCTAGGCGGTGAAGCCTAATGAATGAGAGACCAAGTTCTAATACCACTTGTTAGATTGAGGAGGCTGACTAGAGGGGGTGAATAGACGGCCTAAAAAATCGTCTCTAATTAATTATCAATTTCTATTTGGCTAAAATAAGCAAATAATGCAGAAGTTTAACTCAAAAAGGTTTAGTGCAAATAACACCTAAAACAACTGGATTTACCTTGAAGGATTGAAATGGCAACAGAGGGGGTGAATGGTGCCTTCACACCGCCCCAAGTATTCTCACAGATTTTCTTCTCCGATAGCTATAGCAGCTATGAAGAAAGAACAAGTTTGCTTACTAGACGCCGAAAACAATTTTGCCGATTGACCGAAGATACTAAAGGAAGAGGCAAAACTAGACTGACATAATCTTCTCTGAAGAACAGACAAAAAATAGACTTCACTGTCAAAACATAGAAACAAACTGGAAACTGCAAGAACTGAAAACAGGGAACTAATGTAGTCTAGAGAGCAGCGACAAGAAGCGAAACAGAGAGCAGCTGACCGAAGAGGAGACTGCACAGTGATTATCAAAGTGTCGAACTAAAAACAGAGATAAGAGCACCAGTTGAAAACCAAGAGCACTGAAGACACACTGAAAACAGACTCTGCAGTACACTAGATTGTCTAACCGAAAACAGAAGAAGAAATGCAGAGAGTCCGAAACAGAAATAAAACATCAGTGACTCAACGGTGGAATGCTGCTAGCAGGCAGAAAGCAAAACACCCTCGGTTGACAAACGAGCACTCACAACTTGGCCAAAAATAACAAAGTTCAGAAGCTAAAAACAGAGAAGGAAAAGTAACACAGAAAAGAAGCAGCTGAAAACTTGACTGAACAGTGAATTCTGCAGAGGAAAGACAAAAGACAGAGAAGAAAACAAGCTATTGACCGAACCCAAAAATTGACCAGGTATAGGGTCTTTCAGATTCAGTTTTGCTTATGAATTTTCATTTCTGTAAACTGAAAAGCAGAGGAGCAAGTCTTGGGCCAAAAGCATACTATAGCTAAATGGACTACAAAGACACAAAGAAGATCAGAGGCTGCAAAATAGAGTCAACAAAAGAGGAAGAGCATAACAAAAAGAAAAGAGATCCGGCAGCAAAAGAAAACTGAAGACACTGAATCCGGTCAGCACAGTAACTACTGGGGAAAAAAGTGAAGAACCAAGTAGATAGACAACCGATTACTACTCTTCTCATTACAATTTATTGGGATTATGACCTAAACATCAGATCCACCTAGGAAACAAGAAAATGCAAACAAAGAGAGCAATTCAACTGAAGAAAGAAATCAGGTAGAGCGGAAACCGAAAACTGACCCAAACGCTAAAAAACAAAACAGAAAGAGAGACCGAGATCCAAATTGCTGAGAAACGGTCTCAGATCAAGAAAGCACAAGCTGAGAATAATTTCTAGCCAAGGAATCAAGAGCACCAACCTGCTCTGCCTCCAAACCCTAGAAATCTGAAAACAAAGGAAGCTGCCACAGAGAAATCTTGGAAAGAAAACTGCAATAAGAATGTTTGCTCTCAGGTATAATCTAGCCAAAGAGCCTTAAGGAGATACCCAGTTCAGAGCAAAATGAATCTGCAGCTTCTTGATCAAGGAATCAACTCAAAAACATGAAAGTCAGAGAAGAACATAGGGCAGAGAAGAGAAAAGAACTGAAGCAAACACACAGAGAAAAATAGGAAACCATATCATCTCAGGCACATGATTTCTCATATTAATTCAGAGACATGAGTGATTACATATGAAAGTTTTCTACAGCCATCTCAACCCTTTCTCACAACCTGAGAAGAACACACAAAAAGAAAAGAAAACATAGCAATTGCCAAAAACCCCCTCACATCAGAAGAAAGAACCCACACACACAGACGTGGAGAGAAAACACAAAGCTATATATTAGCACTAGAAAACACCTCTCTATTTATAGCCTCCCACTACCGGGTTTACAACTTGCACTTTACCCAATAGCTTCAACAACTTCTGCACTTTACCCATTAACTCGAACTGAATCCGCTTCCTCAAGCCTAAGTCAATTTTATTGAATTGCCCCTCACGCTTCTTCCCGGAAGCTTCCTCTTTTCTTGCTGTCCACGCCTCGCAACCACCTTGAGCCCTCGCCGTCTTCAGCATCTCCCGACCACTTCAACCTCAGCACCGCCTGTGCCTAGTCCGGCCATCCCATGCCTCGCCACGGCTTAACCTCAAAGTCCTGCAACCATCACAGACAAGAAAATATCACATAGCACCGCTTGAGATAATGCAATCATATGTAATCATACATTTGCATTAGAGAGAGTACTTAATCACAAAATAGCCCAAACCGATCGAAAAGAAGAACAAGCATCCTAAGAACGTCCGACCGCGTTCGACCGCACTACGCTCTGACTTGGCAGGAAACACACACATCAAACTCAAACTTTCCTAAAACAGCTATCAATTACTCATCACACACAAGGGGTCACCTCCACATGGTCTCTCATACCTAAGTGTACCAACACTATATGGCTCACGACAAAGTTTGCAATTCTAGGATGACATTCAAGAAATTCTTTTTGAGTTAAGCTTGATATGACCCTGAGGAGATGAAGCTTGTTGAAGAGAATTTGAAGTTCTTGGCTAGATTGAAGAGGGATTCAAACCTATGGTTGCATGCCATTTGATAGAAAGGGAGCAATGTGAGAAAATCCTTTGGTGAAAATGTAGAGAAGAGGGAGGATATCCTTTTTATCTCCTTGAGGAGGGGAAGAGATGGCTGGAGTAGCCCTTGGTGGCTGGAGAGGAAGAGGAAAATGCAAATGATAATGAAGAAGAGAATGAGGAAGAGCTACAACATCCTAATTTTTTAAAAATGAGCCATGAGGATTATCCTATGCTTAGACATGCCGATCAATATTAGTTTCCTCACTCTGCAACACAACACCTCTTCCATACCTTGTTTTAGCAAGAGGTATATCATCATATCTATGCTGATAAGAAATTTGCAAATCACCAATATGTCACATGGAGCTTTCTGAGCAAGAACCCCGTTTTTAATGGACTATATCCTCTTCTTTGGCATGTTCACCTAGAGGAGTTTGTGATTTGAGATGTGATTATCAATTTATCATGCCAAGGCTATCAATCAGTTTTATGGTACTGTCTATGTGTCCCCAGAGTTTAATTTCCTCTCTTGGATGATGGGGACAACATGGGCTCAAGCTACCAAAACTAAAAGGGAGCTTGAGATCTCCTTGGGCTTGCAAGCATTTCGTGGAATCAAGGTTCATGACAAATCTCCTTTGCCTCTCACTCACATAGATGAATACTATGATCCAACTTAAAGGTTTGTGCATGGATGAGTGTCGGGACTCCTTCCTCTCCTAAGCATCATTAATAGAATTATGATAGTCACTTTCTTTCCTAGGAGCGGCAATAATGATGAAATTCATGACAAAGCTTGGAATATCATTAAGTACATCATGGAAGGATCTCACTTTGATATTCTAGACCTAATGATTCATGAGATTGCCTCATCAAAGGGAGACAAAGGCAAAGGTATTTACTATGCCCTTACATTATGAAGCTCATCATTGATAAGACTGATTTTGATGCTGATTGTAATATGAAGCATAACGAATACTGTCCTAGAGATGCTCATCCACCTCCAGTGCCTCCATAACCTCATGGTGGGCAGTTCGAGCATATGGGACATCCTCATGGGCATGGGGGCAGAGCATCATGGACAGCATGAACAACAGTTCTTTGACGATGCCTTCATGAATGAAGTGCAACAGAGTCTTGGTCACCTCACCACAGTGCTCACTAGAGTTGATTCTTGCATGGAAACCATGGAAAGAAATCAACAAGAAGCCATTGCTGCCTAAGCTAGGTGGAACCCAAGGCTTAAAGTCATTGAGCATCAAGTGACTGATTGCCGGAGGAAGCTAAATCGCCTTGAGAGAGATGATTCTCCACCTATGTATCGCCGCCGTAGTGCTCATGGTGGCTCCTAATATTCTAAATGGTTTAGCCCTCCTCTTTCCTCTCTTTAAATCTCTCTTTTGGCTAAACCTTCTTTTTTGGTATTTGATGCCAAAGGGGAGAAGAAGATGAAGAATATAAGAAATAGGAGGAGAAGAAGGTGAACAAGAAGAGTTCCTAATATATTATGTAGGTCAATAGACCTTGTTATGTAGTGGATAAGCTTATGTATTCATGTAATATTTATTGTAAGCTTATTTAAACCTTGTTCTTATTTGTGAATTCTTGGGCAACTATTGTATGCTTTATGCTTTTATGTGAGCCTTTGTGGTTACCTTTTTATAATTCTTGTCCAAATTATATTTCTTTAGATCCTTCTCATATAGATGCATGCATGTTTACATTTTTTATGACTATTGATTATATTTGTTAGACCATGTGGATGGTCGTGAGTAAAAATGATGATGAATAATTGACATTTGAATTGATTTAGAATTTGTGTTTGTAAAATTGTTGGGTGTTCGCAGTCAAAGATTTTGGGTTCAAGTGTTTCGACTGGCTTCGAGTGGTTTTAATAGGGTTTCAACTGGCTCCGAGTGGTTTAATCGAGTTCGAGTAATTCAACCACATCGAGTTTATGGCCACGGCAAACTTCGTCCACGAGTCATTAATGACCACGCATGGCTTTATAACCACAGCTATCGTTTACGACCACACATAGCTTTACGAACACAGCTGTCGTTTACGACCACCCACGGCTTCATGACCATGACTGTACGACCACGCGACTTCAACCACGTCAACACGACTTTGACCATGCATGACTTTGATCACGGCAACACGACATCAATCACGACAACTCGACTATGATCATGGCAGATCGATCACTGAAGGTCATCATAGCTACAATACTTTTACATGGTCGTAGCTTCAGTGCTTTTGAAAGTCGTGGACTTTACTGGTCATACTCAATAGTCGTAGGATTTACTAGTCAATAGTTGGTGACTTTGCAGTTGATGGTCATAGAGTTTGTTGACTACACTTATAGTCGTATATTTTGCAGTCTTGTGATAGTCGTAGACCTTGCAGTTTGCTATAGTTGTCTTCGGTAGTCGAAGGCTTTACGATCGGTCGCTGTAGGCTTCTCAGTTGCTACTCGTAGACTTCTTTGTCGATACAAGTGCTTCACACTTTGTGATCTTTGAGTACTTTGAGTCTCGGGTTATGCTAGCGGGGTGTTTGGCTGGTGCTTGATGGAACGGTGTCTGTACTCGGTAGTCGAAGCGACTAGGTACTCAATGGTCAGTGAGTGTTGTGGTCGGTTGTTGGTTATGAGTACTTGTTATGCTCAGTGGTCATGCGGAGTGCTCGTAAGAGTGAGTTTCTGAAAGTGATGGTTTTTGGCAGTCGTAATTAGTAGTCTAAGACTGTTTTCTGGACAGCGATGAGGAGATTGGTCATGTACGCCCAGGTTAATTGGTCGTGGATGGTCTTGGTCTTGTTCTAGATGGAGAAGGGTGTTGTGAGTTGTTGTTCTGATGACGGTCAAGCTGGGAAGAGCTTGTGCCGAGAAAAACGTTTATTTAGTCTTTGCATGTGCAGGAGAGTGTGGAAGACGATCACAGTCAGTGACGAGGATGATCGAGACTAGGATAGGGAGATCTGAGGTCCAGACAGTTAAGGATGTCATGCGAGGTGGTCGGGCTAACGCTAGAGCACGTGGAGATCAAGGATGGTGAAGCGAGACGGAGCTACGGGAGGGGATATCCTGGAGGCTTTGTTGCATGTTGCATCGAGAGTGTTATGTATAGAGTCTGCGGCTAGAAGACGTAGAGTTTGAATAAAACCTATGTTAGGAAAGGGTTTTAAGTCCCTTGATTTGAGGAAGAGATTAGGTGCTATGTTGTGTTTGAATCTGACACGATTAGGCACATTGGTCTATAAAAGCAGGGAGAGGCTTAGACTAACGTAATTGGTCTATAGAGCTTTCACCAAGAAAGTTTTTAGGGCACTTTGTAGCAAAAAATTTGCTGTAGAAATAATAGATCAGATCTATTCCAAAAGAAGTTGATCGGCAGGATGTTTTTTCTGTACATCGTTCTTGTTGCATCATCGGCGGCATGCTAACAGACCTTGTTCGAGTGCGATTGAGCACGCAGTTGTCTTCGGTTGGTACTCGTTTGAGCGAGTTTGACCATGTACGCAGCTAAAGTCTGCTAGCATCATTCGAGTGGTCGTTGTCGACCACAAAGAGATCAAGCGAAGCGGAAGAAGTGGAGGCGATCATTCACCCCCTCTGATAGCATCATACGGTCCCACAAGTGGCATTAGAGCCGGTTGCATTGGCATTAGATCAGGAACAGTTCTCTGGTAAGCCACCATTCTTTGATGGTACAAATTATCTCTACTGAAAAACTCGCTTGAAAGTCTTTCTACAAGCTCAAGGTAATGCGATTTGGCAAAAAGTTTAATCTTCTTTTGAAGTACCTTCTGTAATTATCATCGAAAACACTGCTGATGTAGAGGCAAACGCTAAGGCTAGAAATATTTTGTTGCAAGGTTTAAGTAGAAACGAGTTTGTTAGAATTGCTCATCTTAAATCTGCAAGTAAAATTTGGACTACTCTAGCCGATTACCATGAGGGATCAAAGTCTATTAAGGGGTGCATCAGAATCAATTCAAAAAGGAGTATTCTAAATTTGAGATGAAACCATAAGACTCAACAGATGCTCTTTTTGACTGCTTTAATAAGATTGTTAGTGATTTGCAATCTGTTGATGTCACATGTTCTGATTCTGACAATACTCGTCAAATTATAAATTCTTTGGATATGTCTATTTGGAATGTGTTAGTCACCACTATTAATCATTCTATTAGCATGGAAACACTCACTCTGAATGATCTTTATTCAAAGATGAAAACACATGAGATTGATATTTTTGGCAAGGATAAACAAGTTGAATTCTTTGGGTTTAGTGACTAACCAAGCTGACAACTCCTCTAGTTCCTCTATTGGTTCCTTGTTTGCATTATGCTTTGTTTCAGATGAACAATTGGAGGAGATCCCTGAAGAGCAGGTTGTACTTCTCTCCAAGCGGGTGACCAAGGCAATTAATAATATCAGATCAAGACAGAGAGTTGGTCCAATTAGATTTTATGAATGTGGTAAGCAAAATCACATCAAGATAAATTACCCTAAACTGAGGAAGGAGGTCAATGATGATAAAGCATCAACTCATCGATCTCAAGTCAAGATTGACCCAAACAAGAAACACAATTATCGCAGGGCAGCCAAGAAAATAATTTCAACACTTGAGGAAATTGATTTGAGCAACGATGAATCTGCAAGTGATGAGGACAGTGGCAAGAAGGTCAAGGAGGCATATTTCATAGGAATGTGCTTTATGACAAAGAGTGAGGATCTCGACGATGATGATCTCTATAGTGATCCTGATGAGGTAAAACATTCCTACACATATTTATCTCATGTTGTGCTTAGATTGACAGAGGAGCTTAGATTTATCTCATGATCTTGTTGTTGAGAATTTAAATTCTGAAAGCAATAGAGTTAGAGCTTCAATTCCTAATGATGAATCTTGTGAGTACTGTCAAGTTTTACATTCTGAGTTAGAGTATATTGTAAGAAAACTTAATGCATCAACCTTGGGTCAATTTAGTGATGTAACTGTTAAATTTGATGAGTTAGAACTGGCACACAGCTCTTGTGATGAAAAGATAAAATAGGCACATGATAAAATTGAAAAGCTTAAGTCTAACTCATCTAAATTATACTCTAAATGTGATTTGCTTCAAGTTAGGCTTAACTCTTCTTAGGAGTCTATTCGACAGATGCTTTATCATGAGACTCTCTTGCTCTAACTGTCCCAAGATTAACACAAAAAATAGAGACTTTGACTAGACAACTTAAGGAGTTTGCTGAAAAGGAAAAATTGGTTTTGTCTAGTGCTAATAGTACTAGTGATGAATTTGTTAAATGCACAACCTATCCCACATTAGCTAAAGAAAATGAGTATCTTAGAAACACCTTAGATAGATTTTCTTTTGGCAAAAAGAATTTGAATATGATTCTAGATCAATAAAAACAAGCATGAAGAAACATAGTCTAGGATTTAATTTTGTTGAGTATACCAAGAATAATCTTCCTAAGGTTGTTAGCTTTTGGAACCTAAAAATCCTGTAGTAGAATCTGAACCAAAACATATTATTTTTAAATCTACTGGTATTGCAAAGAATATCTCTACCAAAGAGAGTGTTGTAAAATCAATAGATACGACTTCTCAGCAAGTCAAGTTCAAGTGTACTTATTGTGGTAGAGATATTCATCTGGTTCAATTTTGCTTTCGGAAAAACAAGAAGGAGAAGAAAGACAAGTTAAGAAAGCATTCTCGAGTGGAATCCATGGAAGCTCCAAACCATGGCTCTGCTCCCTCAAGTTAGTTCTCTGTAGGCTTAGGAGTTTTTGTAACTGGACCTGGTTGTAATACTTAGTTGGTAGTCAAACTAGTCTTGCCAATGCATTCAGACCGTTCTGTAGTCGGACATTCCCTGATCAGACCATCGCTTTGACCAGTGCATTTTACTTGATTCAACACAAAAAAACCAATGCTTTCGAGTATGCATGGTCAAATGAGGAGGGTTTTCGACCGGTTTTTTCAATGTGGTCATATCGGGCTCGGGGATCACAAGTGATCGTGTAGCAATCAAACCACCCCGTGTACAGACGTCCTATGGTTAGATGTTCCATTGTTGAACTAGTGTTTTGACCAATTTTACTGCTCACTTAGACCGATCGGCAGTCAGATCAGCTTCGCTGAGGATGTCATACCACCAAGTGGTCGAGCTTGTGTCTCATTATCTGTTAGGCCAAAATTTAACAAAGGCAAAATCTTCACTTAAATCTTTATCATTGCATGTTGCTGCTCCTGTTCATCGAGTGTTATAGTACTGGATACCTAAAACGTATTTGACTAACCCCAGTACTGTGAGACCGACACCTTGTGTGATTTAAGACTAGCGAACGCAGAGTGGAGAACATGTGCTTAATGAGGTTCTAGTCTATTACATCATTACTTGATTGGAACACTTGATGGTTCTCCACACTCTTTGAGGGCTTCCAAGAGATTCCATCTTTAGGTTAGTCCATGTGGAGAAGGTAATGTTATCCTACGAGTTGTCTTTTTCAAGTGGTCCTTGAGTTCCTTCTCAGATTGCTTGTTTTCTCTCTTAACTGCTTGATTCTTTTCTCTGTGCACAGTTGAGGAGTGAGTTTGTTCTATTATTTCCTTTTGGGGATTATTCTAAGGGGGAGCTTGTCGTTTGAAGAGGTGTTAGGAGTTTTGTTTATTATACCTGTCATATAATTCATTGAGATCAAGCCATTGAAATCAAATGAGTAGTTGAGCTCTCTGTAGCATATTCACTCATATGCTGTGTAGCTTTGGTCATAGCTAGTTATAATTAAAATTGCTACATTTGAACTAGACTGGCAAAAGACTTTGACTAGACTAATTATTGATAAGTGGTATCAATTGAGAATTGAAAAGGAGAAATATTGAAAAGATGTATGCTTCAAGCATGCCATGGTCAAATAGAAAATAACACAAAGGTGCATAAATAAAAAAGAAGTATGCTTCATGCATGCCGCCATTTAAAATAAGTTTGATTTAAGCATGTTTCATAAAAAAAAGTATATTACAAGCATACCACATACCTAAGAATCATGTGTGGAGCAATAGGTTGTTATATGAGACTGCTAGCCCATCTGGATTTAATGTTTACTTCAAGTTTAGGCTTTGACTTTTCATTATGATATCTCATTGTGCTTTTTATAATTAGTTTAGTCATTAATGAGATGCCTGTCATTGATCTAAATTGCTTAATTGTGCTAAAAGATTAGTTTTAATCTTGCTATGTGATATATGATTTTATATGATGTAGGTAGCTCTGCTCATATTGTTGGCTTGGTTGAAATTATTAAATCAATGCAAACTGACTTGGATAATCTACAAAGCTTCTGGATGTTTACTTTTCTAGTTCCCTTTTAGAATTATTCTCACTTTTGAGCCCTTGATGATTTCATTGCCAAAGGGGGAGAAAAGTAGAAGAAAGGGGGAGATTTGCTCTGGAAGTTGTTCTCTGGGTTGGTTCTTGTTTGGTTGTGTTGTCAGTTGTCTCAGATACTCATTGTTTTGGATTGCAAATTCTTTCGTATATTCGTTCGTTTGAGTGTTTTTTGAGGTGTTGTAAATGTATTCATCAATGGGGAGATTGTTAGACCATGTGGACAGTTGTGATTAAAAATAATGATGAATAATTGACATTAATTAACATTTAAATTGCCTTGGAATTTGTGTTTATAAAATTGTCAAGTGATCGCAGTCGAAGATTTTGGGTTCAAGTGTTTCGACTGGCTTTGAGTGGTTTTAATAGGGTTTCGACTGGCTCCGAGTGGTTTAATCGAGTTCGAGTTCGAGTACTTTGACCATGTCTAGTTTACAACCAAGGCAAACTTCATCCATGAGTCATTTATGACCATGGAGTCATTTACGACCACGCATGGCTTTATGACCATGGCTGTCGTTTACGACCACACATGACTTTATGACCACGGCTGTACAACTACACGGCTTCAACCACGGCAATTTGACTTCGACCACGGCAACATGACTTTGACTATGCATAACTTCGACCACAGCAACATGACTTTGACCACGGCAACTCGACTACGACCATGGCAGATCGACTACTGAAGGTAATCATAGCTATAGTACTTTTACATGGTTGTAGCTTCAGTGCTTTTGATAGTCATGGACTTTATTAGTCATACTCAATAGTCATAGGATTTATTGGTCGATAGTTGGTGACTTTGCAGTCGATGGTCGTAGATTTTGCTGACTACTCTTATAGTCGTAATTTTGCAGTCATGTCGATAGTCGTAGACCTTGCAGTTTGCTGCAGTTGTCTTGGGTAGTCGAAGGCCTTAGGTGTGCCGCGAGGGTACTTTGTAGACAAAAAATTTGTTGTAGAAATAATATATCAGATCTATTCCAAAAGAAGTTGATCGGCAGGATGTTTTTTCTGAGCATCGATCTTATTGCATCATTGGTGGCGTGCTAACAGACCTCATTCGAGTGCGATCGATCACGCATTTGTTTTCGACTGGTACTCGTTCAAGCAAGTTTGATCACGTACGTGGCTAAAGTCTGCTAGTGTCATTCGAGCGGTCATGTCGACCGCGAAGAGATCGAGCGAAGTGGAAGAATTAGATGTGATCATTCACCCCCTCTGATAGCGCCATATGGTCCTACAATATTGATATTGTTGACATGCTTCCTTGGATCCTAAATATATAGGAAACTCCACCAAATTTTACAAAACCATATGTGCATGAAACTCATTTAAATCTTTATGCATATATTTAGGGGGAGCTTCCTTTATATATTGTGGTTTTGCCAAGTATTAACTTCAAAATTCTTGTGCCAAATAGAATGAATTTAATGCTTCCAAAGCTTATCCAAGAGTATACAATTGTTGTGTACAAGGTGTATACTCGAAAAATTAATTTCTTCTTCATCACTTGCCAAGTATTGTCATCAATTACCAAAAGGGGGAGATTGAAGGATCTAGAGCCGTCATTATGAGTTAATGACATGTTTTGGTAATTAATGACAATTGATTTGTGGGACTAATAGTTTCGTTGAGATGAATGAACAGGATGAGTGTCACGGTGACAGATGACTTGAGATGGGTTCATGCGGTTGATCGTCCTCAAGCAAAGACTTCATGTGTTGATGAGTAAAGTCATGACCCAAAACTTGAAGTTGAGAAATATGTTGTCAAACTTTAAGTGGATGAGCAAGGCAAATGTATGACTAGCTAGGGCTAAGGATGTGTTCCTAGTCTTTTACCGATCTTGGTATTTGGTTGGAAGACTGGGTTGCTAGTTTAGGATACCGTACTATTAAGAGGGGTCATGACTAGTAGCTTGAACATATCATATGTTGATAGCTCACTTAATTGCTCTAACTCTCTCCATGGCATGACGGTAATATTTTCGAATATATTTTGAAAATGATTGTAGCTCATGCGTAAGTCCTTTGTGACATATGACTAAATGTTTGTGAAAGTATTTTGCAACTTGTTGTTGTCCATGGTTTTTTCCTTCCTTGAGGCATGATGCTAACATTTGGGATGTGTCTCTCAAATAATTGTAGTTCATGCAAATATCATTGCTTCATGTGAATTAAGTTTGAAAAGGCAATTTGAATTTGGCCCATGTTGTCATCCCGGTGATGTGATTCCAAAAGATAATTACACATGTGTTCCATGATCTATTGGGAGTCACATTTTAACCTTGAATGCATATCTTTATATTTTGCAAAGCTTTTGTACAAAGTATTTGAGAAATATGCATTGTACTAACTTGTCTTGGGCTAGCCTTAAAGGTGGCGGCCTGACTGGTTTTGTATAAGCAGTCAGACTGGCCTAATGTTTATCACCCAGATGAAAGGGCAGTCTGACCAACCTGAACATGCAGTTAGACTGCCCAGCGTCAGATCGGCATACAGGTAGCGGTCTGACTGGTTTATGGAACTACCGTTTTCTTCTTGCGGTATGTTTTTTCCAAAGGTGACTTTTTTGATATCAGTCTGATCGGTACCCTTGTGGTCTGACCAGACCTGGCAGTCAGACCAGTCTCTGTGTGGGCAGTCTAACCTATTTTTTTTGTTCTAATGGCTAGTTTTGTAGCTGTTGAGAGGACCGCGGAAGTACCAGCTATGTGTTGGCGGTACTACTGGGCCTCAGGCTGATTCTTGCCCCGTCTTTGTTCGAACGGCTAATTTTTGGGTGGATGGTATAAATATTTCCTCAAGGGATGTTGGTTGTGGTTGCTGGTGCTATGCTTTCATTTTCTTGAGCTAAGGGCAAGTCTTCTCCTCATATGTGCATGTGTCGCACTTAGAGAGTGAGGAGAGCATAACCTAGTGCATGTGTTGCACTTGGTGGTGGACCTTGTGTCCATTGAGCTACAATTCTTGATTCATTTAGGTGAGGGTCTCTGACTTGTTACTCTTCAAATTTGCCAACTCCTAGACAGCTTCGAAGGTGTGGTGGTCCGGTGATCTTCTCAAGAAACTTATGAGAAGGCCGGGCGCGTCGTGAGTGGTATGGTGCTCGCCATCTCCGGAGTGGAGGAAGAGCAACCTTAGTGGATTGAGGTGGTTAGGCTTAATTCGTGGAGCTGGTCCAACTCAGTTGGGCTTAACTCAACATAGATTAGGGGATCCAGCAAGTTTTGAGACACCACGGTGAAAACATCGAGTGTCATTGTGGTTTGTCATCTTGTGCTCAATTTACTTTCTAGCAATTCATATTCAAGCATTTATATTCATTGAGTTGATTAGAATATTTGTCTTCCTAGGTGTGCTTCTCTTGATTTGGAATTATATCGTTGGTGCACTTAGTCAAACTTAGATGTTTTAAGCCTTATTATGAAAACCAAATAGTTTACGCTTCCGCATTATAAATTTGGTAGTAGCTAAAAGAATTTTTTTAAACCGCCGATTCACCTCCCTCTAGTTGGCCTCCTCGATCTTACAAATGGTCGGTACTATGTTCTCCTCGCAACTGCTAGAAAATTAGCTAGTACAAGACTCAGCCGATCTGATCGCCCTGATAGGGGTTGGTCAGATTGCACGCTGATCGGATCGTGCACACATGCCAATCTGACCACATAGACCACAACAAATGGAGCTCCCTAAAAAATAACTATTAACAAAAAATACCTACTAGTATCACTGGTTTGACTACCAACTAATAGCTAATCAGACCACTAACCGGTCAGACTAGGGTTGATCAGACCATCGACACACGGCCGATCAACCGCCCCAGTCATACCACCACACACAAGGCGGTCATATTATTGGCCAGTTCGACCTCTCACACATAGCTGATCTAACAAACACCGTCATAATGCCACACAAAATGTGGTCATACCATGGCAGCCATGTCGCCCTGGCGTGCTGACATGGCTCGCTAGCGGTGGCCGAGCTCGGGGACCAACAGTCACCAGCGCTCCGGCGAGCGACGACAGCCGGTGAAGGGTGCGCAAGGGAGAGAAAGACACGGGGAACACAATGGTGCATGTTGGCAATACCAAGAGTGGCCGATGATTAGTCGGCGGTGAGGTTGGCGGTGAAGAGGTCTCAGGTCTTCGATGCGGTGGCACTCCGGTGGTGAACACGAGCGGCAGAGGGGTCGACGACCTTCGCCGATGCTCGGGGATGCTAAAGAAGGTGGCGATATTCCTCGGGGTGGTCAAAGAGGGAGAAATTGCTCGCCGGAGTACTTCTTGAAGCTCGGCGAGAAGGGTGCACGGTGCGGGGGCTTTAGGCTACTCTCGGAAGGAAATTGGAGGCAGTGGGGGTTGGTGTGAGGGGAGGCGAGGCCGAGGGGGCTATTTATAGGTGCGGTGGGGGAGCAGGGCCGCGGGAATCACTCGCCGTTGATGGCGGTCGGAAGAAGGAAAGCGAGGGGGAAGAAGGAAATAAGGGGCGAGAAAGGAAAGGAGGGGTGCAAAATCAAGGGGATTCGGTCCCAGCGTCATGCAGTTTCCAAAACCGGGTAGGGACAAAGAAGGAAGGCGGTGGCGGCGGGGATTTGGTCGTCGGCCGGGAAAAAGGAAAGGGGAGGAAGAAGAAAGGAAGGAGATGGCTCAGGGACGACGGGTCTGAAGGCAGGTCCCACTAGCAGTGAGAGAAGAGAGGGGAGAAGCACGGGCGACGCATAAGGATCGGACGGCCAAGGAAGAAAATAGGTGGCGGACGGAAGAGATGGGGCCAGTGGCGGCGTGGCACGATCTGGGCCAGACACGCATCGCACGGTGAGAGAGGGAAGGCGGGATGAGCCGGGCAGTTGGATGAGGCCAGAAGCGACGTGGGCTCATCCTAGACGTCCACATGTCAGCCGAAGAGAGGGGTTAGGGTTTTAGAATTTTATTTATGGATTTTGAAATTCTAGAAAACCTAAGAAAATAATTAAAGCTCAGAAAAATACCAAATAAAATCCAAAAATTACAGAAAAATACACAGAAACTCCTGAGAATATTTTGGACTTAGGAAAAATATCTCTAAATCAATTTTCTGCATTAAATTTTAATTTTGATTCTATTTAAAATACTTTTTGATTCTTTTAAATTAGCTTTTAAATTCCAAAAAATTTTGGGATGTCACATTGCGTATAATACCAAAGGTAATTCTTGTACCCCAAGCTCTTGAGTGCTTTACGAGCTGGTCGAAGATCCAAGTTTTAATCCCTTGCATTATTTGGCCATTCGCTCTTTCAACTGCCCTATTGCTTTGAGGATGGGCGACAGAGGCAAAACTACGCACTCAATTCCTCGCAAAATTCTTAAAACTATGCACTCAAGAATTGCTTACTGTTATATATAATTATTCGACTTGGTACCCCAAATCGAGTAATCACATTCTTCATCATGAACCTTTTAGTGGCTTCCGTTGTTATCCCAGTGATAGCTTTAGCTTCAATCCATTTTGTGAATGTAGCAATAGCTATAAAAAGGAATTCAAAGCCCGTTGGTGTTTTTGGGAACGGTCCTAGGATGTTAGGACCACAGGTCGCAAAAAGCCAAGATAAAGGTATAGTTTATATAGCCTGAGCTGGTTGGTGTATTATCTGCTATGAAGCTAGTATTGTATACACTTTTTAACTAGCTCTTTGACGTCATTGAGGGCCAATGACCAATAAAAATCTTGTCGAAAGACTTTTTCGGCCAACGTTCTGTAAGAAGCGTGCACTCTATAGATGCTCCCATGTATGTCATAAAGGAGTTGTAATCCTTCTTTCTATGATATGCATTACATGAGAACCCCTTGAGCACTCTATTTATAGAGTACCCCATCAACCAACGTATATATTTTGGCTTGCAAGATAAACGATCTGCTTCAAGATCGTCATCGGGTACTGAACCCTTTTGAAGATACTCGTAGATGGATTCTATCTAGTTATCCTTGTACTCAAGAGAGGCTATCTCATTAGAAGTTGTTTTGTAACATTCCAGATTCTAGCGCATGCAAAAATGAGGCAAATTTTAAACTTTTTGAATGTATTTTGCATCCTTGGCTTTTACTGGAGCTTCTTTGAACAATTTTATTTTCAAAAATCATAAGTGCCTGAAATATAAATCAAATTGAAACCAAAACAAATAAGAAAAATTAAATGCAACAAGAATTCGTAACGTGTTTCCTAAAACTTTTGAGTGCATCTAATGAATGCCTAAAACTCTCAGCTCATCTCACCTCTTTTCCTCTCGCTATCGTGTGGGGCCCGATCGCAAAGATCGTCATCCACCTCACATGCATGCACTAGCTCTGCCGTGGTCATGGCCGAGCTGCCCCTGGGTTTAGATGACATGCCACGGTTTCTCCTCTGGTGCTGCCAACTCCGCCTACCCATCACCTCAACACGACGTACATCCTCCCCGTTATCCCCGTCCACACCTCGCGTTCCCTGGTGAGTTTTCAACCGTGCTCGCGAGAACTCACACCCAGCCTTAAGCCTTCCCGTGCCTATAAAACTCCCCGACCGTACCGTTTTTCTCCTCAGCACGCCCTCTCGGTCTCTTGTGCACGGTCCTTGAGCACTCCACTCTTTGGAACATTGAGAGATCGAAGTCATACGCAACACCGGCGAGCAGGCCACCGTGTGCTAGCTTCTCTGGTGAGCTTTTCTCCCCTTCCATCTCAATGTGCTTGCCTCTACAAGCACCCTACTTATTTAATTGACCTTCCGTGAAGTGGATCACTCAAGCTAGGTCTTCTTCATCTTCGACAGGACACCGCCGAAAGACCTTTCTCTGTCCGGTGAGCCGTAGTTGATTCCTTTCACCCGTACCTACGTATGCATGCACACAAGCCCATGTGCACCCATTTTGTGGCCTCTCTGTTGTTAGAAAAATTGTTGCCACCGCGGATCCCTTCACCGTTAACGAGGTCTCCAACGCTAGCTTCTTCCACTTCTCCTTATGAACCCTCATTGCCTTCAGTGAGCATCCATTCCCTCGTAGAGTAATCGAAGTCAATAGGAGAACTAAAGTAATCGAAGTCAAAAAGAGAACTAAAGTAATCAAAGTTGAAAGAAAACTAAAAGTAATCAAAGTCAAAAAGAGAACTAAAGAGGTCAAACTTGTAAAGGGAACCATAGTAGTCAAACACGAGAACAGAACTGTAGCAGTTGAGGTCAAAATATTCAACTGATGTCGTGTCGAGATTTTCGACCACAATTGAGCATCGAGATCTTCGACTGCTGCTATGTTGAAATCTTCGACCGTAGCTGTAGTTGAGATCTTCGACTGCTGTTAGTGTTGAAATCTTCGACAGCAGCTGTAGTCAAGATCTTCGACCGCTGCTGTGTTAAATTCTTCAACCACTGCCATGTTGAGGTCTTTGACTGCTATCGCTGTCAAAATCTTCGACTACAACCATGTCGAAGTTTTCAACTGTTGACATTGTCGAACCTTTCGACCACTCGCGCTGTTGAAATCTTTGACCACGGTCATTGTCAAAATCTTTGACCGCAGCCATTCTCGAAATCTTCGACTGTAGCCATTGTCGAAATCTTCGACTGCACCCATTGTCAAAATATTCGACCGCAGTCATAATCGAAATATTCAACTACATCCGTTGTCAAAACCTTCGACTGCTGCAATAGTCATAATCTTCTACTTCTAACAGTAGTTGTAATCTATGGGGTAGTCGTAGACGGTAGATGGCAGTCGAAACCTATAATAGATCGGTTGTAAGTAGAGTAGACCGATCGTAAATAGAGTAGATCGGTCATAAGTAGAAGTAGATCGCTTGTACATAGAGTAGACCGATCGTAAGTAGAATAGATCGGTCATAAATAGAGTAGATCGGCCATAAGTAGAAGTAGATCAGTCGTAAATAGAGTAGGTCGATTGTAAGTAGAAGTAGATCGGTCATAAATAGAGTAGATCAGTCGTAAGTATAGTAGATCAGTTGTGATATGCTTTGGATCAATTAAGGACTTGATGCTATTGCCACACATCTTGAAACCAAAAAAATGCTTTTCAAGCTTTCTGCCCCCCGACAAGTACTAAGACATGGTCGAATTAGAGCATTGGTACTCTATTCTAACCTAACTCCTCTCGCGAGTAGTTGACAAATCCCATGTGCTTTCATAGCTCGTATGCCAGCCAACAAACCTTCGTATTCGACACATTATTAGTAGCTAGAAAGTTTAACTAAATGACATACTTTAAGGTCTCTCCCATGGGAGATTGCAGGACCACCCCAGCCCCCGAGTCACTAAGCGTAAGTGACCCATCAAAGTACATTGTCCACTGGTCATGGGAAGTGTACTAGGGATCCTAAACAGGTTCAGAATTTATCCATTCAACGATAAAGTCTATCAAGATCTAGGATTTAATGGCCATTCAAGACATGAAATGGATGTCAAACTCTCCAAATTTGATCGACTATTTTGCCATGTGTTCCACTGCTTCCCTGTTCTTGAGGACCTCTCCTAAGAGAAACTCAAATGATGTAATAAATTTATGCTCCTGAAAATAACACCTCAGTTTCCTCGAAGACACGAGGAGGGCATATAAGAGTTTTTGAACCTGAGGGTAGCGCTCCCTAGGCCTATGTAAAACTTCGCTTACATAGTAGACTGGTCGCTAGACGTACCCGCGCTCTGCAACCAGTACTGTGCTTACTGCCTGTGGCATGGAAGCTAGGTATATTAAGAGCGTCTCTCCTAGTGTCGAAGAAACTAGAACGAGTGCACTCATGAGATACCTCTTGACATCCCTCATGCTTCCTTAAAAGTTTAAAGAAAGGAAGTTCTTTTTCCCTAGTCATGAGATGAAATGACTTAAAGCCGCCATGCACCCCGTGAGTTTCTGGACTTCTTTCCTTGTGGTCGGAGGGTGTATTTGCTTAATGGCCTTTATCTTTTCAGGATTTGCTTTGATACCTCTTGCCAAAACAAGGAATCCTAGCAATTTCCCTGAAGAAACTCCGAACACACACACTTCTCATGAGTGAGTTTCAAGCGGTGTTTTCTGAGATTGTCAAAAGTTTCCTGTAAGTATGAAATGTAATTAAGTCAACTGATGCTTTTTACGACCAGCATCACTGCCTAGTCGAAGGAAAAAAAGTCAATTGCATCAAATGTTGAAAAGTTGGACCAGTATTTTTTAAACCAAATGGCATTTTGACATAGCAAAATATTCCTAATGGTGTAATAAACATAGTTTTCTCTTCATCTTCTAGAGACATACAAATCTGATGGTAACAAGAGTATGCATCCAGGAAACTTAATATTCCACAACTAGCAGTAGAGTCAACTAATTGATCAATACGGGAAGAGCGAAATCATCTTTTGGATAAGCTTTATTTGATCAATATAGTCTATACACATACGCCATTTACCGTTAGACTTCTTAACCATTACAGGGTTAGTCAACCAGTCTGAGTGATTAACCTCTCTTATAAAGTCTGCTTTCAATACCTTGTCCAATTTAGACCTAATAGCCTCCCATTGATCAAGTACAAATCTCCATAATTTTTGTTTTATGAGACTTTTATCAAGCCATAGAGATAGCCTGTGCTCGATCACCTAATTGGGGAGCCTGGGCACGTCAAATGGTTGCCACACGAATACATCTGCATTTGCCCAGAGGAAGGTGACGAGGGCATCTTCCTATGTGGGGTCGGAAGTAACCCTGATGAAAATGGTCTTCGAATGCTCCTATGGATTCAGAGGGACTTCTTTGACTTGCTTGTTTAGCTTTGGTGCAGCTTTAGGTTTTGAGTTCTTGGTTGAAAGCTACGCCTTGCTTGCTTCTCGAGTTGGTAACTGGTCAACTATCTCGAGGGACTTGCGGTCACATGTAAGAACCATCTTTTTATCACAGTGAATTGTGGTTACTCCTTTGGGACCAGGCATCTTAATACATTGATATGCATAGTGAGCAACAATCAAGAAATGTGTCAGAGTTGGTCATCCGAGTACGGTGTTATATGCCGTGTCAAAATTGACCAGATCAAAGGTGGTTTTCTCTGTCCTGAAATTGCCTGGGAAGCAAACATTACAGGAAGACGAACTTGGCCAATTGGCCAGGCCAAAGACCCTAGCACGATCCCATGGAATGAGTATCATACAAGCTTCATTCTAGTTCGAGGTACTTGCATCTCGTCTAGAGCACTTACTAATAAAATATTTAAAGAACTACCACCATCGATCAATACTTGATTTACTCAATAGATGTTGATGGTGAGCTCGACCATGATCCAAAACTGACCTAGCCGAGTTGAAGGGATCAGACAGTCACTTTTCTCAAAGGAGATTGTGACTTCCAACCATTTACGAAGATAATTGACAAGGGGAGTGTCAATAGAGTTCACCTCTCATTTGACAGCTTTATACTATCGTTTTGACACATATGTCAAAGATCCTCTGTAGAAATCCTAGAACTTCATCTCCTCATCATCGTCCGACCGCTTTCGACCACTTGTTTGCCCTAATTGTTTGAGTATAGGGAGTGGTCCTTTGCTTGAGTAGTAGTCCTCGAATGTTCGTTGGAAAACTCAGCAGTTGCGAAGATCGTGTCCTTCCTTTTTATGAAGGGGACACCACCTAGGCTTGTTGTCCTTCTGCATGGGGATTTTGCCCTTGCCCTAGTCAAAGTATGGTTTGAGGCTCTGTGGCTCCTTATTGCCCACGGTCAAGACATCCTTGGAACTTCCAATTTAAGGTTTTTAACCTTTTGCTTTGTTCTTAGATTTCTTGACCTTTTCCTTCCTTTTGTTACCTTTGTCTACCTCTTTGGTACTTTGATTGATGTGGTCAATGGTTTCGCTCCACTCGACTACTTCAGCAGCAGTCGCATAACGATCAACCATCTCAAAGAGCTCAATGACTGTAGTCGGAGGATTTAAGGTAGTATCTTCTATGGACTTCCTGCTTAAATTCCCTAATGATAGAAGCATCAGAAACCTCTGGAATTAAATTACGAACTTGACTGAAATGTCTAATGAATTGTCATAGGTCTCATTGCTGGTCTATCTCATCTAGTGTAAGTCGTCTTCCTTCCTAGGGCGATTGTATGTGCCCTAGAAATTGGCCAGAAGAAGGTCACGGAGATACTACCATGAATGGATCGACTCTAGTGGCTGATTCAACAACCACGATCGAGCAGATCCCTCGAGCACGGTTGGAAGGTAGTTTGCCATGACGTGCTCTCCTCCTCCAGGTACTCGAACTGCAGTTGTGTAAATTTGAAGGAATTCGATAGGCTTTTGGGACCATGAAACTTCTCCATGTTTACTAGTTGAAACCGCAGTGGCCAGTGTACTGCTCAGAGTTTAGGCATGAACGCCCAACATCCAATAACAAGATCATGATGTGTGCTTTGTGAGCAAGGATGATTAGCATCTCCAGGCAACTGTACTCGATGATGCTCGGTAGTCGATGGACCTGACCTGTAATAGGTCTCATCCATACGAGGGAAATACTCCTCATATTCCATCTACTGCTGCAGTTTTCTTACTTAAAGCGGTGATCGATCATCAACTCTGAAATTTTTCTGATCTGGGATGCTCAAAGTACTCTCCTCCGACCAATGCTATGATTTGGAGAATGATGTGACCTGTCATCATGTTGATTTCCACGAGGTGAGTTTTGTGAATGACTAGACACAATCGCACCAGCTCGGCTCCTAGAGTTGTGTCGATGAGGTCGCTTGAGTCTGGCCATCATACTTCGGAGTCTTCACAGAATCCCTTCAGTAAAGTGGTCATAGCCCAGTGCTCGAGCAAGCACTTGATTTGGATTTTCGAGCAAGTCATTTTTGCATTGAAGCTCTTAAGCTTCCTAAGATTGGTACTAGATGTGCCTAGGCAAAAAACCTTTGGGCAGCCAACTTCCACATATAAACCATGTTTTAGCAAAAGAGTGGATTTTAAAAACACCTATTCACCCTCCCTCTAGTCGGCCTCCTTGTCCTTACACCACGACGCGAAGAACACAGATCAAACTATACCAGATCATAGATCCGTGAAAAAGAAAAACCACCAATACAAAACACATAGAAAAGATGAGCAGCGAAGCTAGGAGATGTACATGTACATGTGGATGACCTCCTCGGAGGTGAAGCTCTCATCATTGATGGCTGGTGTCCTCATATCCGCATGCCGCATAAGCTCAATCACCTCTGCAACCTTCGATTCATCACCCTGAGCTGTCAACCACCACCATCTACCTTCAATTGTCGCTGCGCATTTGTCAAAGGGCAGGGATTTTCGGGAGGAGAGCATGGGAGAGAGAGGATACCTAGAGCTGGCCATTTCACATCGGGAGCGCAATCAGGATGGGACACCGACCATGGGCCGATGTGGCATCTAGCGTGACTCAAAACTTGGGTGGATTGGGCATAGGGGTCATATGCCTGTTTTCAGGACTTTAGGGTTGTAGGTTGTCCGATTTCATATTTAGAGGTTGAAAGTTAGACCAACTAAAGAGTTGAAGAGGGTAAAGTAAATTCATTTCTATGTATATTCCCATTCTCCTGACCTCAAGTACACTTATGTAGACAAATCAAATTGGCAAATGCATGTACTTGCAAGACCCAATCTAGGCGGCAAAAGTTCATACATTTTTCTTAGATTAGAATACGAATCGAACAAATGTCGAATATGAATACGGACTAGACAAATATCATATATGAATTCAAATCGAATATCTAATTAATTCGATCAGATCTAGATATCCTCATAACTTATATAGCATGAGGACATTAGTGACATTTTATCCTTCTACGATCACACTTAATCATTCTAATTCATTTACTTCACCTAAAGAAACATGAATTCATGATCAATTAAAAAAATTTGTCCAACTAATTAGTCGTATTGTAATGCGTATTGTAATAAAATATGTATATTGCTTCGTCGAATACGAATGCGAATATGGATAGTCCGGATAAAATAAATTTCAGATGGTAAAAGTCCATACCATATTCGCATCCATATTTTTTATGCAAATTCAAATGCGAATATGAATAGAATAGAAAATGTTAATCGGATGAGGAAATTTATACCATATTCGTATCCTATTGAATATGATAACCGATTAATATGGATAATTCGCATCCACTTTTCACCCCCTACCTAGAGTGTAACAATGTGGCGCATGCTTGGGCTGTGCATAGGTGTAATATTGAAAATATGGGCAACCTGATCTTCATTGACAGGGCACCGATTTTGTGTTGGACTTGGTGGCTGGCGATTTAACCATGCCTCAATCGTAATGGAATCGCAAGCATTCCATCTCAAAAAAAATTACAATTTTTGTTGAAGAAACAATGTCGGCTTCAGATCAGAAGATGGTCATGAAACCCAGTCAAACAGAATTCCACGGCTGTGCAGTCTCGTCTGCGAAGGCAAATGATTTTTTATGGCCACTCAATAAAGGTGGATGGCCACAGTGAACAATGTTTTATAGGTACAACTATATCTCAATCTTATCTAGGCCTTGTTAGAAGAGCTGTAGGAAACCTACGGCCTTGTTTAGGGTGGAAACGATTGAATAGTCTCAAATACGAATACGAATTCATATTTTTAAAACGAATATGAATTTAAATATTCTCAAATACGGATACGAATATTCTCGAATACAAATACGGATTTTCCCAGATACGAATATCAGATAAAACGGATTCCTAGCGGTTTTGCCGATTTTTCACCAGTTTTTGACCGGTTACCGGTTTTAAACCGCCTAAATTGAAATTTTGAATCACAAAATTCGTACAGATTTTTCATGGGTTCTAGAAACGGATCGAATACGAATCGAATAGTCTGTAATATGAATACGGATACGAATATTTTCAAATACATGTACGAATATTCTCGAATACGAACATTTTCGAATACGAGTTTTGCTTACCATATTCGTGTTTTCTCGGATACGAATATCGGATATCCGTTACCGTTTTCCACCCCTAGCCTTGTTTGCGAGCCATAGTCTTTTCAAAAGCTACTTTTTGATTTTTTTTATTGAAAAGTAGCTCTTAACTTTATTTTGAAAAGCCATTTGGTAATCTGGCCTGTTGTTAGACTGACTTTCTAGTTCATCTGTGAATGAAGGTTGAAATGTTTAAAATACCCTCAAGAGTTCTGAAGACATGTTTGTATGTTGATTTAGCGTAAATATGGTTGTTTTTATTCTTTTTATAGAAATATTGATTAAACAACTTAATTGTACTAAGTTTTGAGGAATCGAGCAATACTTTGCAACGTCCAAAACCACATGCACTGCAGATTGGTATTATTTGAATGCAAAAGGTAGCTTCAAATTTTGCAATTTGGAGAAAAAAAGATGAGACATCATCACGCCTGCACTAATTGATATATGACAAATCACTAATTGCATATCTATATTTCTTAACTACAACAGCATCCAATTTGTTAATTATGTTCAAGATGACTGAACCATATAACATTTTTCCTAATACAAACTATTGCCTATAACAAGAGTAACTACAACTACTGGTGAATCACAACTATTGTCAATCACAAAAAATGTCTGAAATACATCATAATTATTTCAAGGATAAACATGTGCAGAAATGGTCTTATGTACAATTGAGACAACTTGCTTTCTTCCATTCACGATGCAGTGAACACAACACTATCATCCCTGAACATTCAGCTACTTTACCCAAAAGTACAATTGACTCACACAATTGCAGCCAAATTTGGCTTACACATGCACTGAATATTATGCAAATGGTGCACGTGCACGAATCAACCAAATCTGAAATTTGGCTCACACGATTTTGCAATTTTCATGCTCACTACGTTTGGCTCACACAATTTTACAATTTTCATGCTCACACAATACATTCGGCTCACACAATTATAAAATTTTCATACTCACACAATACATTTGGCTCCTGTACAGAGTAACATGGTCATAATCTCAACCTGATGTTGTGCACAACATTTCAGTGCAAGAAGCACATGTAGCCAGTGTATTTGTTAAATGAACAATATCTAAACAACAAGATGCTATCTACAAGAGCAATCAAAATGAAGCAATTCATCACCTCACTACCAGCTCCATGCATATAGGTATTGGTTTAGCTACAACTACAAGAGCAAGAAACAAGAACAAGAAACACATGAGAGATTAGATTTCTGCAAAAGAAAATGCATAACAACATAACCAATGAACTATGCATCCCACTGCCATGATCTAACTATTTTTAAAATTTTTTGCAACCTTGGATAACTAATCATAGAACCATGTTCATATACCTTGCAAATAAAAATTTGTCAAGAAAAATATGAATACTACAAATAACAATATGCACACAGATCTGAACATATCCACTGAGAAAAATTGTCAATCTCTGCAATATGTTTACATAGATATCGCATTGATTGCTTTCATCATAGAATTACAAATCTTGACATAGGCATAGGGTTTTAGTGCATTTAGGTAAACCTATTTAATTTAGACCTTAATTAAGCAAAATCAATTTAATTTACACTTTCGCATATAAACTATTCTAGCAAAAGTGTGAATTTTAAAAATACATATTCACCCCTCTAGTCGGATTCCTTGTGCTTACAACATGACACGAAGAACACAGATCAAACTATACCAGATCATAGATCCCCGAAAAAGAAGAACCACCAATACAAAACCCATAGAAAAGAAGAGCAGCAAAGCTAGAATACATAGGCCCTGTTTGTTTCCACTTAAGATTATTATAATCCAGCTTATAGGTGGGGGATTATATAAGCTAGATTATAATAAGCTGGTGGGAAATAAGCTCTCAGGTGTTTGGCAGCCTGGATTATCAGAGTTATGGATTGTTGTATTCGAATGTTTAAAGACTACAATGCCCTTGACCTTTTTTGGTGACTTATTTATTCTTTTATGACATGTTTTTTATTAGTTTGGACTTGCAAAACATTAGTAACATAAGAATTTGAATACATAAGTGGTAGAAAAGCTTAATTATTCAAATATCCATGATCATATGTTCGTACAAATATGCTCTTACAAACAAATTACTCTCTTCTAGCAAATAAAGCATTAGCAATATTATCACGGAAGGCATTCATGCCCCCCTCTTCATCTCCCAATTGACTTGAACCCACATGAGAGGAAGGCATCGGCATATAGTTTTCATCTCGATCACACCGGTCAAACTCTTCATCACTCAAAGCACTATCCCGAATGAAGTTATGGAGTGTCATGCATGCATGTATTATTTTGGTTTGTTTGAGCATTGGATAACTTGGTAAGTCCAACAAAATTCTCCACTTCATCTTTAACACACCAAAAGATCGCTCAATCACATTACGAAGTGATGAATGCAAGTGGTTGAATACCTCCTTCTTGCCACTAGGGCGTGGTCCATTTCGAAACTCTGGTAAATGGTACTTGGTCCCTTTGTATGGAGCTAGAAAACCTGGTCGATTTGGATAGCCTGAGTCGACAAGGTAAAATTTTCCTACAAAATGTAAACATACACAATGAGATACAACTACAGTATGCAACTTTTTGAGATAACTAGTTAAAATGTTACTATACCATTTGGAGGATGTGGGAACTGCGTGGCATATTTACGTAAAGCATCATTGAACACCCTCATGTCATGTACTGATCCAGGCCATCCCGCAACAACAAAGGTGAACCTCATGTCGAAGTCACATATCGCCAACACATTTTGAGTGGAATAACCATACCGACCAACATGTTGAACCACCTTTGCCGAAGGCACAACAACGAGTATGTGAGTGCCGTCTATTGCACCTATACAGTTATTAAAATGAGGATAAAACCGGGAACCTAGCAGTCTTGGGTGTATATTCGTGAAGTTTGGATCTCTAGGTTTGACAATATCTGCTGATAGGAGGTAAACACTGTCCAACACTTCATTGAATTTTCTACTAATTGTTTCTTTTGACCTCGGAAATCTGTTTTTCACTTGAGTAAATGACTGAGGAGCCCCAATAGTCCATAGAAACATACCCAAAGCTTCAATAGAAGACATCTTGTTGCTTGACTTCAAACCATAAGACGTCACCAACAAGTCATGCAAAGCATCAAATAGTGGCCTACTCATCCTAAACATATCATAGCAATCTTTTGGAACTCTAAGAGTTTTCATAACCCAATCATGACCAGACTCATCTGGTTCAATTCTCTCAGATTTGTTCAAATAAGTGTCAGTATAGTACATACCAAATGCACAAGTTACTGCTCCATATTGTTTCACCATGTCAAGTTGATTCCATGCAACCACAAATGTTTCATCCTCATCACTCTCATACAAGTCAATCTACATACATTGGAACAAATATTGTCAAACAAAGGTCCAACCAAATATTTCATAACCAACTCAAAGTAGATAAGTATATAGAAACCATATGTTGTCAAACAAAGGTTCAACCAAATATTACATAACCAACTCAAAGTAGATAAGTTCATGCAAATAAATAAATTAACACAAAGTGATTGCAAACATTTGGATTGACTACTACTTCAAGCCTTCCTTCACACACCACCTCTTCAACCAATCAAGCCTTCCTTCCTTGGTGGTAAATGTTTTGAACATATCACGGTGTTCTGCTTTCACAAATAGTTGGGTAGCCATAAAATGTTCTGCAGTTCCCTCTGCTGCCCCGCACTCCACAGCCAAGGTCATCACTTCTTTAATGGAATTGTACCTCAATTCACCTTGCATCACCTTGTTGGCAATAACACAATTGTTCTCCAAAGTGTTATGAATACCCTTCATTATCTTAACCATAGGGTTCTTTCCTATCTTTTGTGGGCTAGTAGCAGTGCTACTTGAACCTCTCTTTAATGGATTGGTACCCTTTGATTTGCTCCCCAATGATCCATGTCCTACATGTGTTTCTCCAACCCCTTCTCCATGAGCCCCTCCACCTCCTCCAACAGCCCCTGCACCTCCTCCTCCAATAAACTCACCAGGTATACAGGAAGATGAACCATCAACTGCAACCATGCCAAACATTTCCTTCAACAATTCTTCACACTCCGGTGGACCATGCTGTAGCTTCTTCCACTCTGAGCGTCCCTGAAAAGATGGTAAAAAACATTTGTAAGCACACTTTTTTTTTCAATTGTACATAAAATGTGTATAGTCAGCTAATTGTTACCTTGGTGACTTTTTTCCAGTAATCATCACTTGCATCCACTGTACCTTTAGTATCATCCCAACCAAGCCATGTATCCTTGAGAAGGCTTAGCCAAAAGCTATACAAGCCTTTAAGCAAATCCCATCGGTTCTTAAACTGTGTTCTAGAGTGACGTAAGCCTGTCCTTTGCATGTACTTAACAGCAATATTTATGTGCAGTTGCATGGATATACACAAAGATGGCTATGACCAAGTAAAAGCTTAAGTAATTTTACCATGTTGCCGCCATCGACATGTGCAGGAACGTCAGCATCCTCTCCTTCAGCAGATCCCCGTCTTCGACGCTGCACCGAAGGTGGGGAGCTACCGTCATCCACACCGTAGGCTCTGAGGTCCTCATCCCCAAGGCCGGTGCTGGCAGCCGCTCCTGAGGAAAATAATAGGCAATACCATCATCTGTTGCATTCCTTTGGACAGTTTTGAACAATTATGCATCAATTATACACATGAAAAGCTGCAGCAACAGTTTAACCAGGTACTAAAAGGAGTGCAATCCAAACACCTCTGCCATCAGTTTCGAATAGGAGTAGTTGTGGCTATAGCCATCAGGAGGCCAAAAACAAATCAACATAAGCACAATCGTTATAGAGCTGAAACGAAGACCAAACAGGACGTCACAAATGCATACTTCACAGATAAAATCCTCAGCCCGGACAAGTTTATACCGAAGCATAAAAAATTTATCAGCCATCCGATCAGTATACCGAGGCATAAAACAAATTTATCCATGTTCTTGCGAACATACACATGCAAAAATGCTCAGAATTATCTATTACCAATACCTCAAAATGCACTCAAGAGACCCTATACCTATGAACTAAAAACACAATTTTTTTGCATTTGGGCTTGTAATGCCAACTGGCCTATCAAATGTAGTAGTGCATAATCTTTGGACTAAAATTATCTTTGCCAACATATCTCTGCAATGTGTGCTTTACACAGATTCATACAACAATTTATTGGTCATCAGATCGAGCAAGTAGATTAACAGCTTCGTCTTCACATCTCAGCAAGTTGATTGAGCAAGTTTATTGGTCATCACATCTCAGCATGATTAACAGTTTCATCCAAGCTTTAGAGTACAATCAAGAAAAACCCTCTGCACATACCAAATCCCAGCACGCCACCCCTGAGGCCGACGCCCCCGATGCCCAGCCCGCCACCCCCGATGCCCACACTGAGGCCGCCGCCCACGCCTAGGTCGTCGCCCCCGAGGTTGCCGCCCATGCCCAGGCCGCCGGCCACGAGGCCTTCCACGCCGCCGCCAAGGCCGCCGCCCGCGACTCCGCGGGCTCTCCCGCCACCCCTGAGGCCGGCGCTGGCAGCGCCCGTGCCCAGCCCGCCGCCCCCGAGGCCGATGCCCACATCGAGGCCGCCGCCGACGCCTAGGTCGTCGCCCCCGAGGTCGCCGCCCATGCCCAGGCCGCCGCCCCCGAGGCCTTCGACGCCGGCGCCTAGGCCGCCGACCACGACGCCTCGGCCTCCCGCGACTCCGCGGCCTCTCCCGGCACCACGTCCCCTCCCGACGCCGCCCCGACCGGCGCCGCCTCGGCCAGCGCCGCCCCTCCCAGCGACTTCCTCGGCGACCCCGGGGCTTCGCGCAACGGAATCCCGGTACGCAAGCGCACGGGCAAGTCCGGCCTCCGCATCATCAAAATCTTGGGGATCCATCTTGGGGAAGAGGAGAGGAAGGAGTCGCAGGGAGGGAGAGAGAGGCGCTGGGAGGGGATTCGCTGGGAGGGGAGGTGTAGAGAGGCGCTGGGAGGGGAGGCGCGTCTGGGAGAGGCGGTGGGAGGGGATTCGCTGGGAGGGGAGGCGTACAGAGGCGCTGCGAGGGGAGGCGCAGGGAGGGGAGGCGCGTCGGTGCTGGGAGGGGAGGCACGTCTGGGAGAGGCGCTGGGAGGGGAGGCGCGTCGGCGCTGGGAGGGGAGGCGCTGCGAGGGGAGGCGCATCTAGGAGAGAGGCGCTGGGAGGGGAGGGGAGGGGATGCGTTCGGGATATATCTGAATGGCAAAGGTGGGTAATTTTTGTAAAGTTTTATGGTCATTAAGATAAAGGGTGAGAAATAAGCTGAAATAAGCTCCTTTTTTGAGCTTATTAGATTACAATAATCTGGGCTATTAGATTATAATAAGTTACCTTATAATCTAGGCTGTTTGTTTCCACTTATGATTATAAGCTGGATTATAATAATCTTAAGTGGAAACAAACAGGGCCATACATGTAGAGGTGGACGACCTCCTCGGAGGTGAAGCTCTCACCGTCGATGGCCGGTGTCCTCAGATCTGCATGCCACATAAGCTCAATCACCTCTGTAACCTTCCATTCATCACCCTGAGCCGTCAACCGCCACCATCTGCCTTCAATTGCCGCCGCGCACTTGTCAGAGGGCGCGGATTTTGGGGAGGAGAGCGTGGAAGAGAGAGGATACCTAGGGCCGGCCATTTCATATCGAGAGAGCAATCGAGAGGGGACACAGACCGCGGGCCGACATGGCATCCAGCGTGACTCAAAACTGGGGTGGATTGGGCGTGGTGCTCGTATGCCTGGTTTCAGGACTTTTATAGGTTGTCCGATTTCATATTTAGATGTTGAAAGTTAGACCAACTAAAGAGTTGAAGGGGTAAAGTAGATTTATTTCTATGTATATTTCTATTCACCTGACCCCAAATGCGCGCATGTAGAAAAATCAAATTGGCAAATGCATGTACTCGCAAGACCCAATCTAGGCCGAGGCAGAAGTCCAGGGTATCAAATTTGCTTCTGCGCGGGGAATGGGTAACATTGTTTTTAAGACGGATTCGCTCATCCTGAACCAAGCAGTCGAAGGTACTTGTTTTGATTTAGCGCCGAATGTGATGCTTTCTAGTGATATCAGGAGGTTCTAGCCGTTGAATTTCAATGCTTTCCATGTGGAGTATGCTCCTAGAATGTGGCGCATGCTTGGGCTGCGCATGGGTGTAATGTTGAAAATGGGGGCAACCTGATCTTCGTTGACAGACAGGGCACCGATTTTGCGTTGGACTTGGTGGCTGGCGAGTTAGCCATGCCTCATTCGCGATGGAAACACAGGCATTCCATCTCAAAAAATTACAATTTTCGTTGAAGAAACAATGTCAGCTTCAGATCAGAAGATGGTCGTGAAACCTGATCAAACAGGATTCCATGCTTGCACTAATTGATATATGACAAATCACTAATTGCAGATCTATATTTCTTAACTACAACAGTATCCAATTTGTTAATTATGTTTAAGATGACTAAACCATATAGCATTTTTCCTAATACAAACTATTGCCTATAACAAGAGTAACTACTACTACTGGTGAATCACAACTATTGTCAATCACAAAAAAATGTCTGAAATGCATCATAATTATTTCAAGGATAAACATGTGCAGAAATGGTCTTATGTAAAATTGAGAAAACTTGCTTTCTTCCATTCACGATGCAGTGAACACAACATAGATCATCCCTGAACATTCAGCTACTTCAAATACCCAAAAGTACATTCGACTCACACAATTGCAGCCAAATTTGGCTTACACTTGCACCGAATATTATCCAAATCATACACGTGCACGAATCAATCAAATCTGAAATTTGGCCCACAAAATTTTACAATTTTCATGCTCACACAATACATTTGGCTCACACAATTTTACAATTTTCATGCTCACACAATACATTTGGCTCTCACAATTTTACAATTTTCATGCTCATCAGACAATACATTTGGCTCCTGTACAGAGTAACATGGTCATAATTGTTGAACTCTGAAGGGCATTATGGTAATTTCTCAATTTGAAAAAAAAAAGAATGCCAATGGGGCCCACCTGTGGCTGAGGAGATAAGGGAGGAGTCTCCTCCCAGTGGGCCGGTGCGAGTAGGCGTGATCCTTCTGAATCTGGCGACTCCCTCGGTTGCGACGGCGGCGGCCGAATCATGGGGAGAAGGCGACGGAGGCGGCGTCGGCGCGGGCGTTTCGGCGCCAGCCACACCACAGCCCGCCGGAACCCCCTCTCTCCGCTCCGCTATAAAGCTCAGGCTCCTCTCCATTGGGTATCCCAAACACAGTGAGCTCTCTTCCCCTCCTCTCTAGACTCTCGGTTGGCGATCTCTAGTCTTTGGGTTGTTGGCCGGTTCTTCGTGCTCCACCGGTAGCCGAGGGACTCGACCCTTGACTAGGGGTCTTGATCTGAGCTTGGACCGTGAGAACCTCTGAGAGATTTAGAGTATTAGTTTGTGATTAAGTGTTCTTGGCCGGAACACTCTTGTGGTCTTGTGCGGCAACTCCTACCTCGACTTCCACTTGGCTGCGGCTGAGATGAGAAGAAGGGCATTGTATCTCCGGCGACCATTGCCCTGCTCGGTTTTGTAGGGTCATTGGTTTTCTAGGACAACGCGCACGCATGCCTTGCCCATTTCGGTTACTTCAGGTGATTTCGAATATCACCGCACAGTGAGTTTCATCTCAGTTCCTTCTGTGATCTATTATTACTGAATGATTAATGTGAATGGAGATGCATGAAGGAAGTGACATATACTCTATGAAGAAATTGGTCTTGTGCTGAGATTAAATCACAAAGCTTGAGCTCTAAATTGGTAGTCTTTTCGGTACTGCTTCAGTAGTTAGAATCTTTGATTGCAGTCTGTGATCACCTGTTCATTTACTTATAATATGTTAGCCATTTCGGCTTATTGCATAACTGGTTCAGTCGGGAGTCTATACTCTAGAACTTTATCAATTTAGTTGGCTAAATCACATATCTATTTGGTGATCATTTGTTAACTGCTGACCGAAAGTTCATGTTGTAGAGCTATTTTCAGTGATCTTTTCCTGTAGCTTTACTGCTGGTTGAAAGTAGTATCTAACTGAATTTCTTAGAGCTCAAGGTTTGATTCACATCTTGACATATTCAACCAGTGAAGAGTATAAGACCATAGTAGTGGGACGGCCAAGATTAAAATCTTGTGTAACTCTACATCTGAGAGCAACTAAAACCACTCAAACATGATGATTTTAGTCATTTATGTCTGGCTACTTTTGATGGCAGCATGTTACTTCAATGATCTATGTCTCAAATATGAATATATGCTAGTTTTATACTATTGCATGATATGTTGTTTAGATGGCTTAATATTTCCACCTGTTTATATCTTGAAGAAGTCATCTTTATATCCAATTTGTCTTGCTTATGCTATATTCTGTTAGAATTTTTTGTACAGATAATCCATTTTTTATTTGAAATTACAGAAATATACCTGCGGGAAATTTTTTTTCAAAAATAAGCTCCAGTCGCCCAATGGTTGGGCGACTAGAGCCTTTCGCCCAACTCAGCAGCGACAACTGGAAAATCTCCCAACCGTTGGGCGATTAATTGCAGTCGCCCCACCGTTAGGCGACTGGAGTGCAGTCGCCCTCCCATTGGGCGACTTTCATGCAGTCGCCCGATGGTTGGGCGACTGCACTCAGACCCCCGTGAATGTTTTAAATTTTGTCAATTTTGTAGTTTTAAACTGGTAAAAAATCTGCTGGAGTTGTAATAAAAGTTTATGTTCATTGTATATTGTAGGAACGATTGACCGTAGAACGATCGGTACATACGATGGTAAGTGATATTTTGATGTTACTGAGAATTCGTGTCTCTGGGCTAGGATTGGGTTGAGTAGGATCGACAGGCCCAGCAGTCAGATTATCACAGGCGGTTCTACATACAAACCGTCTGTAATATTCTCTATCACAAGTTTTATATAGCGATGCAATATAAACAACTAATCTGAAAAGATAATATAGCAAAGCTTTTATATGGCTTATATATACTCATTTGAAAGGTTTTGATGAGATCTACAACTTTTCAGTTGAAGCAAAATCCAAATTCCAAGAGGAAGACCAAGAGAAAGGGCAAAAACAGAAACACAAAACTTACGACGCAGGTTTAGGTCTAAAGATGGCCAATTTTCGGGGTCTTGGAGGGCGACTGGCACAAATGGGTCGGTTTGTTTGGATCGGGCTCGCCGTTAGCTTTCCAACGAGTACAAGAACGTCGAAAACGGACACCGTATGCAAAAGTTATGCCTGTTTTACTGAAGGTGTGTCGGAAACGGACTCGAATTCGTTTCGGCCTCAATTAAAACTACTATAACTTTTGATCCTGTGGTCGAAATCGCTCAAATTTTTTCTGGAGGCTTTTGGATGTATGAAGAACAGCTCCACCAATTTTCACTATTTTTGGCGAAGGTTTGATGCACTTTCCAAATTTCGGCATAGATGGACTCTTTCCTCTCTTTTTTTTCTCTCTTCTATTATAACATCAGATTTTTTACCAGTTTAAAACTACAAAATTGACAAAATTTAAAACATTCATGGGGCCTGAGTGCAGTCGCCCAACCATTTGGCGACTACATGAAAGTCGCCCAATGGGAGGGTGACTGCACTCTAGTCGCCCAACGGTGGGGTGACTGCAATTAATCGCCCAACGGTTGGGAGATTTTCCAGTTATCGCTGCTGAGTTGGGCGAAAGGCTCCAGTCGCCCAACCATTAGATGACTGGAACCTATTTTTGTAAAAAAAATTCCCGGGGGTATATTTCTGTAATTTCGAATAAAAAATAGATTATCCGTACAAAAAATTCTATTCTGTTATGCTGGAATTATAAGTAAATATATATAATAAATAAGAAATTAATGGATTCTTATAAGCAATTAAGAAACCGAGAATACATCACCTTAATATTGAAGTAGCAAATTACTTAGTTCTTCAATTCTCCCTCTTGGCTGGTAGACCAATATAATGAACTATCTGCGAAGAAGAATGAGAAAAAATAAGTACATATATACAAATAAATAACAGAATCACAGATAGTTATACCACGTTGTACATAATCTGATAATCATGGAGTACACAAGTCCAAAAGACCACAACTAGTGCAAGCATTCAAGTTCAACAGACCATAACTATTACATAATCAGAACACAATTGATCCCCTTTCTTTAGTCACCACTCATCAATAACGAGCATGATGCTAGAAACAAAAGCTACACTCAAGGCAATTCATTCCCCTTTTATATCAATTCTGAATTAATACTAGACCATTTAGGAAAATATGACATATGACAACAAATTTATCTGTCCAACAATTGATGGTTTTTGGATCTTGAATCAATGTGCATCAGTGTTCTCGGTTCTCTACTCAAGCCATCAGGTACAATAACACAAGACAGGTTTTAGCATTGACCTCTTACAACGCAACTTGCCTTTGAGTTGAAGTCAGTGATCCCTCTAACCTGAAAATTTATCAAGAGGAAAAACTTTAATCACATAGTCTGCACTCTAAATCTTCAACATAAAGAGGAGAGACGGCGGGAAGTAGCAGGCCGAGAGACGGCGGGGAGGCACTACCTAGAGACGGCGGGGAGGCAGCAGGCGTGGAGGCAGCGGGAAGGCGGCGGGCGTGGAGATGGCGGGGAGGCGCTAGGCATGGAGGTGGCGGGGAGGGAGCAGGCCAAGCCCGCCATCTGGATCTGAGATGGCGGAGAGGCGGCGGGTGTGGAGACGGTGAGCATGGAGACGGCGGGAAGGCGACGGGGAGATGGTGGGCGTGGAGGCGGCGACTGGATCTGAGACGGCGGGCGTGGAGGCGGCTCTGAGACGGAGGGGAGTCGGCGGGCGTGGAGGCGGCGCGAAGGAAGCAGGCGTGGAGGCGCCGACTGGATCTGAGACGGTGGGGAGGCGGCGGGCAGGGAGACGGCGAGCCGAGGAGCCGGGCGAGGCGGCGGGCGAGCGGAGGCGGCGTAGAAGCGGCGGGCGAGCCGAATTTTTTCTATTTTAGCCCTTTTTTTGAAAAATATTCACATTTAGATCCCCTGGTAGTTTTAATTCCGTTTTTGGACCTAGGGGGACGGCGCCGTGACCCACGGCACCGAGGTAACACGTCTCGGCGCCGTGGCCCACGGCGCCGAGGTCGCAGGCCCGCACCAGCGTGGTGGCCTGCGTGGCGCCGACGTGGCAGGCACCTCGGCACCGTGGGTCGTGGCGCCGACCTCGGAGCCGTGGGTCGTGGCGTCGAGCTCGGCGCCGTGGGTCGTGGCGCCGAGCTCGGAGCCGTGGATCGTGGCGCCGAGCTGTGAAAATTCAGAAAAGCCGCCGTGACCGGTGGCGCTCCAGCTCGACGCATTCAAAATAATCCGTAGCTTTTGGAAACATTCAAAAAATTGATGAACTGTGTGAAACACAATTTTTGTTTTCTGCTACATTTTTTGATAATGTCGTGTTCAATCTGAAAATTTCGGGTGCTAGTATGGTAATAATGTTTGTAACTTTTTTCCTAAGCAGGGAACTTCGATGGTCAAACACTAATTGTTAGAGAAGGGGATAATGGTGTTGCTTATTCATGGAATTCAAAAGAGCTAAAATGGGGCAAGGTAAGAACCTATGTGCCTTAGACTTTTCCATTATATTGCCCATAAGTAATTATGTTGCTATCTCAAATCACATGGTATAATCTGCGAAGTTGAGGATATAGTTTAATGTCTTGTTGTTCTTTTGCAGACATTTATGTGCTTGAAAATGTGAATTTTCCATGTAATGATTTACAATTTTGAACTGAGTAGGCATGATTTCCCTGTTCTTTTCTATATGCAAACTAATCCATTATGCAGACAATCTTTGGAGCAAGCATGGGTGGGCAACATTATGCACTCTATTAAATTGTAGTTTTGTGAAGCACCGATACGCAATACCGTCATACCGGTAGTCTCAAGTGCAGTCGATACAGCTAGGCAAACACAATACAGTGCATAATAATAGGATTACATAGACCGTAGATAGCGTGGGTCTATTACATTTTGTCTACTGGGTGTAGCGTGGTTGTTTCCCCTTTTTATTGGGCCCTGAGGATGGCTCCGCTGCATCATTCTTCCTGTCACTCTTGGTCTTGAGAGCTGCCTCACGAGCTTGAAGCTCTTCCTCCTGACGCTTGATGGCTGCTTCACGCAGACTTAACTGCTCCCGCCTCCTTTGCAGCTCATCCTCCTTGCCCTTCAGATGGATTTGGTCCACCCACACGCGGCGCTCTTGCTCAAGCCGCATCTGTCGTTCCACCTCGCGAGCCTGAGTCATCTTGACAAAGTATTGTCCTTTGTTTTCCACCTCCACTGCCCGGTTATCTGGCCATGCCGGCGACACCCGATCCACCCATTCGATGAACGTGCAAGCCTATGTGTGGCGTGGTAGATGTCATGGATCAAGTTGAAAAACGATAACGAGAAACAAATGATTTAGTTGTCGTCGTTACCACGAAGTCGTCATCCAGGTCTGGACACTTGAAGAACCTACGGCCGTATTTGGCTCGTTGTACTCGATCCTTCCAGACTCCCAACATCGTCCTAAAGCCGCAATGGCACTTCGGGCGCTCATGCCACTCCGGCACTCCAAATGGGTCGGATCTCCAGGAAAACATTGTTGTGTAGTAGTATTGTGATGGCTTGAGGAGGAGATGTGGTATGGAAGACATAGGAGGCCTTTATGTAGGCAGTTATCTGGTGCAGTGGGCATAGTCCATGGAGAGGAGGTCGTACGAATCTTTTCGCTTTTTCAGGATTCCAGTTTAGCAATAAATGTTCCTATGTAGGCTTTTCAGAGCCTGTAGTCTCGTAATAAATTCATAGTTCGTAGCCTTTTCAGTCGTTTGCAGGAAACAGCTCGTAGGCTTTTTCAGGATTCCAGTGTAGCAATAAATGTTCCTATGTAGGCTTTTCAGAGCCTGTAGTCTCGTAATAAATTCATAGTTCGTAGCCTTTGTAGTCGTTTGCAGGAAACATAAATTCATTGCAGGAATTATAGAACCACAAAGTACAGACTACGGATTCGAACACAAATATCACATGAATATAACATATACACATATATACAACAAGTAGCTCATTACAAACACATCTCAGTCCAACCACTTACCAAGTGCCTCCTAGCTCATTACAACATATATATACAACGACTTTTAAGCCCAACCACAAGCCTACACATAAGTATCACTGCCTCCTAGCCTTACCCTTACCCTTACCAAGGGCGTCGGTGCCTGGAGTGTAACGGCTAGGCTCGCGACGGCGTCTGCGTGGTAGAGGCTGTGTAGGCTGAGTCGAAGGAGCGTCTACGAGCTGAGATGGGCCTATCTCATCGTAAGTCTGCTGCTCCACCTTGTCCTCGTCGTCGTCCTCACCGCCCTGGGCCGGGAAAGTGTGTGAGCCAACGATTCTTGTGATCTTGAACTTTCTCGTGTCCTTCTGTTTCCTAGCACAAACCCTCCATTCACATGTTTCCTTCTCGCACATAACTGTGTACCTCCGCTCCACATAAGAATGCCTCATCTTGAATTGCCTTTTACGAATCACTGAATACTCCTGCAGCCACCTTTTCAATGCAGACAAGTCCTCAAACACCATGCCCTTCTCAATTGTCATGCTTGACCCGGCCTCAGGAGCATCTAGCAGCTCATCATCTCTTCCTTCTGCATAAGCCTCATGAGAATGACTAAGATCGCTGAATTCACGAACTGATGGATCCCGGCCAGGGCAATAACGCCTGATCAGCTCAATATCACTTTCGGTCAGCTCTCCAAAAGGGCGGTCATCTTCAGAATCAACGGCCCTTGCGATCTCGTAAGGCTCCAGATCATCCACAATTTGAACATCCACACTATTGGAGTCCCTGCAGACTTCTTCAACGTTGCCAGATGGAGCAACGGGAAGAACACCCACATTATCAGGAATGTCTCCTGCATCATAAGCACGAAAACGATGGATTGAGACAAAAGAATGGAATGACGGGAAAAGGCTAAAGTGTTGCTCGACACTTACTGGGATGATTCTGGGTCAAAGGGATCTCCTGAGGGGCCGCCACGACATCATCAGTCTGACATTCAACTCGAAGTGGTTGAGAAATCTGAACATCGTTCGGGGCAGATAGAGCATCGGGCACCTCAGGCACTTCTTCCACATCCACCGCAAGTTCCGGTAACGGAGGGTCAAAGGGTGCCTGATCACCTAGTTCTGGTGAATAACCATGAGGGGTGGGATCAATGGACACCTTCCGCACAACAAGGTCCAAACATTGGAACTCATTCCTCATAACCAATTTGACATACCTGTCCCACTGATCCTCACAACCAATTAAGATCAACCGCCTTAGAATTGTGTCTTTCGAACCGAAGTGAAGTAACCCCTCAACTGTGATGCTCTCCTCGTTTGCATGACAATGTAGCTCCTCCCAGGCCCTAGCAACCAACTCACTAAACGACGGCCGATCACTGAATATCAGAGGCACCCTTTGCATTTCAACAAATCGAACATTTCCATAATCATCACTTGTCACACTGCCTCCATGATATAGGGTGACTAGGTTGTCCATCTATTTCATACAGAAAACCAAACTTAATACCTTTAATCGAAATTAGATACTAGATAGTAACTAATACGTACCTAGTCACTAACTAGATGCTTATTTAGAAAATATACAAATTTTGAATAAAAAAGGCTTACTTTCTTTGTATTCAACAGCAACACTACTGCAACTGCTAATAGAAGCCTTTTTAACCCACTATTTGTTTGATATACGCATGCAAGAATGGTATGACTATAACTATGCCTTTCTTCTTGTTAAATGCTTCCATCTATTGTCATTTGACTCGATTCACTCTAGCTAGTGCATACCATAGTCTAGTGAGTTGGGAGACCTGAAGTAATGCTTGGTATATATATATATATATATATATATATATATATATATATATATATATATATATATATATATATATATATATATATATATATATATATATATATATATATATATATATATATATATATATATATATATATATATATATATATATATATATTGATTTATGCTATGCCACTATTTTACTGTTACACAATATAAATGTTGCACAAACAGATAAATTCAGGGGTAAATATGAGCAATAAAAGTAGACTAGAACAAAATGGCAAGTTCCTCTACGAACCTCTAAGAATGTGATCTTGAGCTGATTGCACAAACGCGGTTGGGGAGGCGGCCGGGCGGGCACGGCCAGGACGTGGGTGGGGAGGCGGCCGGGCGGGCTCAGCCGGGACGCGGTCGGGCGGCCGCGGCGGGGAGGCGGTCTGGGAGGCGCCGGGCGGGGACGCGGCCGGGCGGCCACGGCGGGGAGGCGGGCGGCCGGGGAGGCGGTGGGGGCTCGGCCGCCGGCAAGGACGCGGCCGGGCGGGGAGGCGAGGCGGCGGCGGCGGGGAGGCAGAGGGGAAGAAATGAATGCGAATGAACGAAAGCGACAGAGGGAGAAAGGAGAAGGCCGCGTGCGGCCCGGTGGCCACCGCTCGGCGCCAAGATCCACGGCGCCGAGCTCGGCGCCGTGACTAGTGGCGCCGAGGTGCTTGCCACGTCGGCGCTACGCAGGCCGCCACGTTGGAGCGGGCCTGGGACCTCGACGCTGTGGTCCACGGCGCCGAGACGTATTACCTCGGCGCCATGGGTCACGGCGCCGACCCCCTGGGTCCAAAAACAGAATTAAAACTACGAGGGGTCTAAATGTGAATATTTTTCAAAAAAAGGGCTAAAATAGAAAAAATTCGGGCGGGCGAGCGGAGGAGCCGGGCGAGGCGGGGGCGAACGGAGGCGGCGTAGAAGCGGCCGTCGTGGAGGCGAGCCGAGTCGGCGGCGTCGTTTGTTTCGTGCAGCCGGCGGGTGGAGGGGAATAGATTGGATCTGGGGGTTGTGGAGGGTGGGGGTGGGGAATATTAGGTTACAGGTATCGGAGAAGTATCGGAGCAGTATCGGAGAAGTATCGGGAATTATTTTCTTTTTTTTTGAATAATCAGTAAATCAGGATACGTTGCAGGATACGTATCCGGGCGTATCGGGGCAGTATCTGTATCCGGTACAGTATCCGATACCGGTACGCCACTTTTGTGAAGTATCCGCGCAACATAGGGTTTAGCTACAACTACAACAACAAGAAACACATGCAAGATTAGATATCTGCAAAAGAAAATACATGACAACATAACCGATGAACTATGCATCCCACTGCCATGATCTAACTATGTTTTAAAAATTTTTGCAACCTTGGAATAACTAATCATAGAACCAGGTGCATATACCTTGCAAATAAAAATTCATCGAGAAAAACATGAATACTGCAAATGACAATATGCACACAGATCTGAACATATCAACTAAGAAAAATTGCCAAGCTCTGCAATATGTTTACACCAGGAAAAAATAACAGTAAAGCTTTAACAAGCATGAACCATGAACAAAGCCTCGGATCAATCAAATTAATCAACAACAATGCAGTGGCGTAGTCATGGTTCAGCACTGTCATTCATACATTATATCTAGTTGCTCCATGATACAAACATTTTTCTTTTCATTTCTCTTTTTTCACCTACATAGATCTCCATCCGTCCAGCCTTAACCTCGCTTTCACAAATCAGATCGGAGATCAAGGGAGTTGGGACAGGAGAATTACCTTCGGATGGTGCTGGTGGCCTCCAGATCAGGGAGGGCGGCGATCGGATCTGGGAGGGTGTCGTCGGGAGGGCGGCTGGTGGCGGCGGCGATAGTATGGCGTCGGGAGGGGGAATGGAGAGGTGGCGACAATTGGGGTGACGAGGACGAATGGGAAGAGAGGACCAGCTGCGGGGACGGGCGGGTGTGGCAGCGACGGTGATCCGGAGCTGGGGCACCGATGACCCCACGTGGCGGCAGCGTCGAGTCACCCTAGCGTGAACCGGAGCGAGAGCGAGCAAACCAGAGTCCGGACTAAGGACGAACTGAACAAAAGGGGGCTTCTATGCCTTGGCATTTGGTAGGTGACAATGTCTCAACTTCTCAAAAGTTAGGATTTTATGTTAGCTTCTAAAATCTGTTTTTTAATCTATTTTTCTATAGTAAATAATTTTTTAAATACCTAATTTTCAAACGAAATGTATGATTGTGTGCCGAAATCAAAGGGGTGAATGATTTCCACCGCTTTTTGGAGCTTTCTGACAGTCGATGACAATTTTCGATCGCACGAACAACCACATCGTTCGACTGCTTCAATCACCCTTGCACGTGGTCATACACTTCAAATCAATTGCAATCACTAGCAATCTTCAACAAATCACAAACTATATTAACTCAAGATGATTTTTATTGCTGGATTTTTGTGGATTTACAAACTGTCCTCACAAGCACTCCTAAAAGCCTTCTTGACGAAAGCTCTCGCAAATCGACACAGGCTTTCTCCTCGAAAACCCTCTCCCCAAAAATCTCTCTACGTTAACACATAGCCTCTCCTGCTTTTATAGGTTAACACTACAAACCGTGTCTACCTCAAATGGAACTCAAAACCTTATCTCTACCAAAAACAAGGGACCCGAAACCCTTCCGTACTTAGGTTTTGTTCAAACTCTTCCTCTTCCAACCTATAGACTATCTGTAACCCTCCAATCTTATCATGTGTCAAACCCTCCAAAATAGCACTTTCTGTAACTTCACCACGCACCATCACAACGTATCGAAGCCTCCAGAACACACCTCCTGTATTTTCACTACGTATCAACAATCTCTGATCTCCATGTGCTCCAACATGAACCGACCATCTCACGTGACATCCTCGATCGCCTAGACCTCAGATTCCCCTGTCCTAGTCCATCATCCTCGCCACCGACCATGATCGTCACCACGCTCACCTGCACATCAAAGACCAAAGAAATATTTTTCACGGCACAAGTTCTCTCCAACTTGACCGACACAGCACACACACACAAACCACACTCTTAACCAACTATCAATACCAACCAGTTCATCCACGACCACAAACTCTATCGCTTTCCAGAAATATGCCTCAAATCACTTATTACGACTGCTAGCTCATGCAATACTCGAAAATCACAAACTCAGGAAATACCATCGCTTTGCTCAAAACACTCAAGAAAACACAAGCATCGCTACCGACCAGAGTCATCGAGTACCAACTACCGAGTACCGATCACATACCACAACTCTTCGACAACCAATCGCAAAACCTACGATAACCATCGAGTACCGAGTTCTTCCGATTACCGCGTACCACTACCACCTGACCACCAGGCACCAACCAGCCATCCCACTGGTTTACACACGAGTACTCTAAGTACTCAAAGATCAAAAAAGTGAAGCACTCGTACCGACAATAAGGTATACGAGTACTGACCGTGAAGCCTATGGCAACCAACCGCAAAGCCTTCGACTACCGATCACATGGTCTACAACAACCGACCAGAAAACTAAAGACAACGACCTTAGACCATGAAGTCTATAAGTATGACAACAGTCTGCGAAGTCTATGATCATCGATCGCAAAGTCTACGACTATCGAGTATGATCAATAAAATCTACGACCATGAAAAATATTGTAGCTACGATTACCTTTAGTGGTCATTTTGTTGTGGTCAAAACCGGACGTGGTCGAAATCAGTCATGGTCGGGATGTCGTAGTCGAGTTGCCGTAGTCGAAGCCAGGCGTAGCCGAAAACAGATGCGGTCGTTCTTCCGTAGTCATGTTGTGATGCTTGTACAGCCGTGGTCGAAAGTCGCAATGGTTGAAGTCTGTCGTCATCAAAGTTGGACGTGGTCGTAAACATCAGCTGGGCCATCACTCTTCGAGGTCAAAGCCAGCCGTGCGATCCTCCGATGCCAATCGAGTGCTGTCCGACGTTCTGATGGCACTCGAAAGCCGTCCAATGTGACAATGCTAGTCGGATACCGTCCGATATTCCATTACTACTTAAAAACCGTCCGATGCAACTCGGATCCAATCGGATTGTTCGGAGCTACTCGAAACAGACCAAAACTACTCGGAGCAGATGAAAACCACTCGTGCGTGACCGAAACCACTTGTAGCAGACAAAAAACCACTCGGAGCAACTAAAACCTTTGACTGCGATCAACCGAAACTTTCATAAACGCAAATTCCAAAACAAACCAAATGTTAATTATTTATCATCACTTTAATCACGATCATCCATATGGTCTAACACGAAATGTCTTTTTCAAGACATGGTCTATTAGTCGATTGTAGTAAATACTGCAGCGACTTTATTTATATTAACTAAAATTTTATATAAGTGTCTCTCAATAAACTTTTATATAAATTATTACTATTTATAAATCAAAAATCGAAAGACTGTGACAATATGAACGGACCCAGGCTGAAGCAGCTGTTTAGGGAGGGCTTCCAGCTTTTTTAAAAGCAGAAACTAGCTCCTAAACAGGGGGCTAAGTAGTGAAGGCTTGCAATGTCCTTTCTGTGAAGTACAAATTTTTTTAAAAAATAAAATATCATTGTTAAGCTGCCTAAGAGCTGACTGGGTTCACTGAGCCTAGTGTACTCATGCTGGGTCCATCCCTGTTACATTAGTGTCATCTTGTAAAATATGGCGCTTTAAATTCTGAGGGAACTCTAAAAAAAATCTTTGAGGGAAAAATATGGCTGAGCACTAACCAACCGGCTTAAAAAACTCAGTTTCTGGCTTCGACCGTAACTTTTGGCTGTAGATATACTACAGTGGCTATTAATTTTTAGAGTCAAAAAATAAAAATAAATATTTCATCATAGACAATGGAAAAAATATAGAGAAAAAACAAAAAACCGATATTAAGAAATCAATGTGTTTCAAATGATTTCTAAATTAAAGCTAAAGCCATTTAAAACTAAAGCCATTTAAAACAAGGACCAAAACCGCTTGAATCAGGACCAAAATCCCATCAGACCATGCGCCAGGGGCTTATCAGAAAACTTGAAACACAATTTGTTATAAGAGCTTCTGTTAACTTTCTGGGCGCTTGGCTCTCTTAGAAGCCGACTCCTCAGAGAAGCTGGTGGAATGCAGCTTCAATTCAACATCTTACTACAAATAAGTTTTAAGCTTTCTTGATAAGTCTATGGAGCCACACACTAAACACTTGCGTGTAATTTTAGCTGATATAAATAACGCTACTATAGTGCTTACTACAATCAAAATACTCCACTAAGAAAAAACAGAAGTTAGATACTGAAAAAAAAATGTGAAAGCTGAAGCTGAAAAGAAGAGACCCAACTTACATCCATGAATATTTCCAAACAAATACTACGTTGTACAGTATGAAATATATCGTCTGAGATTCACTTGCCAAAGGAGTACAGCAGCACGCCGTTGAGTCCCAAAGAATATCACAATTCACAACCTTCCGGTGCTGATCATACACTGCTTACCTTACAAGATACAAGGCTCTCCTCTCAGAAAAATAATAGAAGGAAACAAGAGGATAAGCCAAGGAACCAAAATGCATATCATAAACTGGCGGGTGATAGCGATGGTCATGCTGTATCATGTCTGTATCTATTAAGTTAATAAGCAGTAATGTCTGTATCTAGTCGATCTTGAAAGGAAACTACAAGCTCAGGCTGGAAGCTCTAGCTTCACATTGTTCTTCCAGCTGCAAATTATTTGGAGTATACGATCAGTGGAAAGGAACATTTGTGGCAAAATGATAAGATAAAACGAAGGCAATACCTTATTATGTAATAGTAGAAGAAGTCAGCATACAGCAGAGTCTGCACAATACCTGCAATCCAGCCTGCATCGAAAAGATTGCAGTTACAACATGGGTAATTGGTACATCAACCGAATTCATGAATCAGAAGGTAGATGCATAGAATTCATACTTATCCAATGAACAAAATGGAGGTCAGTGAAGTATCGGTAAATCCAGTTAAGGATATACAATACACGGTATGCACTGCATCATCACCAAGTAAATGTGTTCAGAAATAACAATTATGTAGTAGCATCATACTACAGACTAGAAAAGACAAAATAAGGGGGGAAAATGAGGTCTTAATATGATAATTGAATACCACAAGATGAAATTATTAAATTCATCCACTTAACCAAGGAAATTACTGTAAAATACAATCATAAAAATGCTCGATTGATATTGACTAAATATAATTTATAGGAAGCTCTTATCCTATTAACTGGAATCCTATTCTTCGTTCCCATGCAAACACATTTTTATGTGTTTTTCAGCCTAACTGATGCACCAGATCTTACCCCAGAAAGAAGACATATTGACCAGTCAAGTTATCAATATTCCTCGTGCGCTGTAGCAACACAAGTTGAGGAAGAATTGCAACAGCTTCCAAATACATAGAGAATGCCCACATCACCTGCCCCGAATAATGGTGCAAATGATCACAACAGCGCAATCTAGAAGGTAAAATTTCAACAATAATAGAAGGCAATAGACTTCCATCACACATCTACAAATTAATGGCTCCAAAAACTACAAGTCAAACATTAGAACATGATCTAATAAGTTAAACAGTTGATTGGATCGTTTCATTTGATATATCAATAGCATCACAGTTTTATAGTTGAGAGTGCAGAAGACAACATACTGACCTCTCTAAAAGTAAATTTCTCATTGATGAGGAGAGCCAGAACCAGACATGGCAGCACAACGAAATGATGGCGAAAGGTGTCATGATCCTTGTCATAACTTCTACGCACAATCTTATGCCGTTTCATGTACCAAACTATTGAGAAAGAGCTCAGCAGGAAGACCAGCTTCATGACAGTGTTATACAGAGATATAAAATGAACGAACAGGTCCAAGTACCGAGCTGTAAAAACAAGTGCATATAGCTCCTGCGTCTTCAGAGATATGCCTGCAAGAAATTGTCAAACGGAACACACAGAGGCCCATCAAACCAAATGATAACAGAAGCTTATGACAATAGTATGAATATGATATCAAATGATGGTTACAGTTAGAATACAGAAAAGAATAAACTTCAAGTTTATTACTGACTTAAGTGAGATGTGTCCAATAGGTGATTGAGATTGGCATGATTCAAGACTTCCATTATCACCCTCACAAAGGATACAGCAAAGTTTGGTTTGTGCTTTATGCAATTGAAAATTTGACTCTTCCCTTCATTCCACAAGGTCGCAATTATTCTAAAATCTAAAAAAGATTCATCTACCTTCTCCATTGTAAAGACTCCTTCGTCGAATTATTCTAAGCGAGGGTGGATTTCTACAGTATCACCCTATCCTGGATTGGTAGACCCTGACGTCGCACATTATCCATCAAAACAAGAGAGAGAGAGAGAGAGAGAGAGAGAGAGAGAGAGAGAGAGAGAGAGAGAGAGAGAGAGGCACCTGATGTTCAGCAAAGCGTGAACAGAGCATCAAGATGGGTGATCTACAATACAACAGGGTCTCCAGTCTTTACTCTCACGCCCAATACAACGAATCCCTCACGTCATCTATCGCAAGTCAAACTGCTAATTAAGAGCACGCATTGCGCCCACACCACACCATCTTCCCAAGATCGAGAGCTCCAAGTTCTAATACACGGACCCAAGAAACCAACAGAAAAAAAAATAAAAAAAAATGTACTAGATTTGTTACCGATTTAATCCTACTTCTGATACTGGTTCCGACGGGTACGCGTATGCAAGTTACCTGCGCATGACTTGATGGTGTGGATCTTGAGGAGGAGCACCACCACGCTGAGGAGGTGGGTCATGTCCCCGGCCAGCCGGAACGCGTTCATCTCCGCTGCCCTCCGGACGGACGCGCCGCCGCCACCGGCCCCTTCCCTCCCACGGAATCAGATCTCAGCTCGTCGGCGGCGGGTGGCGGGCTGGCTCTCGACTCGTCGGTGTCGCGGTGGAGGAGGAGAGGAGAGAGAGAACGAGCGGAGGAGGATCAAATGAAGGGCACTGCACAGGTGGGACCGGGCAAGTGGGTGGGGCCGACCTGGCAGCGACGGGGTCGGATCCACGCTCCCTTCCCTTCCGCGTGCTACGTGGTGGTGCTGAGGTGGCGGCCCGCGATTGGATTGGACTCCGATGGGCGCGCGCACGCGTGGCCCGGGCTCTTCTAGATCGAGCTTAGCCCTTCCCTTCTATTGAGCCCAGCACGGCCGGATGCTCGGCCTACTTCGACATCTCCAGGCCTTCTAATTCTGCCCAGACGTTGCCGCCACACCACACTCCTCGATCTCTGCTCAGCAAGCCCCGGTCCACTCCACTGCAGCTGCGAATTGTAGTTTCCAATTTTTGACCGTTTCCTTTGACATTCTTGTGAATATTCTGCGTGCCAAACGAGCTCCAGTGTTCGTGTCCCTCCTCTCTGGAATTTCTGCGAGAATATCTCGCGGAGATCATATGTTCTACAGTAAGTAAGCAGAACCAAGCTTCGTGCCGTGAAGAAGAAGCAAGGAAGAGAGCAGGGCGAATCTATGGGATAAGCGACTGAAGCATACCCTCCACTGGTTTGCCGAACACCCTCCCCCGAACACCCCCGCCCTCCTGCAGCGACCCTGGCGACGAAGCCGACGAGAAAGAGCTGTCTGAGCCTCTAAGGAGAAGAAGAGCACGGAGACAGGGGAAAAGAATTAAGGCCGAACCGCCGAAGAAGTAGAAATACAGGCCCACGGGCCCACACATGATCCAGTACATGTTGCCGCTGTACTTGTGCTCCCAATTTCCCCAAATCCGAAAAACCAAAAATCCCCATTGACCATTCCCTTCCCGAGCTCCCGTTCCCCAAATGCCCAAATCTCCAATCAATTGCTCACCCATGACGCGTGCCAACGAGTGACGACGAGATCTGGAGCCAAGGCGGGGACGCCGGTCGCCGGATCCAAAGAGGGGGCGCTGGGGAAGGGCCAAGGCGGGGTCGCGCCGTCGCGGGGACGCCTGGGCGGCTGCTGGCTGGGCCTGAGCGGCGGAGGCGCGGAGCTAGGCTGCCGAGGGCGGGGTCGCGGCCTCGCAGGGAGGCGGGAGGAGGGAGGCGGGGAGGCGGGACGCGACTGCAGGGAACCCGAGCCCCGGGTGCGGCGCCTCTGCGTGAGGGACTAAGGACGGAGAGAGACGTCGGACACAGAGTGACCGAGACGCGAGACCAACCGATTTTCATTCGCCCCTGATCGAGACACCGAGTGGAGTCAGTGGACTGGACTGTCCGAAGACCGCAAGGGGCATTACTGAGATCTGAGAAGGTTTTACTCTGGATCTGATATTTTTTTATTAGATTTGCAAATTATAATTTATTTCTTAATTAGTCCTCTAACTTTAGAATATAGACATTTCTTAATGTATATACTCAATTAAAATTTAATTCATAGGTTTGCAAAAATGGAGAAGCGAACTTTGCATAATTATTTCATAAGCAATTCAAGTAGTACTCCTCCAACTGATAAGAGAGCAACTCTACCAAAAAAGCCTCGACTAGAATTTATGCCGATGATTTTACGGTGGCTGATCGATTCTTGTTAAGAAATCAGCTTCAAACCTTCATTCTAAATATTAGAAGAAGTGAGGAATTTCATGGATGTTCTGATATTTTCAAACTTGCTCAATTGATGGTTGAAACAAAAAAAGATAGAACTTTTCCATTGTGGTATCACCTCATCGAACTGATATTGATCCTTCCGGTGGCAACGACATCTGTTGAGAGAATATTTTCAGTAATGAATATTATCAAAGCAGATTTGCGCAACAAAGTGTCGGATGATTGGTTGAATGATTTGATGGTGTGCTATACCGAGCGAGACATATTTAGATCCATTGACGATGATGCAATCATAAAATCCTTCCAAGGCATGAAAAATCGCAGAATGAATTTGCCTCGTGAAAGTCGTGATTCAAGCTAGTGGTATGGTTCTTTTATTTGAAATGTTCATGATCATTTAAGTAATTAAGTACAATTTGCTATTGTATTACTAATTTTTTTATTTTGATGTACAGATTGTTATCTACCGGAATCATATTTAGGGCATCTGTAGTGTATGAAAATAGAGGGTCTTAAGCCACCTTATGGTCAACCTTATACATTACAGGGGTGACCTTAAGCAGGCTATAAGCAAAAAAAGGCTTAAGGTTGGTCCTCAAACTAAAGATCTGGCCATAAGCATTAAAATACAATTTTTCTTTATCTGCCGAGTGGGACCGTCTTAAGACCCCTTGGGTTATATACACTATGGAGTCGGCCTTAAGGTTTAGATGGGACCCACTTTAAGGCCCCTTGGGTTATATACACTATGGATGCCCTTACATGTTTTTGGGATTCACTTACTATTAGCGAGGTACCTCCGTTGTATCTCTCTTTTTACTTTGCTTTTATTCATGTATGAAGCTATGAATTTGATTGCACAAGAATATAAAACTATGTTTCTTACAAAGTAGTTTAGTCATTCGAGGTGTAGAACCAATAATTCTACAAAAACTTACAATCTAGTATAAGAATGTATAATTTTTCAGCCCACCTTTATTTTTCATTCTGGATTCACCACTGAAAGAGAGGAACAAATAGAAGAAGCGATATGCAAGGGTGCTATGGCTCTAGGGCTAATAACCTTTGGTTTTAGCTTATATCTTTTGGCTACAGTTTATAACTTTTGAACTGTTCGTGAGAGAGGATATGAAGTAACAGAAAGTCGTATGCAGTTTTGGTAGATATAAATGAAGTCGCTACAATGTATACTTTAATCAACTTGTAGACTCCGTTTTAAAAAAATCACTTCATTTGAAAGCTAATTACTGTACAAAAATCAAAAAATAACTTTTAAAAGCTGAAAGGAAGAGACCCAACCTAAATCAAATAACTCAAGGTGAAAAATATTGATTGATCGTGGAGTTATGGCCCACTCTAAAACAACTTCTGCTTCTGACTTTTGAAACGTGTCGGTTTCTTAATTTCATCTCTTATTTAGGCTTTTTTAGTTTTTGGGCTTTTTTGCTTTTCCTTTTTTCCTTATGTTTTTTACATTATGCGTGATGATATATTTTTTATTTTTATATATAATTATTTAGCAAAATATAACAACTGTTATAGTGTAATTTTATCTACTATAGTAAAAAAAACCAAAAATCAAAAGACTATAGCTCTTTGAAGCACTACCTTAGTGTTATTTTATCTATTATAGTAAAAAACCAAAAATCAAAAGACTACAACTCTTTGAAGCGCTACCTCAGACTCGCGGTGCGGAGGATTCTTTTCTATTTCCAGTGCTACAAGCTGATCCTCCGTGTGCAAACTGCAAAGTGAGTTAGTACTAGCAGTATTTCCCAACGAACGCCTCGGAAACCATGGTGTCGCGCACGGTGGTGATTATTTGGCTTTTTTGGTGGCTTATGGCTGAAAAGTACTGTAGCTAATTGAAAAAACATTGTAGCTGACAGATGCTTATTTAACATAATTAAATGTAAAAAAATTAAAAATATAAAAAATATGTTAACCCATTACATATAATACAAACAAATACGGGAAAAAAGAACCGGCCAAAAAGCTCAATCAAAAGCCAAAAGTTCAGAAAAAGACGAAATTTATGAATAGTGAAAAATAAACCGGAAGCTAAAAGCTGAAGACAAAACGATCACAGTCTTAAGCATGCATGTGCTCGAGGTCGAGGAAGGCCACCAAGATACTGTTTTCCTGCTTTTCAATTTAATTTTAATTTTAAGTTTTTAAGTAATTATTAGTTATTAAATTAACAAACTACAGCTAAAAACTATAAACTGAGACCTGAAAAAACATAGCCGAGTCCTGTTTGCAGTTACTTTACGGTATAGGGGTAGTAGACTACTAGTACCAGTGGCAGTACTCTGGACGGCCACGGCAGAGGGTGGATTCTTTTGTGCTATGGTTATGAGTTTTGGTTTAAAATTTTAAATTCTAACTGTTCATAAGAGAGCATAGAGAGAAAAATACTCACGTGCAATTTTGGACGATATAGATAAAGTTTTTACTACAATCGACTTTAAGACCCGCCTTAAAAAGACACTCCATTTGAAAGCTAGTTACTATAGAAACTAAGCTACAAGACTAAAAGAACCCTACCAGAGGGTATCCCATTGCTTAATTACGATGTCCTCTCCCTCTGCCCTCGGTGCGCTAGATGGTTGTTGTGTTCCTCTCAAAACACAGATTTAGTTTATATTGTAGTATATTTATAAACTCAACAATATTATAAAGTAAATTACACCTTAGTTACAGGAGCTTAGAACTGCTCACTGTCTTGTAGCAATTTTTTTTTCAAACATAGATCTCGATCGTTCGTTTTGGCAAAAACAGCTTCCTCCCTAAGTTTGGAAGGCGCGATAAACGATACATATCACCTATCGTGTTTCCTTAGCTCAGCAAGTTAGGTGGCACACGGCAAGAGGCTCAAGCATGGCAAGCAGGCTCCTGCCGAGCCACTACTGCGCAGTTGCCTCCCGCCGAGCTGCCATGATGGGGCAACATTGTAGTGTACTGTACATCACTGTAGCGCTACTATGCAGCATTGTCCGGTCATTAATTAGTGCTAAGTGCACTTAATTAGTACTAATAGCAATTAAGTAGTGCTAATTAAAGCACAAAATTAATAATATTTTATTTAGTGTTAATTGCATTTAACTAGCGCTAATCATGTAGTGCTAAGTAAACATGCACAATATTTTATTGCACTTGCAATTAATTAGTACTAATCACATTTAATTGGCACTCTAATTAGTGCTAATTAAAATTAAAAGTTTTTCGTGGGATAAAATTTAGGACTTACTCCTCTTGTTACCGTTTCGCTTTGGGGATAATGCAGTGGGTCAGATGTGCATCATGCACCCCACTTCTCTCGCTCCCGTTACGCTCACGCATCTCTCCCTCACTTTTTCCATCACTCGGCTCCTCTTTCTAAAAGTCACTAGCTTCAGTCATTGCTATTTAGTTTAGCCATAAGCCACAGCCTATATCTAAAAAGCCATTGGTTAAAATGAGCAGTAATGGTAAAACTAGTGTCTTTTAGCAGGATGAGAGTGGTAGAAAAAGTGAGAGAGAAATATGTGCGTATGACGGGAGCGAGAGGAGTGATGTGCGTGATGCACATGTGACCCCCCAGCTTTATCTCCAGAGCGAGACGATAGCAAAAGGAGTCAATTCTAAATTTCATCCCGTGAAAGACTTTTAATTTTAATTAGCACTAATTAAATGCAATTAGTACTAATTAATTACAAGTACAATAAAATATTGTGCACGCTTATGTAGTACTACATTATTAACGCTAGTTAAATGCAATTAGCACTAAACAAATGCTATTAATATGGTGTTTTAATTAGCACTAATTAATTAATATTAGTATGTAACTAATTATGATTAGTACAGATTAATTGCACTTAACACTAATTAATGGTTGAACAGTATTGCACAGTGTTGAAATAGCACTGCACAGTGGCGCTATAGTGCTACCGCATCATGGTGGCTTGGTAGGAGGCAACTGTGCACCTTCTGAGCTCGAGGAGGAGGTTTTTTTTGTGAAAACAAGTGACCGGGGCCATTCGACTTGGCTTCCACGAACTTATGAAGTAGATACATCTAGATCACTAAAATTAAAAACCATATATTTAGGTCAATAACCTTGTCAAACCCCATGCAGAGAAGGTGCAAAAGAGATTTTCCAAGGATAACAAGGCATATGCACAAGACTATGTTGCCTACCATCGAACTTGCGAGAATAACAAAGAGGAATACTAATCATCAATAGACTTTGTTAATGTGACCAAAGCGTATTTACAAGTGTGGCAATAAATGTGAATGATTTCGTTGTATAGCTGTAGGCGTGCAGGCCTCTCTATTTATACAAAGCAAAAGGGTGAAAGTTAATATTTGAATGTCCCTCTTGTCTTCACGCACAAGTTTTTTTACGTGCCATGAAATGACGTGTCCTTTGCCAAACATCGCAACTTGTCGGAAATGTCATTAACCACTCTCACATGTCGAATTAAACACCCACATGGAAAACCGTATCAGTCCTAACTAGTTAATACTCTGCTTGAGGAAGTGAACAGTTACTGGTCTTAATTGACCACAACTAGTAGTCGTTTGGGTGTAACTGGTCTTCGACCAGTTATATTTATTAAAGGGAAAACATGTTCTTTTATGTGCTCATAGGCTAGATAAAGTACTTAGTGGACCCTAACTATGTGGGCCTAGACAAGGAGTTTTATTTTGACTCCTGCTGATTGAATATATTGACCTGGTCAAGAATCCTCGCGAACAGCCAACTGGGGTTTGACAGAGAGAGTGATAAGAGAGTATGTGAAGAATAGAGAAAAAGTGGGTAAGAAGAGAGAAAGGAGAAAGCTGCCACATTAACGCCACATAAGCGTTAGCGCTACATGGATACCTTGTCAGGCTTGCAAAACTTCTTATGCACGGTTTAACAAGTTCATTGATCTATATTTCATGGTTCTATAGTTTAGTGATCTATATACACCTACTTCATAAGTTTATGTACCTAAGGTGCAATTTACTCAATATTATAACATTATGATTTTAAACAAATCCACATATATAATTTTTTATGTATCTAAATTAAATATTTAAATCTTTTATATCTAAAGTTTAGAAAGTTTGACCGTATATATCTTAGAACAAATATTTTTTGTGACTGAAGGAGTAGATCGTAATCCTTCCATTGATTTTCATAAGAAAGCACTTTCAAACAAAAATCCAACCGTAGCACTTTTGTGTCACAAAGCCTATATATAGGTACATTGATTGTTTTCAAAACTTACCAAGTTTGAAATACGTGGGTGTCTTATAAAAATAAACAGAGGGAGTTACATGTACTATTAATTCTGCAGCTCCCACATTGCTTGGATGAGATGTGGAAGGCTAAGATTGTTTTGATACCGTAGTGAGTTGAGACTTGAGAGCCTGGCAGATGACGTATGCCGTTGATAGACCTAAGCAAAAAGCGGTCGGACTGGACTAGCAAAAAGGACAGTTTTCTTCAATGCTAAAATCGTTGCCCAAGTCCGCCTTCAGGTCCGCTGAGCTGGGCTGGGCCGGGCCAGATCGGGCCGAAGTAGGGACACTCACGGGCCATAGTCAGTTTTCGAGGGAGGCGAGGCTATCTGTAGACCATGGGTAGTTTTTTTTTTCTTCCGATAGCTTATGGTTATAGCTTAAATATTTGAATTATAATTGTTTAAGAGAGATAGTATATAGAGAGAAATAGTCACATCTGATTTTAGCCGGTATAGCTGAATTTGATACATTTTTACTACAATTTTCCTATTGACCATGTCTTGAAACAATGCATTGTTTAAAAGCTATTTACTGTAGATAGTACAAGTATAAACCAATTTTAAACCCAAAAGTATCTGGCCTATATCTAAAGGAGTATATAGAATTATTCACATCATACATAAAACAATACTAATAGTACTACTACAACACTTTGTATGTTGGCACGGATTTAAGGTTTGTTTGGTTGGTGTCATAGGCTCTATTAGGCTTTGATCAACTCGGCTTCTGGCTTATTTTTCACTATTCATAAGTTTCGTCTTTTTCTGAACTTTTGGCTTTTTGTTGAGTTTTTTGCCGGTTCTTTTTTTCCCGTATTTGTTTGTATTATACGTAATGGGCTAACATATTTTTTATTTTTAATTTTTTTAAATTTAATTATGCTAAATAAGCCTCTGTCAGCTACAGTGCTTTTTTCAGCCAGCTACAGTGTTTTCAGCCATAAGCCATGAGCTTTTTAGCCGAACCGATCACCACATATGCCTTGTAAAAAGTGGTGTCTAGAGGTAGTCTAGTATTTTAATAATTTTTTTGGTTAGAAAAGCCTGAGAAAAGTCTATGAAGTAGTGTTTGATTAGAAATCTATGCCTAAAACTAATAAGATAAAAGGAGAGCCGTAGAGAAGAAACTAACGCGGATGAAGTTGCCTGCCAAACCAACCATTTTGGTCGCCTAGGCCTGGGAGCCAGCCAGGCGGCAACCAAGCGGCGTTCCGGCGCGCTCCCGGCTGCGGTGCTGGCCACGCGCACATGCCCAGGAAGCCAACCAAACACGCTCTTAAATCACCCATATAGTGAATTAGTACCCACCAAAACCTATGGTTTAGGTTTGCTTGCATGCGTTCTTTTTAACTTGTATCATCTCCAACAATGTCCTCTAAATCTCATCCCCTAAATCACTTTTTAGAGGACACAATCTAGAATATAGAAGACTAAAAATATGTAACCTCCAACAAGTCCTCTAAATATGGTCCCCTAAATTAAAATCTGGGTCCACAAAAACTATCAACCAAAGAATTTAGGGGATCGGACGGCGTAGGAGCGTTGGGACCGATTTAGGGGATGGTGTGCGTCCTCCATATATGGGGGACGAAAAATCAGGGATGAAGTCCTCTATATTTTTGGGTACCACTTAGGGGATCTGTTGGATCCTTTTTTTTTTACCTTTTTCTTCTAAAATATAGGGGATATGAACGCTTTAGAAAATTTGTTGGAGATACTTAGTCCAAGTGGATAACTTCAGCCCCGCTCTCACTGCTTGCTGCTCCTCTCAGTCACGCAGCGAAGCAGGCGTCATTATTCACGAGGCGATTAGTAATGGGCAGGCGTCATTATTCACGAGGCGATTAGTAATGGGCAGGCGTCATTATTCACGAGGCGATTGGATAGAAAGAAAACGACCCGACCTGCGAAGCGAAAGTAAAAAGAGAGAGAGAGAAAGAAACCGCAGTAAAAAAAAAACTCAGCAGCAGTGGTGCACGCGCCGTCGTGTCAACATCACCCGCTGCCGGAAACAAGAGGGCGGACACGATTCGACCTCGGGAACAAAAAAGGCCGAGTCGGAGTAAAAGTACGCCCGTGGACCCGCTGCCGTACCGCGAGCTGTGCGGACACGTTTCGACCTCGGATTCGAAGAGGGCGGGCGGCCACCGGCGCGTCCCTGCGCGCGGTCCACCGCGGGCGCGGGTGGCTTGGAGGTCATTCTAATTTATTTCTTCATATAGAATATGTTGATATGGATCTCTTCCGCTGTAGCATTCTGGATTTTAATATAATATATAACTATATGAACTCAAAGAGAATAAATTGTTCTTAAGCACGGGTCTCAGGTGAATACATGTGCGCTATATATATATATATATATATATATATATATATATATATATATATATATATATATATATATATATATATATATATATATATATATATATATATATATATATATATATATAATAGATCATGGATGAATAGGTGAGAATTTCTAGGAATAAAAAGTATTCTGTAAAAATATGATGCACTGAGTACTGATAACATCATGGTAACATCAAATAATAGCATATGAAAATCTTAAAATATTAGAGAACATGAAATCAATAGAAGACGTGTACATAGAGCAATAAATTCTTTACAAGTGCCCATGTAAGAACTAAGAGCAAGTACAATAGTATAGCCAACTAGTGGCTATAACGCTTGTCCATTTCATCTATAGCCTTCAAAAAAATAGTTCATACAATAAGGTAGCTATTACAATAACTATTTGGCCCCATGTGTAAAAGAGTGAAATGCATATTTTTACGTGCTATAGCTAGCTGTAATTTAGTAGCCAGCTTCCTTCTCTCTCTTCCTTTCTCTCTCTGCCACGTAAGATTTTGTTGATATTATATTTGCTATAGCCTACTGACTAAGCCTTATTGTACCTGCTCTAAAGACAAGTTCATATTAATGCTATTCAACAGAAAGCTATAAAGTCAAAGGTTAATTATAGATAAAATCTTGTCAGGAAGGAAGAGCATGTATGTATACATCTAGACATCCATGGATCTACCAATCAAGGATTGACCAATAGCCAATCAACATTTCCAATCATCATCCACACATAGTCACATAGCGCACATCCAGTACCACCACCAGTAGAGAAGAGAGAGGTATGAAAGCAAACTCACCGGGGGAGAAGCACTGCTGTAGGAGTGGCTGAGGTACTTGGCAATTGTCGTCTCAATGATGATGGCGGCATCGCCAGTGTGCCGCTGATGGCCTTGGGCCAGCACGCCATAGACATCTTAGGGCGGCCATGGTTCAGAGCCGGAGGAGCTCGACGTTGCAAGGCGTGCACGGGGATCACACAAGGGTCACTGAGCCTAGTGAAATTGTTGACGGCTGGACTAGCTAAGTATGAATGGTGGGCGGGGTAGTTGGACCGCGTGGTGGCAAAAGCCAGATCCGACGGCGATCGGAGAAAAAAACCGAGCGCGAGGAGACAGAAAGTCAAAGGAAGCGGCGACAGTCGGAGGAAAACCGTATGCAAGGAGGCCAAGAGTTGCAAGAAGCGGTGGTGGCTGAAGTGCCAAGCGCAAGAGGCAACCGGAAGGGGGAGCGCCTTGGGTTGATCCGAGCTAGAGGGAGAGCTGAGGAGGTAGATCTGGTGGAGGAGAGCATGTAACACCCCCATTTCTGGGAGAATTATGAAACCCTCGCAACTGCCCAGGATTGTTCAGTTGCGAGTACATCCATCGAGTGTATAACATTGCCAACACATGCTTAAGATAAAAATTAACTTTATTGCAATATAAAGGTATAAAAGCCAAGTTTTACAGAAGGGCAAGCGGCCCTTAGATACCTTACAAACAAAAGAACGCCACAGGCACGCCTGAGCGGAGGACGACCCAAATTCCACGCATCCTCGACCTCATAAAGTTTCACTTCTTTGCCTTCGTCTGCCTCCTTATTGCTGGTTAATTCTGTTAATGTTTTTAGCAAGCATGAGTACTACCACTTGTACTCAACAAGTCACACGGAGCTTAATAATAATTTTATGCAAGGTATAACAAATAAAGGGAAATAGGTCTTATTTTGTGTGGATGCAGTTTTAGTTGGAAACCAGTTAAAAACTGAAAGAGATACTTTATTAATAACAGGGGGTTTTCAAACTTGATTACCAACTTTCTATGTTACCAAACCATTCTCAAATCTACTTATGCCTTGTTGTTGGAATCACCCATTAAACATAGCTTCATTTACCGGAAGCACGGCGTATTCGAATACCATTAATCATGACTCTGCAGAGCTGCCCTGCTTTACCCACAAGATTCCTTAACTCCCGCTAAAGAGTAAAGGAAACAAGGCTGTTCACTGCTCAATTCTTTATATAGCCTCTACCTAGTAGGTTTCCTCGATAAGCCCAGGCTTCCAACCTCTGACTCATCTCAGCCTACTATTGTGTGGACATATGATAATCAAATCAATAAAAACAACAACGGCGCCCACTGCGGCAACTTCCATACGGCCCTTCTCAACTCCCTTCCGTATGGACTCACACTTTGCCTTCGCCTTGCGTTTGTAGAGGTTCAATCGAATTTGAGCAGTTACTAGACCAGATTTGACGTATCAACACTTGTGGTTGGACGATCACTATGTTCTTTACTCAGCATAAGGGTCTAGTCCTTATTTTCACCGGTGGCAAATTCCCTTCTACAAATCTGTCCAGTGATTTGACACTCCCATTGATTTGTAACATTTGCCTTCACCCTAGGTTAAGGTCACGGGATCCACGATCCTCGCTTACCCTAGAACCACTTTCCCAAACAAATACCAAATCTTTTAGTAACAGTAGATGATGATTCTCTAAGCTATCATAATCACATTATTACTATACCTAATACTACTAATGTCTTATCGAGGTAAATATGGCCATCAAATTAGACTGGGCTTTTCGGGTGGTAGGACATAACTATTATCAGGTCATTCTAAGCATTTATTGTAAACAAAATAACAGTTCGCAAATAAAATAATGAACATACTAATAAATAAATAGCGGAAATGTAGGTTCAACATGATCAAGGTATGTGTGACTTGCCTTGCGGGTTTACGATTTCAATTAACTCTTAATCTTCGGTGGACTGGGCCTGGACTTGGACTTCTCCCTCCTGGTCCTGCGGATCCTCGACTCCGGAAGCTAGCGTAAAACAACCAAAATAAATCAATTCCATGCTCGAAGAAATGAGCTAGGAATAAAGAAATAAAATAAAGAAATAAAATCCGATAAAATTCAAATAAATTGAGATTTGGGTTTATAGGAAGGTCAAATGGATAAATGGGCTTTGGATTTGGATTGGCGGGCTCGAAACGAATCCGGGGAGTATAAACATGCATTTTTGGTTTTTGGGTCGGGTACTGTTCATCGGGTCTGGTCGGGTACTATTCCTCGGGTTCGGTCGGTTGGAACGGGCGCGGGCGAGCGACTTGATCTGACCCAACCGAAGCAAACCGGCTCGGGTCGGGTGCGGGCGGCGCGGTCGGGCGCGCGCGAGCGCGGCCAGGCGCGGACGCGTGGCGCGGGTGCGGTCGGACGCGCGCGAGCGCGGTCGGGCTCGAGCGCGCACAGAGCGACGCGGTCGGACGCGTCAGGCGCGAGGCGGCATGGTGCGGGCGGACCCAGCCAGCTCGGGCGGCGGTCGGGCGCGGGCGACGCGGCTGGCTCGGTCGGACGCGGGCGCGGTCGGAGGCGGGGTGGCGCGGTCGGAAGCGGACGCAGGCGCGGTCGGCTCAGTCGTCTTCCTCCTCCGTCCGGCCCATGCGCACAGAGGAACAGAGGAGGACGGCGGCGGCTTGCGACGGTGCTCCGGCGGCTTGCGACGGCGGTGGAGGGCATGGATGGAATCGGGGTGACACAGGGAGTCCATTTTTAGGGTTTTGGGGACCGGTGGAAGCGGCGTTCGCCGGCGGCGAGCCTCCATTTCCCGACGGCATGTGTGGATACCGAAGGGCGTATAGAAGCTTAATCGGCAAATTGATCGGCTCTGGAGCATCTGGGGAAGTAGGGGAGACTAATGGAGGCGACGGTTTGGGCTAGGGAAGACGGAGATGGGCTGGCCACGGTGGACGGTTGGTGGCGGCGGGGTGCTCACGGCGCCGGAGAAGATGGGCGATCGGGAGGCCAAGGCGATGGTTGGGACATGCTTCTAGGGTACCGGTGATGCTATAGACGAGATGAATTGAAGAACGGAGGGTCGGAGATGGGACATTGGTCTAGGGCTCGGGTTTGGGGATTTTTGTGATTACCATTGATGGGGGCGGCAATGGAGGTGTGGGTGGCGTCGGGCGAATGGTGGAGGGTGATGTTCGCGGCTTGGGATGCTTGGCCACTTAAATAGCGGCTTGAAGGCGGTTCGGCTCGGATATTTCCCCTGGCGGCAATGGCGTGGACGGCCGGTGGCGTTGCCACGATTTTTGGCCGGTGCAGGGCGCCAGAGGGGGCAGAGGGGGAGGTGTAAAGATGAGCTTGTCCGCGCGGTGGAGGTGGCGGAGTCCGTTGGCGCGGGGTGGCGGTGGCGCGCGCAGAGGGGTTGGGCGGCGGCAAAAGCGGTGCCACGGTGGTGGCGTTTTGTGTCGGCGTCGCCTGCCACGGCTCTGGGGCGGGTACGACGGCTGTCCACCCGCGCGGAGCTGGCAGAAGAGGCGCAGGTGAGGAGAGTCACGGAGCAATCGTGAGTGGCGGCTAGATTTTGGGGAGGCGGTGGATTTTCGGATATATACAGTACCGGCAATTGATTCCCCAATTCCGGGTGTAAAAATGGTTGATTAGGAGTAGCTTAATTCGGTGATTAGTGAGGATTAGGGTGATGGAGCTAGGAGACAAAGCAAAAAAAACGAAAATTGAGCTCAAATCAAATTTTTGATCTTTTCTGAAGTTCGGATTTGTTTCAACCTGCCCCCCTTAAAAAGGATCTCGACCTCGAGATCAACTCGGGCCAAGGAGTAGGTTGGGAAATTCTCGCTGTAGGTCTGACTCCTTTTCCCATGTAGCTTCATCTGTTGTATGATTTCGCCATTGAACTTTGTGAAATCTGACATTTTTACCCTTTAACTGTTTTTCTGTAGTTTCCAGGATTTGAATGGGCTCTTCGTTATATGACAGGTCATCTCGTAAGTCTATGTCATCAACTGGTACTTGCTCTGCTGGATGGCGGAGACATTTCCGTAGCTGGGATACATGAAATACATTATGTACTCTTGCCAAATTCGGTGTCAACTGCAACTTGTAAGCTACTTCTCCTATTCTTTTGAGAATCTCGAACGGGCCAATATACCTCGGGGCTAACTTCCCTTTAACTTGAAATCTTTTTACTGATTTGAACGGTGTGACTTTGAGATATACCAAATCTCCAACTTCAAAATTTAAGTCTTTTCGACGAATATCAGCATAATGCTTTTGTCGATCCTGGGAAATTTTCATTTTGTCTTGAATGATCCTGACGTGTGCTTCGGCATCTTGAACAACTTGTGGTCCTAGGAATTGCCGTTCTCCGATTTCAGTCCAATTCAACGGCGTCCTACATGCTCTTCCATATAAGGCTTCAAACGGTGCCATCTTAATACTGTCCTGATAACTATTATTATAAGAAAATTCTGCAAATGGTAAGCACATATCCCAAGCGGCTCCATAGACTAGCACACATGCTCGCAACATGTCTTCTAAGATTTGGTTCACTCGTTCTGTCTGTCCTCCGGTTTGTGGATGATATGCTGTACTGAATGCCAAGTTTGTTCCCACTGCCTCATGCAATTTTTCCCAGAAAACAGATGTAAATTGTGCTCCTCTATCAGATACTATCCTCTTTGGAACTCCATGTAATACCACAATCTTGGTTAAGTATAGCTCTGCTAGTTTGTTCTTGCCATAGGTTTGCTTGATCGGTATGAAGTGTGCTACTTTCGTCAATCGGTCTACGATTACCCAAATAGCATCGTAGCCATTGCGGGTTTTTGGGAACCCTGTAATAAAGTCCATACCGATATCTTCCCATTTCCACTCTGGAACGGGTAAAGGGTTTAACAATCCTAATGGCTTCTGATGATCTATCTTTTTCTTTCGACATGTGTCACAGCGTGCGATATACTCTGCTATCTCTCTTTTCATTCTACTCCACCAATATCTCTTCTTTAAGTCTTGATACATTTTAGTTCCTCCTGGATGTATGGAAAATTGAGATGAGTGGGCTTCTCGTAAAATCAAGTCCTTCAGCTCCTTATCATTGGGTATACAATAACGACCTTGGAATCTCAGGATCCCTTGGTCATCTTTCACAAATTCAGTTGAACTTTCTTCTTGACTTTTCTTTGTAAGTCGTTGTATTTCCTCATCATTTTCTTGAGCTATCTTAATCTGATCTATCAGAGTCTGTTGAATTTGTAATGCTGCTATCTGACCTTGCTCGCCATGGTACCTCTTCTGACTTAATGCATCAATGATGACGTCGTTAGCTCTACCTGCTTCTTCTGTCGAGATATGATTTATTCTTACTTGGGCTGGTCTCCGTATTCCTTTGTCCTTGTTCGTTGCTGACGTTGTAACTGTCGTTTGAATTCCTGCTGACTTGATTGTAAACTGTCGGCTCTGGCCTTCTTCCTCCTGTTTTGGTACAGCGATCAATTGTCGTGGCAAAGATTTCTGCGCTCTGACTTGGGCCTTTGCCACTTTAGAATGTAGTCCTCCTCTTGGGCACTGAGTCTTGAAATGACCAGCTTGGCCACAATGGAAACAAGCAGGGTGCCACTGTGGACACTGCTTCTGAAAATGGTCCCCATCACATTTAAAGCATTTCGAATTTGAGGTTCTCACTGGATCTTGTGGTGGAGATGTGGTATTCTGGTTTATTTGCATTTGTGGTCTTGGAGTGAATATCATTGTCTTGTCTTGCTGGTTTTTGAACTGGGATGCTAGGATTACTCGTTTTCGAGGTGCATCTGACGATGATGTTACATGTACCATCTTTCTTTTCTGTGTACCTTCTAACTCCTTTTGGGTTTCCTCCGATATAATGAGTTTATTTACCATTGAAGGTAAATCTTTAAAGTCTATAGCTGAGATATGATGCTTCAAAGATATCTTTAATCCTTCTCTAAATTTTTCCATCTTTTTCTCCTCGGTCTTCACGTCATTAGGGGCGTAACGGGCCAATATGTTAAACTGATGAAGATACTCCACGACCGTACGTTCTCCTTGCTTCAACGCAAGAAATTCTCGACGCTTAGCTTCCATCATTCCAGTCGGTACATGGGTGTGACGGAAAGAATCCTCAAATTCTTTCCAAGTAATCTCTCGATCTTCAACCATAGCTTGATAATTCATCCACCAGGCTGCTGCTGGGCCTTGCAGCTGATGGGAGGCATATAGTACTTTTTCCTTGTCATTGCACTGAACAGTATTTAACTTTCTTTCTACATCTCTAAACCAATCTTCTGCCACCATCGGGTCAGGTGATGAAGAAAAGACTGGGGGCCTAGTCTTGTGAAAATCTGTCCATTTTGATTGTACGGGCAGTCCTTGCTGACTATTTCCTTCACTTTTCTTAGCAATCTGTTTTAATAGTTTAGTGTGCTGTTCCATCTTGCTGACTTGACCAAGTTCCGCTTGATACCGGTTTTCTTCCATCTTTACCAATAGGTTTACTATACTTGGCTGCCTTGCTTCTCCTGGATAAGAATTGCCTTGCTCTTGTGATCCATTTCCAGATTCAGCCATCTTAATTGCTCTTGATAGGATTGGGAGTTAGGTCTGCAGCGAGTTTTTTTTAATAAAGTCAGATAGGAAAGTAAGAATTCAGAACTTAAGGTAAGATTAGAATGAAATAGATAAGGACTTTAGAGCGAAATAGAAAGACTGAGATTTGAAGAGGGTAAGACTAGAGATACTTATAGCAAACAAATTATCAGAAAGGCAAAAATATTTTTTATTCATTACACAAGTTGGACACATACCATTCATACGAGGTACACATCTCAACTTGTTTTACACAGCCAAAAAGATACTATTTACTAAAGGGTTCAACTATACTAACGCATACAGCTCTACTCTTTTTTTTTACCACTACTCACATCGCCAAATTTTGAATTTAGGCAAGAATACATATAAATAGTCTTAGAAAACAAAACTTAGTTTTAAAATAAGATTGATAGATAAGGTAGACAGGAAAGAGATTATACAGGAGTAATATTGATATTTTACGTAACTCATTTTTTTGTAAGTAAAATAGTTTTAACAAATACACTTAATGCACTTAGGGTCATCCTACGGTCAAGCAGGCTAGCTCTGATACCACTCTGTAACACCCCCATTTCTGGGAGAATTATGAAACCCTCGCAACTGCCCAGGATTGTTCAGTTGCGAGTACATCCATCGAGTGTATAACATTGCCAACACATGCTTAAGATAAAAATCAACTTTATTGCAATATAAAGGCATAAAAGCCAAGTTTTACAGAAGGGCAAGCGGCCCTTAGATACCTTACAAACAAAAGAACGCCACAGGCACGCCTGAGCGGAGGACGACCCAAATTCCACGCATCCTCGACCTCATAAAGTTTCACTTCTTTGCCTTCGTCTGCCTCCTTATTGCTGGTTAATTCTGTTAATGTTTTTAGCAAGCATGAGTACTACCACTTGTACTCAACAAGTCACACGGAGCTTAATAATAATTTTATGCAAGGTATAACAAATAAAGGGAAATAGGTCTTATTTTGTGTGGATGCAGTTTTAGTTGGAAACCAGTTAAAAACTGAAAGAGATACTTTATTAATAACAGGGGGTTTTCAAACTTGATTACCAACTTTCTATGTTACCAAACCATTCTCAAATCTACTTATGCCTTGTTGTTGGAATCACCCATTAAACATAGCTTCATTTACCGGAAGCACGGCGTATTCGAATACCATTAATCATGACTCTGCAGAGCTGCCCTGCTTTACCCACAAGATTCCTTAACTCCCGCTAAAGAGTAAAGGAAACAAGGCTGTTCACTGCTCAATTCTTTATATAGCCTCTACCTAGTAGGTTTCCTCGATAAGCCCAGGCTTCCAACCTCTGACTCATCTCAGCCTACTATTGTGTGGACATATGATAATCAAATCAATAAAAACAACAACGGCGCCCACTGCGCCAACTTCCATACGGCCCTTCTCAACTCCCTTCCGTATGGACTCACACTTTGCCTTCGCCTTGCGTTTGTAGAGGTTCAATCGAATTTGAGCAGTTACTAGACCAGGTTTGACGTATCAACACTTGTGGTTGGACGATCACTATGTTCTTTACTCAGCATAAGGGTCTAGTCCTTATTTTCACCGGTGGCAAATTCCCTTCTACAAATCTGTCCAGTGATTTGACACTCCCATTGATTTGTAACATTTGCCTTCACCCTAGGTTAAGGTCACGGGATCCACGATCCTCGCTTACCCTAGAACCACTTTCCCAAACAAATACCAAATCTTTTAGTAACAGTAGATGATGATTCTCTAAGCTATCATAATCACATTATTACTATACCTAATACTACTAATGTCTTATCGAGGTAAATATGGCCATCAAATTAGACTGGGCTTTTCGGGTGGTAGGACATAACTATTATCAGGTCATTCTAAGCATTTATTGTAAACAAAATAACAGTTCGCAAATAAAATAATGAACATACTAATAAATAAATAGCGGAAATGTAGGTTCAACATGATCAAGGTATGTGTGACTTGCCTTGCGGGTTTACGATTTCAATTAACTCTTAATCTTCGGTGGACTGGGCCTGGACTTGGACTTCTCCCTCCTGGTCCTGCGGATCCTCGACTCCGGAAGCTAGCGTAAAGCAACCAAAATAAATCAATTCCATGCTCGAAGAAATGAGCTAGGAATAAAGAAATAAAATAAAGAAATAAAATCCGATAAAATTCAAATAAATTGAGATTTGGGTTTATAGGAAGGTCAAATGGATAAATGGGCTTTGGATTTGGATTGGCGGGCTCGAAACGAATCCGGGGAGTATAAACATGCATTTTTGGTTTTTGGGTCGGGTACTGTTCATCGGGTCTGGTCGGGTACTATTCCTCGGGTTCGGTCGGTTGGAACGGGCGCGGGCGAGCGACTTGATCTGACCCAACCGAAGCAAACCGGCTCGGGTCGGGTGCGGGCGGCGCGGTCGGGCGCGCGCGAGCGCGGCCAGGCGCGGACGCGTGGCGCGGGTGCGGTCGGACGCGCGCGAGCGCGGTCGGGCTCGAGCGCGCACGGAGCGACGCGGTCGGACGCGTCAGGCGCGAGGCGGCACGGTGCGGGCGGACCCAGCCAGCTCGGGCGGCGGTCGGGCGCGGGCGACGCGGCTGGCTCGGTCGGACGCGGGCGCGGTCGGAGGCGGGGTGGCGCGGTCGGAAGCGGACGCAGGCGCGGTCGGCTCAGTCGTCTTCCTCCTCCGTCCGGCCCATGCGCACAGAGGAACAGAGGAGGACGGCGGCGGCTTGCGACGGTGCTCCGGCGGCTTGCGACGGCGGTGGAGGGCATGGATGGAATCGGGGTGACACAGGGAGTCCATTTTTAGGGTTTTGGGGACCGGTGGAAGCGGCGTTCGCCGGCGGCGAGCCTCCATTTCCCGACGGCATGTGTGGATACCGAAGGGCGTATAGAAGCTTAATCGGCAAATTGATCGGCTCTGGAGCATCTGGGGAAGTAGGGGAGACTAATGGAGGCGACGGTTTGGGCTAGGGAAGACGGAGATGGGCTGGCCACGGTGGACGGTTGGTGGCGGCGGGGTGCTCACGGCGCCGGAGAAGATGGGCGATCGGGAGGCCAAGGCGATGGTTGGGACATGCTTCTAGGGTACCGGTGATGCTATAGACGAGATGAATTGAAGAACGGAGGGTCGGAGATGGGACATTGGTCTAGGGCTCGGGTTTGGGGATTTTTGTGATTACCATTGATGGGGGCGGCAATGGAGGTGTGGGTGGCGTCGGGCGAATGGTGGAGGGTGATGTTCGCGGCTTGGGATGCTTGGCCACTTAAATAGCGGCTTGAAGGCGGTTCGGCTCGGATATTTCCCCTGGCGGCAATGGCGTGGACGGCCGGTGGCGTTGCCACGATTTTTGGCCGGTGCAGGGCGCCAGAGGGGGCAGAGGGGGAGGTGTAAAGATGAGCTTGTCCGCGCGGTGGAGGTGGCGGAGTCCGTTGGCGCGGGGTGGCGGTGGCGCGCGCAGAGGGGTTGGGCGGCGGCAAAAGCGGTGCCACGGTGGTGGCGTTTTGTGTCGGCGTCGCCTGCCACGGCCCTGGGGCGGGTACGGCGGCTGTCCACCCGCGCGGAGCTGGCAGAAGAGGCGCAGGTGAGGAGAGTCACGGAGCAATCGTGAGTGGCGGCTAGATTTTGGGGAGGCGGTGGATTTTCGGATATATACAGTACCGGCAATTGATAACCTTGGGCACAATGCTATGGCTAGGCATGGAGATAAGTTATTTTAGGCCTCGTTCCTTTAGCTTATTGCTTATCACTTATGATTTTCACTAAATAAATAAATATGATGATTTCTTCATTGCTGTTTCGAAGCGACTTATTGGGATAGACATTAGGTTTATTTGTACAAATACTCACACTAAAATAAAAAATCATTAACCGCAACCGTAAGCCATTAGCCGCAATAAAAAAGAGCACCTTTAGCCAGGTACAAACCACTATATATTTATACGTTTACAGACATATTTTATAAGTAAGACAGTTTATCTGTGTGTGAGTACATTTTATGAATCATAGATCCGACATGATATCATTAAGTAAGGTTGGTGAGATTAACAAGTGATGCTCAATAAACTGTCTTGACTACTCTAGCGAACTAGCGTAGAAGAACCAAAGCCATGGTATTTTATTGTTGCCTTTTGTACTTCACAAAGGGAAATTGATCTTTTCATAATGTGGATGCGCGTTCAAAGGGCTTATGACGTTATTACTGCCTCCACATCAGTGGATTAGGGATCCAAAGTATTCGAAGGCAAGCAAATGAAAAAAGAAAAGGAGTTCATCTTCACTTGACTCGTGCTTTCATATACTGGACTGGCTAGCCGACTAGGTGTTGATTGTAGGCTTGTAACCTTGCTGGTGACAGGTTTTGATATATACAATCGTCGTTCGATCTTCATAAAAAAGACGGTTCTCATAGTATCAGCAATATGAACATTGCTATTAATCGGTAGTAAGTGATGTATATATGAGCCAATATTAAGCATTTGGTATGATAATATGAGAACTAAATTTTAGTATTCTAACTTTAAATTCACCCACACACACATAAAATTCAGGCTGTGAGCTAAATTGAAATTTCAAGTTTTCAAATAAGTGTTATAAATACAACAACTATTATACCTGCCATATCATCTAGTATACCACCTTGGGTTCACTATAATAATGCACCCTAATTTTTAATATATTGGTAATATGAAAGAAAAGTTTAGCCGTTAATTGGATAAAATGACAAATTCACTACTATACATGGGGTTATCACAGATGGTTCGTAACCGTCACCAGAGATGATTTATGAATCGTCTGATTTATTGCGTCAGTGATAACAGGTGGATATCACAAGCATCTCCTAAACCATCTGTGATAAGTCACAGTACAGACGTTTTTTTAAATAATCGTATGTGATATCCAACATATCACATGTATTGCAGTGTGGCGCTTGATTCCTTGTGTCTTCCTCCCCTGGCAACATAGATGTTGAACGACCTACGTAATTCCAAAATATTTTCCTTAGCCATTGCAAACGAAGGAAAAACTACAATAGAGTTATGTATGAAGGAAATAAGCATACCTATCAAGTATTTGATGCATAAGGGTGAAGTTGTGGTTGTTCTTGAGTTGAGAATCAAGGTATATTATATTGTTTCACCACTACTATAGAGAAGGCTATACTAGACACCTCATCACATACAATTTCGTAAAATCCATCAGTGTTATAATTATCACAGACGGTTTTACAAGCGTGACCATCTATATTACTAATGATGGCATAGACGATTCTAACCATAAATCGTCTGTGATAATGGGATACATCACAGACGATTTTTAATCTGAACCATTTGTAATAATTCACATATGGTTTTTAACAAGAACCATATATGATAATTATGTATTACAGATGTTTGTAGTTGGAAGTGTCTGTGATATGTACTGTGTTATTAAAATATCCAGCCCATCCTAACAGATCTGTCTGCAGTGAGCTAGGGTTTGAATGCAGCTGGCTTTGGGGCGTTTGGTGAAAGCATACCGCAGATTTACAAGTGTGCTTCTAGATCTATTTGTTCTTGGTGATCTATGGTTAGTATTTGTTTCTAATTAAATGCATTATAATCAAGAGAAATGATAGCTAGGTTAGATCTAGATTTAGATCTAGCTTGGTAGTTCGCTCCATTTTAAGAATGGGTCTCATTACTCCTAGTCTGCTTCAATATATTCTTGCTTGATATATAAATTGCTTCATGAATAGTACATAGCTAGCTACTTTAGATGGACAATTTAATTAGTGAATGACAATTATGTGTAAGTGTAATGGCTAGCTAGCTATAGGAGCATTAATCTAATTTACCACTAATTTGTTACATGCGTAGCGTAGATGGACTGCGGCTAGATGTACATTGAGAACTGTGTGAGTGAAGAGTACATTGATGGCATGTTTACTTTTAGAAAAGTTACTAAGCAGGATATGTTGAAGAAGTAGATAAAATTTATGTATTGTCTATGCATTGATTATGATAATCTGAAGATATTTACCAACTCGGCGTAGATCAAAGTGCACTTGATTCGAAGGGGTTTTAAAAAGGGGTATACATGTTGGACCAGTCACGGTGAAGAGCAGATTATATAAGAAGGTAGTAACATCAGCGAGGGAGACAATAATATGTCAGATGTTAACTGTTCTTTCAATGAGGATAGGTCGTACGATGACAATCTAGATCAGATGATACGTGATGTAGAAGGGAACTATAGTGAAAGAAAGAGAGTTTGGTAAACTTGATGGCTTAATGGAGGACTCAAAGAAACCTTTGTTCTCGGACTGCAAGCCAGAATACTCAAGGTTGCCGTCTATTCTTGAACTGTTGAAATTGAAGGCAAGGAATGGTTGGTCTGACAAAAGTTTCACAGCGTTATTAGGTCTCCTAGCGGATATCCTTCCAGAGAGAAACGTGTTGTCTAGAACTACCTATCAAGCCAAGAAAGTTCTTTCTCCATTGGGAATGGAAGTAGAAAGAATACATGCATGTCCAAACGATTGTGTTCTCTACCATAAAGAGTATGCAAATATATGTATGTCCGGTGTGCAAAGCATCCTAATACAAGCGTAAGAATCATTTTGATGACAGTGAGGGCATCGAGGTGAAGTAAGGACCTCCTGCTAAAGTGTTACATCATCTACCTATAATTCTCCATTTAAAGCGTTTATTTCTGAACTGAAAGGAGGCAAGATTGCTGCAATGGCACTCAAAGGAGTGTAAGAAAGATGGAAAGCTAAGATACCCTAGTGATTCTGCCTAGTGAAGAAACTTCAATAGAAGCTTCAAAGACTTTGGTGTGGAACTAAAGAATATAAGGTTTGAGTTGAGTACAGGTGGAATGAATCCTTTCGATAATATGAGTAGCCGACATAGCACCTGGCCCGTGAATCTATATATGTACAACCTTCCTCCTTGGCTGTGTATGAAGCATAAATATATTTTGATATCAGTACTTATCTAAGGGCCGAACCAACTTGGGAACGATATTGATATATACCTAGCACCACTATTGGAAGAATTTGTGACACTGTGGGATGAAGGGGTACATGTACGGGATACAGACAAATGAGAGAACTTTACTCTATATGCCATATTGTTATGTACCATCAATGATTTTTCTACCCTTAGTAACCTATCGGGGTTGAGTACAAAAGGAATTAAAGCCTGTCTGCACTGCTTAGATGATACTGAGAGTGTGTGGTTGAATAATTCATGCAAAACTATGTACGTGCGTCACCGTAGGTTCTTTCCCAAGTACACCCATACCGTAAGGTGAAGAAACAATTCAGCAAAAAAAGGAGGACGACTCAGCTCAAAGGCCTTTTAGCAGGAAAGAGGTCTATACTATGGTTAAGAATACCAATGTTGTGCTTGGAAAGAGACATAAATTAAGGATCTATCAGAAGACATCTAAAAGAAGAGATGAATTTTTTGGGATTTGCCTTATGGGAGCACTTAAAAGTTCACCATTGCATCGACTTCATGTATGTAGAGAATAATGTATGTGTTAGCTTGATTAATCTTTCACTGAACATTTATGATAAAACAAAGGATGGTATCAACGTACGGCGTGACTTGGTTGATATGAACAAAAGGACTAAGTTAGCACCAAAAGAGACTGATAAAGGCCGAATGTACCTTCCCCCAGCTTGCTACACTCTGTCCAAGGCCAAGAGAAATAAATTATGCCAGAGTTTGCATGGTGTAAAAGTTTTATCTGGTTACTCCGCCAGCATGAAGAAACTTGTTTCTATGGAAGATTTAAAAACAATTGGTATAAAGTCTTATGATTTTCATGTGTTGATGAGACAAATACTTCTGGTTGCAATTAGAAATATTTTGCCAAATAAGGTCTGAGTGGCAATCATGAGACAATGTTATTTCTTTAACTCAACTGCTCAGAAGGTTATCGATCCTGATGGACTAGATATTCTATAGGCTGAGGTGGTGACGACTCTATGTCATCTTGAGATGTATTTCACTCTGTCATTTTTTGATATCATGGTCGATCTTATTGTTCGCCTTGTGAAAGAGATAAAGATATGCAGCCTTGTGTTCCTACGTCATATGTACCCGTTCGAGAGGTACATAGTAATTCTCAAGTCCTACTGTGAGTTCATAGAGGAGATTTAGGAATTTGACTATGTACTTTTCAAGATCCCCTGTTTCAGTGCCATTAGGTCAAACTTTCACAGGGGGTGAATGTCGACAAGTACTACTACTATAGACCTCAAATGAGTCAAATGCAAGGATGAACCATTCGTACTTGCTAAGCAAGTTGTTCAAGTTTTTTTTTATATATCAGACTCGGTAAATAAAAACCGCTACATAGTTCTTCATGTAAAAAAGATTGTTAGAGTTGAGAATGTCATGGATAAGGAATAGCACAATCAATTTGACATGTTGCCTGATTTTGGAGACGGCATCAAGCTCAAGGAAAAACCTAGTGAGGAAGCTAACTATATGCGCGTCGATCATCGTGAAGGACATTTTTTTTATAAAGGAAATAGTCAAGTGGAATGATCCCACATGGTGAACACCTATTTAGAAATTGTTCCATTGTAATAAAGAAATTATTTCATAGTAATTAATTCAGTAATTAAGAAATTATTCCATCTATGATTGTATCTACTTTCTTGTTTCAGAGGGTATGGCTAGCATTTTCTAAGGCTAACCAAAAAACATAATATTTTTAGCTAGAACTATCACATGTGGTTTAGTGGAACAAACCATCTGTGATATGGTCTCATATCACAGACTATTCTAAAATAGAACCGTATGTGATATGGCCACATATCCCTTTATTAATTTGCCCCGCTAGGTTTTACGCCCTTACTCCTCACTCGCCTTTCCCCTTCCCCAGCGCCCTTACTCCTCACTCGCCTATCCCCCGCCCCACCCAAGCACCCCTATCCTCGACACCATCGACCCCCATCCTCCACACCATCGCCCCGACCTCCTGAGCTTCACATTGGGTGAGTCTTCATCCCCCTCCTCACCCGAGCACCCCCAACCTCAACGCTGCCACTCCCAACCTCCCAAGCTTCACCTTGCGTGAGTTTTCATCCCCAAATGTATATGCATTTGTGTTAGAGTATATATGCTGTTGTTGGTTGGGGCTAGTAAGTTGATGCCAAGTTAGAGTAACTAGGAATATATATTTGACAAATGAAATGAGAACATGAGCTTGAGAATTTTGAGATTTGTTGTTTTAATAAGTATACATGATATATGTTGAACTTCGAACGATGTTTGAACAATTTTATGTAAAACGAGGTTATAGGTTATACTTATACATGCATGATAGAGCTAATTCATGGCGAAATCAGTATTTGAAAGAGTAAGTATGTTCATCTCTCCTTCATTCATGTTTCTTTTATGTTACAAAGTTTATTGTGGAGAGGGCATCTATTGATTTCTTCTTGTATTGAGTTGCATTGGTTTTCTAGTTTTAAAACAAGAAAATTTCAATCAAGAATTTTTTTTTGTCTTTTGCTGAAAAGTTTCCATATATAACAAGCAAGCGAGATGGTGTCCCACAGTCTTCACCGCCATTATCGACATCACTGAATACGTCTGGTGCTCCAATGAAAGGGGTACCTAAGCGAGATGGCAGAGGAATATTAGAAAGGCCTAAGGGCCAAATGACCATCATGCAGGTCACTCCCATTGGGTTCCCTCTGCATCCCATGAAAGCAGCGGTAGCATTCTAGACCACCTGCGGGATAGTTGCAAGGGAATGGGTCCCCATCACTACACCAAGCACTGAATTCCAAATGTTATTGTATCAAAGTGGAACGAGGTAATATACCTTGATTCCCTAATTAAGAGCAAGCACGACTTCACACTTGTGCAACAATTAATTGACAGGTAAACTCATTTCATCCATAAATAACTCTATGTACCCTTCGTTTGCAATGGCTATGGTTAACTTTTTTTAATCACGTAAGTTGTTCACTACGTACATTGCCAAAAGAGGGAGACACATGGAAGGGAACACCACACTGCGACATGTGACACAATTTTTGGTGCCTGCTCATACACAATAATCTTATATCACACTTTGTAATGATGCCTCTCAAACTGAACAAACCTATGTATGTAATTTTATTTTTGTAGTGCCACCAGTAGCTATAAGGCAACGTATGTAGATTCTATGTTTGCCGCCATATGCAAGAAATCATGGGTGGTAGACCCAAGAATTCAGAGGTTTGTCAATCTCACAATAATTATTTTCTACTTATCAATATATATATATATATACATATATATATATATATATACATATATATACATACATATATATATACACATATATACATACATATATACATATAGGAAAATTACATAAGGCACCATGGTGCCTAGGCACCAACATCCGATACACGTGTATGATTGATAATTTTTTTGAGTTTGGGTATGAAAATGTTTTATACCCTTGATATATTTATGGTAAGTTAGTTTTGAACTCAGTTCAAACTAGTTTGAACTACTTTTGAGTTCAATGCAACTACAGTGAGTATATACCATAAAAATAGTTCAAACTAATTAAACTGAAGTTGAATTTAAATTTTTTCGGAGTTTGACATCTCAAATATACTTTTTTATGGGTATATGAAGATACCCACATCAAACGTTGCGAATCTCAAAGCAAATCAACGAGTATTGATATTGGTGCCTAGGCACCATGGTGCATGATATATATATATATATATATATATATATATATATATATATATATATATATATATATATATATATATATATATATATATATATATATATATATATATATATATATAGGACGCTGAAATGGGACACCTAGGTGCCCAGACACCTAGGCTCCCTGCCGTTAGATTGCTTTTAGATACGTGCTAGAGCAATGGTATGTATGGTATGTAATATATTAGGTATGCTAAATCAATCATGGAAGGAAAGTCTTAATCATGGATGGAAAGTCTCAATCACACTAGCACGCATCTAAAAGCAATCTAAAGGTAAGGAGACTAGGTGTCCAGACACCTAGGTGCCCCTGTTATTTATACTATATATATATATATATATATATATATATATATATATATATATATATATATATATATATATATATATATATATATATATATATATATATATATATATATATATATATATATATATATATATATATATATATATATATATATATATATATATATATATATATATATATATATATATATATATATATATATATATATATATATGGGAGCATATCTAGTGCTAATGGTCTATTCAGTGATAACATGCAAACGCCAAGCAGGGCTGTTGGATCTATAATCTACGGCTCAGATTCGTGAAGGTGGAAGCCCCCAATCACTTATGCATTTTCCCCCAAAACCCCCTAGCAACTTCTCCCTTTTACATCTGCGTCCCCGCCTCCAATCCCCTCCTGGCTCTCTCCTTGTCCCCGGCGCTCCCCCGCCACCTCGCTTCGCCTCCCCCACTCACCTCGTGTCTCCTCCCACGCCTTCCCCACCCGCCTCCGCCCCGCCGCCTCACTCTGCCCTCCACGGCCTCCCCCCGTCGCGCCCCCTCCCAGGCCCTCGGTGACACCGCCTGCCCCCGTCGCGCCCCCCGACCCTCGACGCCGCCGCCTTCCACCATGGCCAACCCCCGTCACGCCCCCAACCCTCCGAGCCGCCGTCGCCTCGCTCTGCCCTCCACGGCCTCCCCCTGTCGCGCCCCCTCCCAGGCCCTCGGCGACACCGCTTGCCCCCGTCGCGCCCCCCGACCCTTGACGCCGCCGCCTCCCTCCATGGCCTTCCCCCGTCGCGCCCCAACCCTCCGGGACGCCGCCTCGCTCTGCCCTCCACGGCCTCCCCCGTCGTGCCCCCGGCTCTCGACGACGTTGCCTCCTTCCACGGCCGTCCCCCGTCGAGCCCCCCAGCCCTCGGCGAAGCCGCCTCCCTCTACGGCCACCCCCATCGCGCCCCCCGGCCCTCGGCGACGCCGCCTCCCTCCATGGCCGCCCCCTCCATCACCCCGGCGCAGCGTCCCTCCCTGCAGCACCGCCGCCCCTCGTCCTCAGCGCCTGAGCCAAGGACAACCATGGCCGCACCACCGCCTCCCTGTAGCACTGCTCTCCCCCTTCCCCACACCACCGCCACCTGCGCTGGCCGACGCTCTCCCCCTCTTGGCGCTGCACCGCCTCCCTCCATCCCGTTTGCCAGTCCGACGACAACCAAAGCCGACACCCTCACCTCCGATGCCCAGCGCCAATGCAGTGTGAGTTTTTGAAATTCATCAAATTTGTGAACTTTGTGAAATCCGTGAACTCATGAAAAGAAAGTATATTGTCGGCCAATTTCTTCAATTTTGCACTCGTGAAAAGAAAGTATATCTGTGAACCAAATGGTGCAAAATTGAAGAAATTGGCCGACAATATACTTTCTTTTCACGAGTTAACAGATTTCACAGAGTTCACAAATTTGATGAATTTCACAAACTCACGCTGCATTGGCGCTGGGCATCGGAGGTGAGGGTGTCGGCTTTGGTTGTCGTCGGACTGGCGGACGGGATGGAGGGAGGCGGTGCAGCGCCAAGAGGGGGAGATCGTCGGCCGGCGCAGGTGGCGGTGGTGTGGGGAAGGGGGAGAGCAGTGCTACAGGGAGGCGGTGGTGCGGCCATGGTTGTCCTTGGCTCAGGCGCTGAGGACAAGGGGCGGCGGCGCTGCAGGGAGGGACGCTGCGCCGGGGTGATGGAGGGGGCGGCCATGGAGGGAGGCGGCGTCGCCGAGGGCCGGGGGGCGCGATGGGGGTGGCCGTAGAGGGAGGCGGCTTCACCGAGGGCTGGGGGCTCGAGGGGGGGGGGGCTGTGGAAGGAGGCGACGTCGTCGAGAGCCAGGGGGCGACGGGGGAGGCCGTGGAGGGCAGAGCGAGGCGGCGGCCCGGAGGGTTGGGGGCGCAACGGGGGATGGCCATGGAGGGAGGCGGCGGCGTCGAGGGTCGGGGGGCGCAACGGGGGCAGGCGGTGTCGCCGAGGGCCTGGGAGGGGGCGCGACAGGGGGAGGCCGTGGAGGGCAAAGCGAGGCGACGGCGGCCCGGAGGGTTGGGGGCATGACAGGGGTTGGCCATGGTGGAAGGCGGTGGCGTCGAGGGTCGGGGGGCGCGACGGGGGCAGGCGGTGTCACTGAGGGCCTGGGAGGGGGCGCGACGGGGGGAGGCCGTGGAGGGCAGAGTGAGGCGGCGGGGCGGAGGCGGGTGGGGAAGGCGTGGGAGGCGACGCGAGGTGAGTGGGGGAGGCGAAGCGAGGCGGCGGGGGAGCGCCGGGGACGGGGAGAGAGCCAGGAGGGGATTGGAGGCGGGGACGCAGATGTAAAAGGGAGAAGTTGCCAAGGGGTTTTGGGGGAAAATGCATAAGTGATTGGGGGCTTCCACCTGCACGAATCTTAGCCGTAGATTGTAGATCCAACAGCCCTGGTTGGCGTTTGCATGTTATCACCAAATAGACCATTAGCACTAGATATGCTCCCATATATATATATATATATATATATATATATATATATATATATTGATGCCTATACTTAAACGGATGTTGATTCATTTGGAGAGTTCATTCATTTGGCCTATACTTAAACGGATGTTGATGCCCTATCGCTAGAAAGAGTAAAGTTGTAAGCACGTATATATATAGTATAATATAGTATAAATAACAGGGGCACCATGGTGCCCAGGCTCCATGATTGAGATTTTTCATCCATGATTAAGACTTTCCATCCATGATTGAAACTTTCTATCCATGATTAAGACTTTCCATCCTGATATATTATATATCATTGCACTTGCACGCATCTAAAAGCAATCTAAAGGCAGGGAGGCTTGGTGCCCAGACACCATGGTGTCCCATTTCAGCGTCCTATATATATATATATATATATATATATATATATATATATATATATATATATATATATATATATATATATATATATATATATATATATATATATATATATATATATCTATGTATGTATGTATGTATGTATGTATGTATGTATGTATGATCGATATATGTGTATCTTTGATATATCTATGTATTGTGTATTTGGTTGTATCTATTATTTCCATATTATTTTCAGAGGGCATGACTAGCATTTCTTGATGCTAGCCGAAAAACAGAAAAAATTCTGTATATAGAACGTACTATCATTGATGGTTTTGTGGTACAAACCATCTGTGAATACCAACTATCACAGATGGTTCTGTGCACCAACCATCTATGATATGTAGCCAGCACAACCATCTGTGATGGCTGACATATCAAAGGCGGTTTCATGGTCGAAGCTATCTATGATAGTTAGTCTTCACAGATGGTTCTTTATACGAACCATTTGTGCTATGACTTATCATAGATGGCTCGTCTATGATAATCACCTATTATCATAGATACAATAAATTAAATGGTTCAAAAACCCTCTATGATGAGGGTTTAGAACTATCTGTGATGATCCTTTGTGTGGTAATGCACTTTGGTACAATGACTATACGGAGCTAGTGCCACCTACTCATGTATGCCGCCATAGTCATTAAACCTAAGTTCATGTTGCGCATAAAGTAGAAATGAAATTTATATAGCAACTAGTGAAGTACTTACCTCTGGTTGTAGGGCTCCAGTATGTACTCCTTGTTGCCCTGAGCAAGCAATCGCATCGTTACGCAATTCTCAACGTAGGATGCGTCTTGGTTGATGCATTACTCAGAGGTCAAATGTGGGTCAAGGAAACCCATCAATTCTCATGATCGTCGGGCTTCTTAAATTATGTATCTATACATAAGTAATAAGTTATGAAATTTATCGATATTATATGAATGTAGAACTTGATTGTATACACTTACAGTATCTAGTATCATAGAAGTGAGACGTCGAGGGTGTCGAGGTTGAATAGTTCGAATAAGTCATCGAAGCCTACGACGAAGAAGCTCAGCTTATGGAGGAAATGCCTCTCTGTGTATTTGATGGTGAATTTAGTAGGCTAGTTTGTCCTCCACTTGTTGGTCCTCCACATGTACCAGACATGCAAACTCCTGCAACTCATTCCAAGACGGGGTAATAGTGTGTCAGGGATCAACGACATGCCAAGGGAGTAATTCTAGGGCTTGCAAGGTGCCTTAATGTTCTTCAATTTGGCCTTATCACACTACTACATAAAACCGTATTATAGACGGTTCAGAAACATCATCACAGACGGTTTTCTGAACCGTCTGAATTTATGGGTCAGTGATAATCGAAGGTTATCACAGACGGTTTTCGAACCGTCAGTGGTGTAAATATCACAGACAGTTTGTAACTAAAAACCGTTTGTGGTAGCTGATAATCACAGACGGTTTTTAACTAAAAACAGTCTGTGTTATTGATATATCACAGACGGTTTTTAGGTAAAAACCGTCTGTGATTATCACCTATCACAGACGGTTTTTAGTTACAAACCGTCTGTGATATTCTTTTCTACCCCTAAATCTATTTCTGTTTATTGGCTAGCCTCAGGAAATGCTAGCCATACCCTCTGAAACAAGCAGATCAACATGTACATGTATACATACAATTCACATCTCAATTCATTTCACAAACATAAAACATCCAATTCACATCTCAATTCATTTCACAAACATAAAACATCCAATTCACATCGCACTTCATTTTACAAACATAAAACATCCATTTCACAAATCAATTAATTGAAATGAAATAAAATATCCATTAACAAATACACAATTACAAAAGATCTACATTGCATTTGCACTTAGATGGTAACATTGCATTTTTTATTGCTCTATCACTCCGGAATCGAGGTCTCGCGAAAGGAACAGATCCATAATCAATGAACTTGTCAGGTTGCACAAGCAATACTTGGATGGTGCATGATTGCCATCCAAGTATTGCTTGTGCAGCCTGACAAGTTCGTTGATTCACTACTACAAAAAGCATAATAGTAGACGCTAAATCACAGACGGTTTTGTGAAACCGTCTGTGATTTACACTATTACAGACGGTTTTAATTTGGAGGCCGTCTGTGGTATTTGTGGCGGGAAAAAGGAGTATCACAGACGGTTCTTACCGCTGAACCGTCTGTGATACTATAATATCACAGACGGTTTTATAATAAAAACCGTCTGTGATATTCCAGATTATCACAGACGGTTTTATAATAAAAACCGTCTGTGATATTCCAATATCACAGACGGTTTTTGTTATAAAACCGTCTGTGATAATCTGGAATATCACAGACGGTTTTTATTATAAAACCGTCTGTGATATTATAGTATCACAGACGGTTTTATAATAAAAACCGTCTGTGATACGTTTCCCGCCTTGCAATCCCTCAAAATTTCATATTTTCCCGCTTAAGTCCGAGTATGGTTCAGTTTTGAGACACCTTCAGTAAAATGGGCATAACTTTTGCATACGGTGTCCGTTTTCGACGTTCTTGTACTCGTTGGAAAGCTAACGACGAGCCCGATCCAAAAAAAACGACCCGCTTGCGCCAGTCGCCCTCCAAGACCCCGAAAATCGGCCATCTTTGGACCTAAACCTGCGTCGCAAGTTTTTTGTTTCTGTTTTTGCCCTTTTTCTTGGTCTTATTTTCGGAATTTGGATTTTTCTTCAACTGCAAAGTTGTAGATCTCGTCGAAACCTTTGAAATGAGTATATATAAGTCATATAGAACATTGCTATTTTATCTTTTCATACTAGTTGTTTGTATTACATCGGTATATAAAATTGTGTGCTCTAATTCACAGACGGTTCTATATGTAGAACCGTCTGTGATATTCATTCATCACAGACGGTTCTATATGTAGAACCGTCTATAATAATCTGATAGCTGGGCCAGTCGATCCTGCACCTCACCCCACGGATCGTAGCTCTACCTCTCTGTCTCGGCGCCAAAAAATTTCGAACTCCTGCCTCTCCCTCCCTCTCCCTCCCCTATAAATATAACCCAAACTTAGCCTCTTTGCTGGTCTGTTCTTTCTTGTTGTCCTCTTCCTTGCTGTTCTCCTCCTCGATCCTTGCTGTTCTCCTCCTCCTTGCTGTCCTCCTCCTCCTTGCTGTCCACATCCTTGCAGACGACGCACAAGTCTACGGCGATGATAGTGGACGTCAAAGACATCCAGCTCATGCGTTGCATCAGGGGCGAGAAGGATGGTGGGCGTCAAAGGCATAGAGGATCTTTGCTTGTTGTGTAACCTGCTCGTTGTTCTTGTTGTATAACTTGCTCGTTGTTCTTGTTGTTCTTGTTGTGTAACATGCTCGTTGTTCTTATTATGTAACCTGCTCGTTGTTTTGGAATATTGTAATGGTAGACTCTAATATTAATAAAAATGGATGTTTTATGTTTGTGAAATGAATTGAGATATGAATTGGATATATACATGTACATGTTGATCTGCTTGTTTCAGAGGGTATGGCTAGCATTTCCTGAAGCTAGCCAATAAACGTTTAGGAGTAGAAGGCAATATCACAGACGGTTTTTAGTTAAAAACCGTCTGTGATTTATACATATCACAGACGGTTCTTAACTAAAAACCGTCTGTGATTTATACATATCACAGACGGTTCTTAACTAAAAACCGTCTGTGATAACTATATATCACAGACGGTTTTTAACTAAAAACCGTCTGTGATAACTATATATCACAGACGGTTTTTTACTAAAAACCGTCTGTGATTATAACTATCACAGACGGTTTTTAGTTAAAAACCGTCTGTGATATTTGCATCACAGACGGTTCGAAAACCGTCTGTGATGACCTCGTATTATCACTGACCCATAATTTCAGACGGTTCACAAAACCGTCTGTGATGACGTTTTTGAACCGTCTGTGATGACCTTTTCTGTAGTAGTGATTATGGATCTGTTCCTTTCGCGAGATCTCGATTCTGGAGTGATAAGAGCAATAAATAAATCATTGAATGTTGTGGAACTCTCCATCTGAGTTTATGACTCTAGCCACCAAAAAGTACACGCACTCTCCTCGAATTTGTGAAAGGTCAGGCTGTTTCAATGCAGTTGAGGGGATAGACGCAGCTTGTCGATAGGAATATCAATGTGCGTATATGTATAACCTGATAAGTATGAAGTAATTATGGGAAGATTGACAAACCTTAGAATTGGTGATTCTCGAGGAATCGAGGAGTAGGTTCATATGGTAGCAAACGTTGAATCCACACGTGTTGCCCATCGACTGCTGGTGGCACTGCAAAAATGGAATGTGTTAATTCAAAAGGCATTACTACCAACTGTTGCATAGGATTAATTAATGTGTAATAGCGAATACATTAAAATTTCGAACATGTGTCAGGCCTTTGGCCCCTTGTGTCGAGACACCTGCCTTTGAAACATACATCGCGAATGCCCTATGTGATTCGAAAAAGTTGACCTTAGTCATTCGGAAGGAAAGAAAGAGTACAATATAGGTATGTATGGAGAAAATGTACTTACCTATCGATTACTTGGCTGACAACTGTGTAGTCCTTTTTATTCTTACATAGGGAATCAAGGTATATTGCTTTGTTCCATTTTGGTACAATTACTATTAAAATCCAATGATACTTCTGATTGTAGGGCATAAGTACATATTCCTTATCGCGGTAAGCCACCAGTGCTGATGCAATGTACCTCTCGATGAAGGGTGTATCCTCGTTGATGGTATGCATGGCGACCAAGTGTGGGTCCAAGAAACCAACCGATTTGGATGATATAGCTTTAGTCACCATGTGTCTATATATATATACACACACGAAAGCAACAAATTATATATGACATTTATCGGTATGACATGAACAGAGACTGTGATTGTACACACTTACAGCGTCCAGCATCGAATGAGTGAGGCGTCGAGAGCGTTGAGCGTGAAAAGATCAAATAAATCCTCGAAGGTGATCACGAAGACACAATCTTGAATATTGTGCTCTAAATGTTCCGGCCCGAATTTGACAGTGATACCTGAGTGCCGTTCTCCCTCTGGCTTATTGAACTGTTCCATATACCACGTGTGTAATTGCAGGCAACTAATTGGTAGGGTTTGGAGGCATGTTATTGGGTCGACCAGCGGCTCGCCAAGCACGAATTTGTGGGCCAATGGAAGGTACGGGATATCATCATCGGTCTTATTTGCTTTGCCCTTGCTGCCCTTGCTACCTCGGCTGTAGGTTGACTGTAAAGGTAGCACCGGTGGAAGTTGCTGCACCGAGAATAGCGTCCGTGAACATGACACCGGTGCAGGTAGCGGTGGTGGAGATAGGCCTTGTGAAGATGGCACCAGTGCATGTAGCTGATTTGGTTCAGATTGCCCTTGTGGAGATGACACCAGTGCATGTAGTTGATCTGGTTCAGATTGCCCTTGTGGACCTTCCACCGGTGAAAAAGCCTCCAGGCAGATATCGCTTTTGGGCCACTGGATGAAATTTCCAATGGCTTGCCCTATAGTCACGAGCTCGTCGTTGGGGGGGCTTCGGTAGCGGGACGACCTCGAAATTGGCGTGTACACCATCCACTGACACTTTTCCGAAACCTGGCACTAAAGCTTGACGGTGCACCATGACCCCTTGAGGAGACGGATATGCCAGGACCCAAGCAGCGCACAAGGCAACGGAGGCATATCTCATTTGGAGCTTGCACTTCGTAGGCTCCTACATAACAATACAAAATTAGCTACTCCAATTAATAGGCCTATCAATGGATCGAGCATTCCAGAGATAATAATTATTACCAGGATGTCGTCCACAGGAAATTTGGCCTCATTCTCCGTCGTAGGATTGGACGCACAACTACTCGGACGGTTGGGCGGGCTAGCTAGCACAGGAGCGGCGGCGGCGGCCTACTGATTTTCTATAAATCTCTGCATCTCATCTCTGACATAATTAGCCAGCTCCTCTCTAAGAGATGCCTTGATCTCTTCTCGTAGTCGTGCCTCACGCTCGGCTTTGGTTCTCTTCCTATGCCGATACAATTCGGAGTCATCTTGGAAACCATGTTTCCAAGGAACGTAAAGCCCAAGGCCTCTCGTACGACCCAGGTGCTCCTTGTTTCCCAGGGCCACGGAGAGTATATATTTCTCCCTTGTTCCCTGGAAAGATCCCTGGGAAGATTCAACACTCAGCACTTCCTACAAAAGCACGACATGTCATTTCACTTCCTACGAAGTTGTGGAGTATTACAAGCTACGTAGTTTGATCAATATCTTACCAGGCGGTGGGACACTTCTTAGTCTGCAGTGTTTCGAAAGGAGACGTCCCCCGATGTCGTTGTAGATGATCTTGCTCTAATCCAATTTCGAGCGCGGTCATCCGGGATATTGGCAAATGGCGGGGTGGTGTCCTGCAGGATTGCCTGTTCGTCCTCCCTCCTCTACTGCGGTATTTTACCCGCATACCCAGCTGTGCCAAGTCTGTGGGGGTGTGTGTTTTTTGCCTGGAGGACCTTGTGCGCCACACTTGCACTTTTAAAATCTTCGGTCGTCTTCATCACCTTGAACTCTTCCCATTGTGGTTCCAGGAATAGGTATTTATGAAAGGGCGTTTCATCCTTCTTCACATAGTTCTTGACAAGCGTGCTCTTGAAGTTCTTCCATGCTTTGCACGCTGCTAGCAAGGCTTGTCATTGCACGGAGTCCCAGGCACGCTCTTCCACGAATCAAATGTGATCTCAATTCGTTCTCGTGCAACTATTCCGATCATTCTTCAGAATGCGCATACTACTCGGCGAGGAAGGAGAGGGGTCCTAGATCCATCGACCTCTGTAATGGTAAATCAGCCCTCAGGCTTTTTCGATAGCCCTCTTCCTTGGCGTTTTGATTTTGGAGCGGACGCATCCGGCGATGATGTTGAAGAATGCGCGGATGACATGTTGGCCTTCTCATATATGAAAAGTAAGCACAATGTAGCATATACGTAAATAGTGCGGTATAAGCACATACTTAAATTTAATTCCAATATATGTATACATATATTCAAGTATACACATATATATATCTATGTTCATTAGCAACATATATGTACATATACATATATATAATAGTAAGATTTAACCTACAAAAAAGATCTATCATCTTTTAGACAGCATATTTAATATTTTTATATCTATTAATCTACACATGAAACAATAGTAAAACATGACATTTTCACGAACTACAAAAAGTTGTATACCTAGTTAGGCAAAAAATTCAAAATACCTATTAATCTTTACGGAGGCGGCCTCAGGGGGGTGGTGGCGGCGACATGCCTGAGGGAGGAGGATGGTGACGGCCTCGGGGGGACGGTGACAGCGACGGGCCCGAGGGAGGGGGACGGTGATGGCCTCGGGGGGGGGGGGGGGGGGACGGCAGCGGCGATGGGCCCGAGGGAGGGGGACGGCGACGGCCTGGGGGGATGGCGGCGGCGACGGGCCCAAGGGAGGAGGACAGCGACGGTCTCGGGGGAGTGACTAAGTGGTTGGTATTGCTAATAACTATACGCGCAAAACCCTAGCGGGGGGGGGGGGGGTATATATAAAGGCTTATTACAGACGGCCGTCTGTGATATCAATACCATAGACGGTTCTAAACTTAGAACCGTCTGTGATAAGCCTTTGCCCCCGGTTGTAGTTATTAAATTAAACACCAACCAGCATTCAATAAGACCTCACACAGTGTATTTCTTTACAACAGCTGGGTGTATTTCTTTACAACAGCCCAATGAACATAGAGATACATTTGTATGACTCATTCTCAAAATTCACCTATATATCACACATTTTCACATATACGTAAATGCAAATTCACAATGCATCACACACATGCATTGTTGTATACATAAATGCCAATTCATGTATACATCACATACATGCATTGTTATATACATAAATGCAAATGCCCACATAGATGTCACACATTCTCATTCCACTTGCTTATTTCCTTTAAAAATTAGTCCTTCATGATGATCAATGCGTACATAACTAGTTTCGTCACGTTGTTCGTCGTCGACCCTTATGCCATTTCCAAAAGGAGGTAACTTGTCAAATTGATTATATTCTTCCTCGTCCACTACATTATCTACTCCAACAATTCTCCTTTTTCCATAAAAAACTACATGCCGTTTCTTATTTGCCGGGTCGGCTACATAGAAAACTTGAACAACTTGGTTGGCGAGTACGAATGGTTCGTCTTTGTACGCGACACGTTGGAGGTCCATGGTAGTGACAATGTACTTGTCAATCTTCACCTGTGGGAGATACACCCAACGGCAGCGAAATAAGGGGATCTTGAAAATCACGTAGTCGAGCTCCCAAATCTCTTCTATGAACCCATTGTACGAGTTTCTCAACCCATCGGTACTAAACGCATCTATGCGGACACCGTTGTTCTGGTTAGTGCTCTTTACATCCTGAGACTGTGTATAGAATGTGTACCCATTTATTTCATATCCTTGCCGTGTCACAATTGTAAATGTTGGCCCTTTTGCCAACCATGTCAGCATCTCACTTGGCAAGCTCCTAGCGATTTGCTCCTTTAACCATTGGTTGAACCGACTGTTGTGTTGCCTCATGATCCAAACATCCGACCGCTTCGGATTCTATTGCCGAAGCACATCCTTGTGCTGGTCGACATAAGGCGCCACTTCAGTCATGTGTTGCAAGACTGTGAAATGGGCTTGAGTATACGTGTCCATATCTAGAGTGATTGCTTTCCTTCCGATAGTTCCGATACCCTTCAGCCTCCCCTCATGACAAGATTGAGGCACACCTATCGGTTGAATCTGAGCCATATAATCGACACAAAACTCAATGACCTCTTTGCTTGCATAACCTTTGACGATGCTACCCTCCGGCCGAGATCGATTCCGTACGTAGGACTTGAGAATTCCCATGAACCTCTCAAATGGGTACATGCTACGTAGGAATACGGGCCCGCACATTTTTATCTCTCACACAATGTGAACAATGAGATGGACCATGATATCAAAAAACGAAGGAGGGAAATACATTTCAAGATGACATAGAGTCATCACCACCTCGTCCTGCAGAGCATCTAGTCCTTCGGGATCGATGACCTTCTGAGCAATTGTGTTAAAGAAATAACATAGCCTCATGATTGTTTCTCGGACTTTGATCGGCAAAATATTTTTAATTGCAATAGGGAGCATCTGTGTCATCAACACATGACAATTATGAGACTTCATGCCATGTAACTTCAAATCTTGCATCGAAACAAGTTTCTTCACGTTGCCGGAGTAACCAGACGGAACTTTGACACCATGCAAGCACTGGCACAGTTCTGTTTTCTCGGCCTTGGACAGAGTGTAACACGCAGGGGGAAGGTACGTTCGTCCATTATCTGTTTTTGTCGGTGCTAACTCAGTCCTGATGTCCATATCAGCCAAGTCAAGCCGTGCGTTGACGCCGTCCTTTGTTTTATCACGAATGTTCAGTAAGAGACCAATCAAGCTGTCACATACATTCTTTTCTACGTGCATGACGTTGATGCAGTGTCGAACATCTAGGTACTCCCAATAAGGTAAGTTCCAAAATATTGATCTCTTCTTCCAGGTGTTCTTCTCATGAGCCCTCAATTTACGTCCCTTTCCGAGGACAACATCTAAATCCTTAACGATATCATAAACCTCTTTTCCCCTTAAATGCCTTGGAGCTGAACCATCTTCCTTCTCTCCGTCAAATTGTTTCTTCATCTTGCGGTATGGGTGAGCCCTCCGAATGAACCGACGGTGACGCATGTAGACGGTTTTGCGTGAGTGTTTCAGCCACACACTCTCGGTACCATCTAAATAGTGAGTACAAGCTTTGGCACCTTTTGTACTTTGGCCCGATAGGTTAGCAAGGGCAGGATAATTATTTATGGTGCAGAACAATAAGGAGCGCAAAGTGAAGTTCTCTCATTTGTATGCATCCCATACCTGTACCCCTTCGTTCCACTGTACTTTTAGATCTTCCACCAACGGTGGTAGGTACACATCGATATCATTCCCAGGTTGCTTTGGCCCTTGGATAAGTATCGACAGCAAAATATACTTTCGCTTCATACACAACCAAAGAGGAAGGTTATAGATGCAGAGAGTCACAGGCCATATGCTATGTCGGCTGCTCATGCTACTGAAATGATTCATTCCATCTGTACTCAGTACAAACCTTATATTCCTTGGTTCTGCACCGAAGTCTGCAAAAACTCCTATCGATGTTTCTCCACTGGGCGGAATCAACAAGGTGTCTTAGCATTCCATCCTTCTTGCGCTCCTCCGAGTGCCAACGCAGCAGTTTTGCCTACTTTAGATTTGCAAAAAAACCTTTTCAAACGGGGAATTATAGGAAAATACCATGCCACCTTGGCAGGAGGCCCTTTCTTCACCTCTGTTCCCTTGTCGTCATCCGATTGATTGTTATATTTGTATCGGGATGCGTTGCACACCGTACATACATGCATGTTTGCATACTCTTTACGGTAGAGGATACAATCGTTCGGATATGCATGTATTCTTTCTACTTCCATTCCCAATGGACAAAGAACCTTCTTGGCTTTATACATGGTTTTAGGCAACTCATTTCCCTTCGGAAGCATGTCCGCTAAAAGACCTAGCAGCACCGTGAAACTCTTGTCGGACCAACCGTTGCTTGCGTTCAATTTCAACAGATCAAGCACGGCCGACAAACTCGTGTACTTTGACCTGCAGCAACTGAACAAAGGTTTCTCCGAGTCCTCCATCAAGCCCCGGAATTTAACATACTCTCTCTCATCGTATTTCTCTTCTACATCGCGAAGCATCTGATCCAGATTGTCATCGTGCAACCTATCCGAATCCGAACAACAATCGACATCATCCGGCGGCATGTCATTCACTTCACCGGCGATGTCATCCGCCGGCATATCATTCACTTCACCAGCGATGTCATCCAGCAGCATATGATCGTTGACTTCGCCATGACTGGTCCAACACGTATAACCCTTTTTGAAACCCCTCCGATTCAAGTGCGCTTTAATTTGCCCTCGGTTCTTAAACATCTTTAAATTCTCACAGTCAGTGCATGGACAATACATATATTCCACCTCCTTATTCAACATATCCTTCTCGGCAACTCTTGTAAAAGCAGACATGCCATTAATATACTCTTCACTCACACAGTTCGCGGCATACATCCAGCTTCGGTCCTAAGTTATGTATATATATAATAACTTAGTATTAAAAATTAAATTAATTAACTATTACTACATATATACCACATGCATTGAGGCTTTGCTAGCTTAATTCATATTATAAACACAACAACTATTTCCCCAGCGATCGCTGAAGGTATATAACCAACAATTTTGACAAATTTGGCCTCCACATGACGGGAGAACTGATCATGTATGGTCAAGTAGATGCAAACCATCTTCAATAACACTCACCAAAACTTAGATCTAAATTATAATGCAAAGAAAAATAAATTTCATTACTAACCATATCTAGAGCAACTAGGAACGTATGAATCTTCAAAGCTCAATCGCTGCCTCCTCCCACCAAATTAATTGGCCTGAAATCACCTAGCTTGCCTCCTGAGCGATAGAGTGCAGCATCGGCTAGATCGGGATCGAAATGAAGACAGATGCGGTTCTGAGCGGTGCAATAAATGTCTAGTGACATTATCACAGACTGTTTTTTTATTAAAAACTATCTGTGATAATTCTGAGATTATCACAGATGGTTTTTAATACAATCCATCTATGATAATCAGCTTATCACAGATGGTTTTTAATAAAAAAACTGTCTGTGATAATTCCAGATTATCACAGACGGTTTTTAATAGAAATCATCTATGATACTAAAATATCATAGACGGTTCATCGGTAAGAACCGTATGTGATACTCGTTTTCTCCGACGCCATCAACACAGACGGTGTCTAAATTAAAACCGTCTGTGTTACTGTCGGTCATAGACGGTTTTGTCAAACCGTCTGTGATTTGGCGTTTAGTATTAGGCTTTCTGTAGTAGTTTCACCTCACATGTGATACGTCTTCTTGGGAGACAACTTGGCATGCTTTTTTTTGTTTCTTCGACAACATCTCCACGGGAGCCGATACAACAACGTTCTGAAGCAGAGGTTGATGTGGAGTCATCAACAGTTCTGTTGGAGAGGCATGATCATGTGGAGATTGTGGCACTGCAGGGTCTAGGATGATGTCCCTCTTGGAACACTAGACAAAAGTGTGCACGACATCCCCTAGTGTTATGATGTCTTCATTTGGGTCATGTACTATGTCCCCCTAGATGTTGGCATAACCCTATGCCAGTTGGGCCCCGCGCAGCACCGTGCCTTCTTGGCATAGAAACGCCATCCCCCGCCTAGCCTCAATAGGAATAGATCCATCGAGCCTCATTTGGAGCTTGCAGGGTGTGAGCTTTTATGAAATGATACACAATTAGCTAAGGTGTCCTACAGGTCTATCTTTGGAGCATTATAGAGACATACAATACTTGAATTTCATCGATCGGAAGTTGGGCATCACTTTGGTCAGATTGGTGTGTGGACGCACAGTTACTCTGATGTGATGTATCATAGACGGTTTGTGTAGAAATCTATCTGTGATAAGCAGATCATCACAGATAGTTCTTACCATCACTTTTAATATAAACGGTCACACTAGTAAAACCGTCTGAGATGACTGCACTGCAACTTAACACTAATGGATTCTGTAGAACTGTCTGTGATGAGGTGTCCAGTATGATCTTCTTTGTAGTACTGATTGTTACAAGTTTACAATATTTGCACAAAAATGGCCGATGTTAATAGTTTGTTATGATTGTAAGCTATCTGGGCATGACAATGTGTTCAAAAAAAATATAGGACTTAGTTTATGTGAAAATTAATTTAACTTGAATGTTAAACAAATGCATTTATCATATGATATATATTGCTTGATTTAGAAAATCCAGTCACTACCACAGAAAGGGTCATCACAGACAGTTCAAAATCATCTTCACAGACGATTTTTGAACTGCCTAAATTTATGTGTTTATGATAACAGGTGGTTATCATAGACGACTCTCAAACCGTTTGTGATAAGTTACAACAGAGACAATTTTTTAGCCGTCTATGATATTTAACATATCACAGACGGCTAATACGAAAAATCATCTGTGATATATCAGATATCATAGACAATTTTCAAACATAGCTGTCTATGATATCTGACATATCACAAACAGCTAATACCAAAACTGTTTCTGATATGTCATATATCACAGACAGTTATGTGTTACAACCCGTCTGTGATAGCTATTTGAATAGCTAAATTATTTTCTATTTTTCAGCTAGCCTTAAGAAATACTAGCTATGCCATCTAAAAACAAGCAAACAGATCACATATATAGCACACGATAGTCATTACATAGATCTCACAAATGAATTAAACAACTAAATGAAGTACAGTTGAATGAATTATTTGATTAAGCACAATTGAGTGATTACAATTATATCAAATGTTTGAATATCTAACCATCATCGGTGGGGTTGAACTCTCCATTCGGGCTTATGATCTCCATCAGCAAGAATTCAGAAAACTTTCCTTGAACTTTGGCAAATTTGTCATGATCGAAATGCACTTTCATCGAATTCCACATCCTGTCGTTAGGAGTGTCAATATATATATATATATATATATATATATATATATATATATATATATATATATATATATATATATATATATATATATATACATATACATATATATTAATATTCATGAAATAATTATTGGCAGGTTGACAAACCTCTGGATCATTCATCTTAGTGGCCATGATTTTCTGCATATGGCAGCAAATGTAGAATCCACATATATTACCCTGTAGCTGCTAGTGGCACTGCAAAAATAGAATTATATACATAGGTATTATCAGTTCTAGAGGCATTATTACGAAGTGTGATATAGGATTACTGTGTTGTAGCGGGTACCAAAAATCGCGTCCTGTGTCACAGTGTGGCGCTGGATTCCTTGTGTGTCCCTCGCCGGGCAACGTAAGCGCTGAACGACCTATGTGATTCAAAAAAATTAGCCTTAGCCATTGCAAATGAAGGGAAGACTATAATAGAGTTATGTATAGATGCAACAAGTTTACCTGGCAATTGCTTGTTGCACACGGGTGAAGTCGTGGTTGGTCCTAAGTAGGGAATCAAAGTATATTACTTTGCTACACTTTGGTACAATCACAATTAGAATCCAGTGAGACCTAGTCATGTATGTCGCCATAGTGATTAATTCTAAATTCGTATTGCGTATAAAGTACAAATAAAACTTGTTTGACAACTAGTGAAGCACTTATCCTTGGTTGAAGGGTACCAAGATGTAGTCCTTATCACTCTAACCAACCTGTCGTTATGTAATCTTCGATGAAGGATACAGTTTCATTGATGGAATGCTCAGAGATCAAGTGTGGGTCGAGAAAACCCATTGGTTCTCATTAGCGCCAGACTTGTTGGATCAGGGATCTATACATAAGCAATGAGTTATGACATTTATCGGTATTATATGAATGTAGAACTCGATTGTAAAGTACACTTACGTATCAGCATTGTAGAACTGAGGCGTCGAGTTCATTGAGGTTGAATAGTAAGAATAAGTCTTTCAAGGTCATGACAAAGTAGCCCAAGTTGTGGAGGAAATGCGCCTCCGTGTATCTCACGGTGAATCCACATTACCGGTTTGGCTTCCTGTTGGACCTCTGCATGTACCGGGCATGCAAAGTCCTACCAACCAGTCCAAAGCTGGGTAACTGTGACTCGGGGACCAATGACACTCCGAGCTTGTACTTCCAGGGCTTGAGATGCACCTTAATCTTTTTTAGTTGGGCCTTAGTCTTGCTTGCGATACATATTCAGTGCCGTCTACACAGGAGCCGATGCGATGGTCTTCTGAAGCAGAGCTTGAGGTGGAGTCATAGAGGGTTCTATTTAATAGGCATGGTCGTGTAGAGATCACGGCATTAAAGGGTCCAGGGCGATGTCTCTCTTGGGCCACTGGACAAATGTGTGGATGACATCCCCTAGTGTCACGCTCACTTTGTTTGTGGGCTTCTCCAGCGGGATGGCCCAGAAAACATCATTAATCATGTTCACCTGAACCTTCGCGAAATCAATCCCTAGCTAGGCACCATGCACCTACATCTCTGGTAAGCATAGAAACGCCATCCCCTACCCTGCGTCAACGAGAATGGAGCCAACCTCGACTCTAAGGATGCATAGCGTGGGCTCCTACATAACAATACATGATAAATTATGGCATCCACTAGGTCTATCTATGTAGCATTCTAGAGATGTACGTTACCCGGATGTCATCGATAGGTAAGTGGACATTACTATGTTCAGAACATGGTGTGGAAGTGTAGCAACTCTGACGTTGAGGGGAATTGGGTTCCGCAATAACAGGGGTGGCTTGTGAGTGGTTGCGGTCTTCTCTTAGTTCTTTCCTCAGTGAATCTATCTCTCCTCGAAGTGAGGTAGTTATCTTCTCTCGAAGTGAGGTAGATAGCTTTTTCTCAAGTTGTGCATGAAATTTTTGTTTCATAAGTTCATTGCACTTGGCCTTGGATCTCTTCCTACTCTTATACAACCCGGAGTTATTTGGGAATCCATGCCTCCAAGGTATGTAAACCGCTAGGCCTCATGTGCGACTCAGGTGCTCATTGTTTTTGTAATATCCCGGGCGATATTTGTCAAATAGTATTTAAATCAGGGAAAAAGGGGGGAATTACGCAAAATAACGGCAACCTGGGCTTGGGCCGAGGCCCAAGAGGAGGCCGGCCAAGGGAAAAAGGGGGGGGGGGGGAGGCGCCCCACCCCCAAACCCTAGCCGCCCTCTCTCCCAACCGCCCCTCCACCTCCCTTGTGCGCACCTCCCTCTCCCTCCTTGCGCCCCCTTTTGGCCAGCAGCGTCTCCCTCGCCTCCATGGACGCCCCCTGCGATTGGTGAAGGGATCCCGATCGTTGCGGTTCGAGAGGAGGCGAGCAATCGTCCGCCGGGAAGAGTTGTGGATCCGGAAGGTGGAGATTAGGACGGGAAAAGGAAGGGAGGCAGAGATCTTGTGGAGTTCTTCGTGTTCTTCAGCGATTCGTTAAGGGTAATTACTCCTAATTCTCCCCGCTAGTTGCATATTTAGTTGTTTAGCAATGTCGGTTTTCGGATCTGCTCAGGACAGCCTCTGTTAGACGGTCTTTTTGATATAGATCCGTGGGGACTCAGGTCTGGTCTTCTCCTATAGATTTGTAGAGGACATCCTTAGCTTTCCATGAAGTGCTAGAACGCGTCATTCGGACCTCTGTAGAGAAAGTTATGATTTTTCTAATCGGACTGTCCAGTAGATCGGGGAAATCCCTGTCAGGTTTCGGTAGATGGGTTTTGGCGATTAGAAATCAGGAGAATCAGAGGATCTCCATGTTATGAAAGTTTCAGATATTTTCCTTAGCTTTCCAGAAAGGTCAAGAAATCCTGATTCCGACTCTCGGGGTGAAAGTTATGACAATTTTAGTGCGCTGTCCAGAGAACTCGTTACGGAATTGATGTTCTAGAAAGTTAGATGGTGCGGGTAGAAGTTGGCCGAATCAGGGAGACTCACCAACTAGGTTTAGTTAGATAATTTAATTATCTTTCCAGAAAATCTGAGAACGCCCTGTTCGGACTTCTGTACCATTAGATAAGGATTTTTGAAGTTGACTGTCTGTAGAGGGGGACAGGGTGGCCGAAAGGATTTGGGGTTTTGAGTCAAGTTAAACATGTTGGGTTAGTTTGGGGGTGTTGTTGTTTAATCTAAAGACTCGTTACTGTTGCCTTAGCGATTATTAAAATTATTGTTCAGGAGGAGGACGGATTCCAGGGGCCGCGCCTTCTGCACATCCCTCGTTACCTCGCGGTTAAGGCAAGTATATTTATGGATATAATAGATATTATCGAATGGTATAGTTTGATAAATTCTATGAGAATTTGATTTGTTCATGATTGTTATGGTGATATGATTGGTAATGTTCATGGTTGCTAATGCTATGAGTTATGTGTTAATCACGGATGTTTGAAAGTTATGAAGTCTATGAATATGAGCTTTTGTAGTATGAATATGTTATTCATATGCAATGTTGATGCGGATGCATGTTGTATTAATTTGAGATTTCATACATATGCATCATGTTGGCTTATTGAAGTCTTGGTCCTGTGACGACCAAGCAATTCTTGAGATCCCCGTCATGTTTATGACGGGCTAAAGGTCCCCATGCTTGAAGAGCATGGGCTTAGGTCCCCATACTTGTGGAGTATGGGCAATTGGTCCCTGTACCTGATGGTACAGGCATGGGTGTGCATTGACGGATGCACACTCCGCATTACCGGTAAAATGCGAAAGAGAAGAGATAAAGAGATTCTTTTAATCATATTGCATAGCATGATTTATTTATGTGATTGATGGTTGAACATGAGGAATGATGTTCACTTTTACTCTTGTTGCCACTATTTATATTTGCTGAGTCGTTGGACTCACTCTTGTTGTTGTTGTGGTTGCTGTTTGTTTTTTTAGGTACCTACATGGGACCGGCATGCATGGGGATAAAGATGGATTAGCTTTGTTGCACTTGCACGGTCCATTCACCTTGGAAGAAATAAAGAACCTTAAACATTATTTGTTGAATAACTTAAGTGGTAACTGATTAAAGATCATCAAGTTTAGACTGTAATAAAGGTTTAGCACTTTTACATTGCTTCCGTTCTTTATTTAAGTATTGTGGTTGCGAGTGTGATGGCAAACATAATTCAGTTTGTTTAGAATTGAATATTTATTGTTTACTATTATTCAGGTCATTTGTCTATGCATGTTGAAACCTTTGATTTACTCATTAAACAAAGGAGGTTCTGCCGAAATTTTATAAGGTGATTATAGGTTCGTCTAGGCAGTCATGTTATTTTAAACCCCATGAATTTATGGACCTATTAACAACTAGATAGTTTAATATATTTTACTAGTCGTTGGGACACTTCCTCGTTTGCAAGGTTTTTGAAAGTGGCGATGCTCGAAGACATGGTTGATGACCTCACTCTTAACTAGTTTCAGGCGCGCTTGTTTGTGATCCTGACAAATGTCAGGGAGGCCTATGATTGGATTGTGACCTCGTCCTCCATCCTCCATTGCGGTATTTTACCTACGTACCCAGCGGTACTGAGTCTATGGGGGTAAGTGTTTCGTGCTTGGAGAGCCTTGTGCGCTGCACTTTGTTATGAAATTTGGTTGTCGTCTTCATCTGCAAAAAGTCCTCCCATGTTTTTGGCAACAAGAAATGATACCATGTGATGGGCGTTTGTCCCTTTTTCATGTACTGCATGACAAGCATGCTCTTAAAGGTTTTCCATGCTTTCCTATCGTGAGAAATGTGTTCCATTGCACAAGTCCCTAGACTCCTACTGGGATCTCGAACCAGTCTAAAATATCCACCCGTAGTCGACTTTTCACTAAATCTGTCAAAGACTTCCAGTTCGCTATGGTGATGGAGACCCGTTGCCTTCCAAGTATCCCGTAGGTAGTCTGGAATGCTGCCATTGCTTTCTTCAGTTGTAGAGGGACCCCGTCCGGAGAGACCTACATGATGGTCATTCGACCCTCTGGTCTTTTCGATATTCCTCTACCACACTTAGCTACCCTGGTCTCCAGAGCATCAGACCCATTCAGCGATGATGACGATGACTATGCAGATGTCATCTCTCTTATAAGAAATAACTAATTACAATGAGCTATGAGCATAAACATTGGCGCATGGGTGATTTTACGTACTTTAATATTCTTAATGTAGTTGTCAAGAAATAAGAACATTCGGTGATGTATATTATTGCTACAAGGTCTCTTTACAACACTATAGTACGAAGCTAATGACACACACTAGTGTCTCAAATTCTATGAAGTTGACATGGCTGTAGTCTCTTCCTCTTCATCATGTTGCTTACTGGGCTTGGTTGCTATCATGCCTAAGACAACAATGAAGAACAACACACAAAATAATGAGGAGAAAGAGACAACAACCACAACTTACTCCAAAGAAACTAACGCACTAGAGTGTGTGATTTGGGAAACAGGAAACCCATAAACTAAGTAACTAATGGGCTATTGGGAGCACAGGAATTTCACGGGAACTTGGTTTCTATAGCCCCACTCTAAACGGCTTCAACTTCGAGTTTTTGGTTTTCGACTTATTTAAACCAGAAGCCATGTGGAATGTATTGGTTTCCAATTTTGCCTTATTTTGTTTTTTTCAGCTTTTTTGCCTTTTCTTTTTTCCCCTTATCCTTTGCATTGCCCGTGATGACATAACTGTTTTTTTATTTTTTAATTGAATGACTCAAAAAACTAACAGCTGCGACAGTGTAATTTTAGCCAAAAGCCAACAGCCAAAGTCATAAGCAGGAAGTTTAAGCTCTTTGGAGCAGGCCTAGGTGCGATATTTGCATAATACCGATATCACTATATTTATATACTACCTTCGAAACAACAGTAGTGATATTCATGTGTAATTATATACATTTTGTACCAGGCCAAATAGAAAAATGTGAGTGAAAAGGAGCACATGAAAATAAAATTGGTAAGTGAAGTTTAAAACCTGAAGCTCTCATACACATATATGTTTCGTCTTAAAAACAACAGATACGTAAGATACAATGTGTGGTTCATTGTAGACTACTGGATTTTTTTTTGCTTACTATTGATCCGATGGATTGACTCTTTGTTAGTACTAACTTCTATTAGTTCAGTTATGCAAACTGGTCGGGCGCGCAGTTGTTTTTCTAGTTCTTAGAATTATACTTCCGTTTTGTTTAAGAATTTAGAGCTAATTAACTCAGTAAATTGCATTGTTTAAGATGTGTAATAAAGATGATTCCACCTTTCAATCAAGAACCCACTTTAATAGTCCTATGGTTTTAATTACAAGGGTACTCCCGACACTTATTCATGCTTGATAATGTAGCTATGCCATATCCCTTTTTTTTGGTGAGATGAAACAGAGAAAATGAGCTTGATACTCATAAATATCAAACTTTTTTGAAACCAAGGAAATAATAGTGACAATAGTGCATAGGAAGAACCTGATGCTATTTTTGTTAGCCATCCCTCTTATTAAAGATGAGAGACCATGCAATAGTTACATCACTCTGTGCCCCTACACTACCACACAAAGGATCATCATAGACGGTTTCTGAACTATTTGAAATTATGCATGTATGATAGTAGAGGGTTATCACAGATAGTTTATGTACCATCTGTAAAGGTCGACTATCACAGACGGCTGCGATCTAAATCTGTCTGTGATGTGTAATACATTACAAATGGTTCTATTTACCAACCAATGTGATAGTAGACATATCACAGACGGTTCGTACATAGAACCATCTGTGATATATTCCATATCACAGACGAGTTTTGGTTGTAGAAATCTATGATAGTAGGGTCTTCAAAGACGGTTTATACCACAAAACCGTTTGTGATAGTTCGTTCTATAGCTAATTTTTTTTTCTATTTTTGGTTAGCCTCAACAAATACTAGTTATGCCTTCTAAGGAAATGGATTTCAATTCATATTGATTACTAGCCTTGGTTGAAGAATTGGCGTATTCCTGCCACTGGACCTCCATCACTCTCATCACTGTCGTCTTCCCTCATGACAGTTCAAAGGCACGAGAGATAAGGAAAACTGAAAAGCTTCTCAAACCAGAGTAGGAATTTGATCAATCGCTATCAATGCCAAGAGGCAGATCAAGATTCATGGGAATGAGAACCTTTTTCGAGAAGAGTCAAGTGAGGAATAGGATAGATGAATAAGTTTATGCCTTTATCCACATTTAGGGATTCATTTTAAATTTCTGGTTGTACGTGCTAAAAATCTGGTACATTCCATTTTGTTTCCAGATACATAGATATCACATATATAACATAATACATAGACATTACAGATACATAGATATCGATCACAAATAGACAGATATATCACAGGTACACAAATTTATTGATTAATTACAAATGAATTATCATAATACGGCTACAACATGTTTACAGATACCTAAACAAATTTGTCACTAAACATGAGAGATTATATTCATCCCCGTCCGGGTGAAGCTCCTCTTTTTGGTGAATGACCTTTATCATTAAGAAGGTGGTGAGCCATCCTCCAATTTCAAACAGTTCATTCATATCGACAGTACCTTTATCGATTTTCATACCTTGTTGCAAGGAAGAGTTAGTCATAAGTGTGTGTGTGTGTGTATTAGTTCATAAGTAGGAAATAATTATTGTAAGGTTCACAAACCTTCGGATCCTAGGGCTTTTCATCCATGATTTCTTTGATATGGCAGCAAATGTAGAGTCCAGTACTCTGCAACTGCTGGTGGCACTGCAAAAAAATTTACATACATAGGTTTGTTCAATTTAAGAGGCATCATTACGAAGTGCGATATAGGACTATTGTGTAGTAGTGGGTACCTTAAACTACGTCACATGTCGTAGTGTGGCGCTCCCTTCCATGTGTCTCCCTCCTCTTTCAACATACGCCTCGAATGACCTACGTGATTCGAAAAAGTTAACCTCAGCCATTGCAAAAGTAGGGTACATAGAATTATCTATAGATGAAATGAGTTTATCTGTCAATTAATTGTTGCATGATTGTTAAGTCGTGCTCCATCTTGTTTAGGGAATCAAGGTATATTATTTTGTTCCATTTTGGTACAATGATAATTAGAATCCACACATGTATACCACCAAAGTCCTTAAAACTAAGTTCGTGTTGCATATGAAGTATGAATAAATGAGTACATCAATGAGTGAATCACTTACTTCTAGTTATAAGGTACAAGTATTTACTAATTGTCACTGTGAGCACACAGTCCATTTGTTATGCAATCCTGGATGTAGGATGTATTTTCGTTGATGCTTTGCTCAAAGACTAAGTGTGGGTTGAAAAAACCCACCGGTTCTCGAGATCGTCTGGCTTGTAGCATCATGTGTCTATACATAAGCAAGGAGTTATGACATTTATTGGTCTAACATGAATGTAGACCGTAATTGTACACACTTACAGTGTCTAGCATCTTAAAAGTGAGGTGTCGATGGCGTCGAGGTTGAAGAGATAGAACAGGTCATCGAAGCCCACCATGAAGTAGCCCTGCTTGTGGAGAAAATGCCCCATCGTGTACTTGAAAGTGATACCCATACGGGATTGTGTCCTTCTCTTGTTGGTCTCTTCAATGTACCACGCATGCAATCTCGTGTAACCCATTCCAAGCTGGGTACGAGCGTGTCAGGGACCAACAACATTCCTAGCAAGAATGTCTAGAGCTTTTGATGCGCCTTGATGTCCTTCGATTTAGTCTTGCAGCCATGCTTGTATGTGCTCTTCACAAGAGAGGATTGGGCACGCTGGTGATCTATGTGCAATGTGGTCTTCATGTGAGCTGATATGGTGGCCTGCTGATGCAAATCAGGTGCACGTGGTGACATCGAAGGGAGGGTCAGAGAGGTCCCAGGTTGTACATGGTCACATGGAGAGGGTAGCTATTTATGCTAGGTAGATGCCAGCACAAAAGGGTCTAGGGCCATGTCCTTCTTGGGCCACTGGACGAATGTGTGGACAACATTCTCTAGTATAATGGTCTCATCATTTTGGGGGTTCTCCAGTGGGACGGCCCTAAAAATGTTATGTACTATGTCCACCTGGACCTTCGTGAAACCGGTCCCTAGTTGGGTATCGTGCACTAGGGTCCCTACCAGGCATGGGTACTTTAAGGTTGCACGGTGTGGGCTCCTACAAAAAGACACACGATTAGCTTAGGTGTCCAAAAGGTCTATCTATGTAGCATTCTCAAGATGTACATTGATAGCACTAGCGGTCCCGATCTTTCGATGAGAGTGGTAGATTCGATTGGGGAAGGAGAAGACGTTGACGACCTGACTACAACCATCCAAGGACGTTGCGCCTTAGCGATCGATACACCAACTCCAGAGATTGTTCGTGACCTTGTCGGCGCACGATCAACCTAACCACGAGGGTACTTGTTCCTGCAAGCAATCGAAGAACAGGCAAGAACAAGATGAACAACAACTCAATTACAAATAAACGATATAGGATTCAATCGAAAACAGAAGAACGGTGGGGTTCCGAAGACAAGTATCCGGGCGGTCTAGCCGACACGCGCAAGTACAAGGCAAAGTAGCAAAAGCTAACTTAGTCTATCAAAATTCAAACCCTAGAAGAGGGTGCGGCTGCCTATTTAAGGGACACAGAAGGTGGAGGGTCGGCCAAAACACATGGAAGCCGAACAGGACTCGATTACAAGGCCCAAGGCCCACTTTGACTCGGACTAGAAAAGTGATGTGACTTGTTTTACATTTTCTGACCGGCTCAGATGGAATTTTGAGGTGAGACTGGATTCATCTGAAAGTAGACTTTAAGAGCTTTCCAACGAGTACTCATAGGCCCCAAGAAACCTTCTGGATCAAAAGTTATGGCCATTTAAAGTAGACGCTATTGGGAAGACCGAATCCGAGTCGAACTCGCGAACAGGACTTGGTTTGCGCTTGACGGTTCCACTTCTATACTTGAGCTCACGTGGTTCTTACCCATGGTTCCTAAGGAAAATTAAATCATCACAAGAATTAAGTAGTATTCCATTCTTTGAAACATTTGTATGCAAACTTAGGAACGCATTCACCTGATGGTTAAGTTGACGTGCTCGCGCTCTAGTCATTGGTCCTTGTATCATAGTTTCAGTTTGATGTGGAGTCGGCATGGTTGTATGCATGGAAAGGATGTCCTCATCATCCTCTCCTTCTTGCATTTGAGTCGTCCGCGACTCAAGCTTATCTTCTTCTCCCAAGTAGGGCTTCAAATCTGCAATGTTAAAGGTGGGACTAACCCCAAAATCTGCAGGTAACTCCAGTTTATATGCATTGTCATTAATCTTTTCCAACACTTTGAAAGGACCATCAGCCCTAGGCATCAACTTAGACCTCCTCAATTCAGGAAATCTATATTTTCTCAAATGCCCATACTCTGGGTTCCCAGTTCTCGGATGTCATGAGCACCGAGTTTGAAATGAGTATAATGGGTGAGTTGACCTTCTTCCTTGGCTTCCAAATTAAGCAGACTCGGGAGGGTACATTTCTTCATCAAGGAAAGTACACTCGTGACCTCCTGAAGCGCTTCGATATGAGTGATGGTAAGCCGGTGTCAACTCCCATGGCTTCGACAGCCTATCTTGACCCAGATGAGGATGGCGAGCCAGTTGATCAGAAAGAGTTCAGGAGTATGATCGGCTCCCTTCTTTACCTCACTGCCTCGAGACCAGACATACATTTCTCCGTGTGTCTGTATGCTCGTTTTCAGGCTTCTCCTCGCGTATCTCACCGCCAGGCGGTGAAGCGCATCTTCCGGTACCTTCGAGCTACCATTGACTATGGTATCTGGTACTCTTCCTCATCCTGTCTTTCCTTGAGAGCCTTTTCGGATGCAGACTTCGCTGGCTGTAGGATAGATAGGAAGAGCACTTCCGGAACCTGCCAATTCATTGGCACTTCTCTCGTTTCCTGGTCTTCGAGGAAGCAGTCCGGTGTTGCACAGTCCACTGCAGAGGCCGAGTACGTTGCTGCAGTCAGTTGCTGTAGCCAGGTACTTTGGATGGTTTCGACCCTGCGGGACTTTGGGTTAGCCTTAGATAGTGTTCCACTCTTTTGTGATAACACTTCTGCGATTAACATCGCTAAGAACCCAGTGCAGCACTCCCGGACCAAGCACATCGATATCCGTTTCCACTTCCTTAGAGACCATGTAGAGAAGGGTGACATCGTGCTCCAGTTTGTGGAGAGTGACCACCAGTTGGCTGATATCTTCACCAAGCCTTTGGACAGTTCAAGGTTTTCAGCTCTGCGGGGAGAGCTTGGGGTGGTTTGTCCTTACGGACTGTAGTGCGGGGGAGCTTGGGCTTTACTGCTTTATTATATTAATATGCTTCTGTCTCATTTCTGTTGCATTGCATTTGCAGGTGCATTGGGTTTTAGTCCTTCTAGCATAGGTTAGAGTGTTTCTTGTGTTGAGTTGCTTAGACTTCTTACTCTTATCTTGTGCTTCCAGGATTAGCTATTTCTTATCCCACTAGGTTGAGCTCACTCACTTCTTGTAGGTTCTAGCGAGGGTTGGGCCACCCTCGGGTAGACAGGGTACGTGTTTGCTCTCTAGTGTGTGTTCGACGATCAGGTGTTAGTCCTGGAGTCATATGGGGTAGATGAGAGTCTGTCTAAGCCATAGTTGTCTCTATATCTTATCTATGCTTTAAGGACTGCCTGTTTGATGTTTTCTTTGCCAGCTTCTCGATTTTATTACTTTGGTTCAGGGGGAGTTCATTTGGGAGCTTCTGGAGCTTAATTCTGACATAACTCAACTTGAACTAAAAGTTGCATCTAATGTTGAGGGGGAGTTGATCTTTCATGCATTTTCAGCATTTCGCATTATAATCAATCTACATTGAGCCTTGATTATTATCCTGTTATGGCTTGCTTCAGTGCTTTACACCTTGCCATGACTTGTGCTTAGCTTCCTAAATTTATCATGACTTCATATGTGTAGACTAGCGTTTGCCATGATAAGTTAAGTAAAATTGATCAACTTAAATTAAACTTGTCATGCTAGCATTTGAGTTTAGTCTTTCTTGAGCTATCCTTTTATGATTCATGCCATGTCAAATAGGCTGAGTAGAGCGTTGAATCTATATTGAGCCTTAGTTTGAGCTGTTTTAGTCTCCTGATGATACATGAGTTAGTACAATGTGTTAAAAAGCAAAAAGATCTCTTTTGTGCGAAAAAACTGATCTCACCAATTCTTGCCTATGAGACGGCTTGCCATTGCACTTGGCATGAACTTAGGGGGAGTTTTGGATGACCTAGACTATCTTCTTAAGCTTCTTGCTTGGAGTAGTCGCATAAGGCTTGAGATCTAGCACATGATAAAACAAAATGTTGGTTGACAACCACCATATTTGTGCGAAAAAACTGATTTCACCAATTCTTTCTCATGAGACAGCTTGCCATTGCACTAGGCATGAACTCAGGGGGAGTTTTGGATGACCTAGACTATCTTCTTAAGCTTATTGCTTGGAGTAGTCGCATAAGGCTTGAGATCTAGCACATAAACAAAAAATTGGGTTAAAAACAACCATATGCTTTCAGAAGACAATGTTTAATGTGCTCAATTTGCTTAATCTACAATCAGAACCAAGTACCTTAACCAATGTTTCAATCTTGAGCTTATAGCACTCTATTTGGACTCAATGTTAGCTTCTTTGTTCCGCTTAGCTTATTGACATGGCCTGCATCATCCTTGGATGTCTCTAGCTAGACTTTACTTATTGATAACTTGACTTGCTCACAAAATGCATTACATTTCAGATTGTCATCTTTGTGCTCTAGCTGGTTTATATATATGTTGTCATGATCTAGATAGCGTTTTTTTTTTGAGTTATGGCTTGGTGTATTACATTATGGTCAATATGGATAATTCTCATGGCTCTAAATGCTTAAATAAACAAACTTCAGCCATTTTCATCCTTTGACATGTCATATTCTCTCTATTGCATCTTGATGTGTTTATTGCCAAAAGGGGGAGAATAGAGAAGAAAAAGTCTGTTGGGAATAGTTTAGAGCTTTGGAGATCAATTTGCTCTTTCAATTGTTGCTCTAGTGTTCCTTCTGTCGACATGGTCATTAACTTCATTCTCTTCTTTGGACCATGTTGGATTCTTCAAAATCAAACTCTTCTTAATGCTTTTTCTGCGTTTGTCAATAGACTCATCAAGGGGGAGATTGAGAGACCATGTGGTCGTGCTCCATGAGAGTGATGAGTAATTGACAAAGGTTTAGGTCAGTCGAGTTTGGTTTGAGTGGTTCGGAGTCGAGTCGTTGCGTGGCGCAATCGGGCTCGGTCGGACTTTGATCAAATCTGGTCATTTGGGTTTAGGATGCATATTCTAATGTTTTGACAGGTTTTGACTTCATCTGTGGTAAGTGTAATGGTATTTACGCTTTCATGTGTCGAGCGGTGCTATTTGACGTGTTTCTTGTCTGTGTGACTGCAGGACGTCGAGTTGGAGTCGTGGCGAGACACGGTGGACCGGACTAGGCGCAGGTGGCGCTGAGGTCAGAACGGTCGAAGACGACGTGGACTCGAGGTGGTTGCGAGGCGTGCGAGGCAAGGAGCGCGGAAGCTTCCCGGAAGGTGCAGAAGGGGCGAATCGGGAAATTCGCAAGGCTGCACAAGCGGGAGCGGGCTCCGTTGGACGTAGCGGGTGTAACGGGGCGGAGACCCGTTAGCCAGGCGCTATAAAAGGAGAGGAGGGGCTGCATGCCCTCCTTGAGCATTTGTGTGAGGATTAGGGTTTTAGAGTCAAAAGAAGCTTTGGTGGCTTGCTTTGGCTTTAGACTTTAGTTGTTGAGAGTTGGTAGTAGTGGCAGAGTAGTGCTCCCTCTGTCCTCTACGATGTGTTCTAGGTGATAGAACAGAGTGTGTGTTCTTCCTCCCTCCATGGATGTGTGTGTGTGTTCTTGAGTTGAGGTGAGGGAGAGGATGAGTTGAGAGCTTTTAATCCTTACTTTGTATCAAGTCGGGGTATCGGGACTCCTCTGTATTTCCTTGTGATGGGATGAATAAAATCTGAAGTTTTGGTTTCAGTTCGTAGCCTCTGTTCTTCGTTCTTCATTTTGGGTGATCTTCTCTCTTTTTGAGTTTCTTGTTATTTGCTGCTGGAGAGTGCCAAAATGGGTTGCTCTGTGATGGGATAGTGCCTCAAGATCATTTGATCGATCTCCCAAAGAGCTAACTTCGTTTAATCCTCAAATTTCATTTTTGAGCCTTCTCTGTTCGTCTGTTGCAATTTCTAGGGTTTTGTTGAAATCTTGTTCCCCTTGGCAAAATGACTTGAAATTTGGCATGGAGAGTAAATGGGCTATTAATCAGCTAGCCTCCAAGTTTCATGGCCTGAGGATTAAGGATTTGTGAGAAGTTTGGATTTTTGGTCTCTCTTCTGAAGATTGTTCAGTTTCTAGGGTTTCTTGATTTCTCCTCTTTCCCTTCATGAGAAAGCCTGGGATTTGATCTGGAGTATCTTGTTAACATTGCTAATCTAGTTGCAAAGGCTCATGATCAAAGATTCAAGGATTGAAGTGGATATGAGATTTTGATGTTGCCTCTGTAATATTCAGGTTTTTGTCTAAATTTCATTTCATTGATCTTTTAGATGTGGGTTCTCTTTTCCTGAAGTCTCCTTGATATTTAGTTTCTATTCCTAGTGTCTTGTCCAAAGAAGATTAGCAATATCTAGTCAATTTCAATGTTTGTTGGCAGACTGCAGTAAATACCTTGTCACTTGGTAAGCTGCAGCACTGCATATTCAGTTCAGCTAGCAGCCATCTGTGCTTTACTGTTTTGTCTTCAGATTATTGTCTGCTTTCAGCCGAATTAGTGCCTTCTCTGTTCTCTGAATTTGAGTATCCATCTGTGCACTTTTCAGCTTTAGATAAAAGCATTTGGAGCAGCAGGTTTCAGCCGAACTGCACTCCTGTTTTCAGCATGAAAATCAGCATATTTTTCAGTTTCGCAGTGATCGGTTAGTCTCTTTTTGGTGCTGTTTTGGACTGCAGTTTTCAGCATCGTTTGCTTATGTTTTTAGTCCAAGAATCTGCAGTAAGCCTTGCTGATTTGGGCTGCAGATTTCTGCATCTTTTTATTTTAGTTTTCTTGTTTCGTTCGGATTGCAGTCCTCTCATGTTTGCTTGCCGTGACAGCAAGTGCAGCCCGTTTCTTCTGCCGTGGCAACGAATTCTACCGATTTCTCTGCCGTGGTAGCTCTTCCTTGCCGTGGCAGCACTTTGCTCCGGTTTTCTTGCCGTGGTAGCTTCTTCTTTAGTTTCCTTGCCACTCCAGGTTTTGAAGTGATTTCACCTGTTTCAGAGAGCGAATTTAATTTCCTTCTTCATAGCTCATTAGCTATAGGAGGAGTCGGTGTGAATACCTGGGGCAGATTTAAAGACGACATTCACCCCCCCTCTGTCGCCATTTCGGTCCTACAATTGGTATCAGAGCCGGTTAGCTCTAATTCATCGATCTTAACCGGTCTCAAGAGCCATGGCGACGGACAAGTACTCCACCAAGCCGCCCGTTTTCGATGGCATGGATTACCCCTTCTGGAAGAGCCGAATGGAGACATACATCCAGGCTCAGGGGTACGCTATCTGGCGGAAGGTGAAAGTACGGTTTGCTGTTCCTGCCGATGAGGACATCAATGTCGGCAACATGGCTGATGTCGAGGCGAATGCTAAGGCAAGGAACATCATAATCCAGGGGTTGAGCAGAAGCGAATTCGATCGCATCTCTCACCTGCCGTCCGCCTACGATATCTGGGTGACCCTCGACGCATACCATGAGGGCACCACCCAGATCAAGACGGTACGACAGGACCAGTACAAGCGAGAATACAACAAATTCGAGATGCTTGCTGGTGAGTCCCTAGATGAGTGCTTCGCTCGCTTCCACAAGATCCTGAGCAGCCTCCGAGCGGTTGGTCTCACATACCCCGACTCAGACAACGCTCGTCAGATGCTTGCGGCACTCGATCTGCGTGTGTGGGAGATGAAAGTGACCACCATCAAAGACACGACAGACCTCTCGACCTTGACTCTTGACGCGCTGTACTCGCGCCTCAAGACTCACGAGATTGACGTTGTCTCTCGTAGGTCGAAGTCACAGTCGATGGCTTTGGTCACTGATCCCAGTTCGGCTTCCGGTCTCTCTTCTGATTCTTCTCATGGTTTCTCCCTGGCTGCTCTCTGTGACGTCACTGATGATCAGTTAGAGCAGCTTGCGGATGAGCAACTGGCCCTCCTTGCCCGAAGGTTTTCCCATGCCTACAAGGGTAGGAGAGACAGAAAGAGAGGCGGACCCGTGATTTGCTTCGAGTGTGGTGGCCCCAACCACATTCGGGCAAACTGCCCCAAACTGGAGAAGGGCAAAGCTGATTTCGGCGGTTCAGGCAAGATTGACTACTCCGACAAGAACCGCAACAAGAAGCCTCCAGTTCAGACGCTGGGAAAGAAGAAGTTCCGCAACTTCGGGAAGGCCAAGAAGCTCTTCCACCGCGTCCTCACCGCCTTCGACGACCTCGACCTCAGCGAGGTGGAGGGATGGAGCGACGACGACGGGACGGGTGACCAAGAGCCCAAGGATGCCGGCGACGACTTCTCCGGCATGTGCTTCATGGCCCTCGAGGGCGAACTCAGCGACAGCGAGCTGTACTCCGACTCGGACGAGGTATGTCCCTCCTATGACCAACTTAATGAAGCTTTCCTTAAGCTAGGAGGATTCCATGCTAGATCTAGAGCTAGATGTAGCGAGTTGGAGAAGGAAGTAGAGAGACTGTCACGGGAGCTTACTTTACTTACATCTGCTTCCTCCCGTGACGACTGTGATACATGCTGTGCTTTGCTGGGTGATTTGGAGAAGCTAAGGACTTCGCATGATAGTGTGTCCTCTGAGCTTGATTCTATTAAGGTGGAGAATGTTAGTTTGCTTGCAGATCTAGAATTGAGTAGGATGGCTGTTACCCTACTTACTACTGATGAGACTATTTCTCCCACCTCATGTGAGGATAAGGACATTGCTGCTAGAGGACCTTATGCCATGCTCCTTGATCTGCCCGAGACTTGTCCAAACTGCAATAAATTAAAGATGAACCTAAAACGGGCAGATCACAAGATTGCTGAGTTGCGTGCTTCATTGCTTGAGCCCATTGATTCATGTTTGAATTGTCTTAGATTAACTGCTGAACTTGAATCTGTCTCAAAACAGTTTCAAGAAATGATTGACACTAATAAGAAAATGGCTCAATTCGCGACTAAGGATCCTGTTAGCTCACCATGCATTAGCTGTGATAAACTAAAACTTGAACTCGTTGCTTTGAATGACAAATGTGTGAAGCTAACTAAGGATCAACTAGTGAAGGCACCAACTGCTTGTATTGTCTGTGCTGAGAAGGGGGAGAAGCCCCAGGGTAAGGTGGAGACGCATAGGAACGAGAACCAACCTGCTAGCAGTAGGATTGTCCATTCAGAGTCGGCTGTGCGTGCACAAGCCATTCTTCCCTCTGCTGTTGGTTCTTCATCTGCTCCCTTACCTCCTGCTGTTCCCTCTTCCCCCTGCTCTTCTTGCACCTCTCTCTTTCGGGAGTGTCAGTACCTTATGAACACTCTCGAGAGATTTGTAGGCGGCAAGAAGAAGCTTAATCTTATTCTGGACCAGTCTAAAATTTGCAAATTTAATCAGGGTCTAGGATATGATTATTATGAGGACATGAGGAAGCATCCACCTGCCGTGCTCAGACCCATAGCACCAGGTGTGATCGAGACCGAGCCCAGGACCGAGAAAGTCCAATTTAAGTCAGCGGGCTATGTCCAGGGGATTTCTGACAGCAAGGTGGTTGCTGCTGCTGCTTCGGCCTCTCAGAAGGCGAAGCCTGACCGTGCTACTTCTACCTCTCCGAGGATGAAGTATCACTGCACCTTCTGTCAGAAGGATGGACACACGGTTGATCGATGCTTCAGGCGCGCCAAGATCGCGCGTAGAGACCGTGTTGAGTCTCTTAGGGGTATTCAGGGTCAGCCCCAGATCCTGAGTGCACCTAAGACCAACACGAGGTCTAGGTTTGCTCCTGTTACGGAGTTTAGACAGCATAGAGGACTTGGTTTTTCCGAGTTTTCTGTTTTTCGTCCTCATGCTGCCTCTGGTCGTGACTTCCGCCGTCCTGAGGGTAGATCTCGTTTTCCCCATCGAGATAGCTACCCGCGGCGTGATCAGCGTGTTGCCGGTGTTCCGACTCGCTCTCCCGTAGCAGTTGGACCCCGCAACAGCTTCAGGTCTGCTCACAGACCTTCTGCTTCTTTGAGTCTCAGAGAGCGTACGGTAGATAGAGGTCAGTCGTGCTTGACGACTTCATCTGCTCGACGTGTTGTTCAGTATTGGGTGCCAAAATCGCTCTTGATTTACCCCAGTACTGATACTTTACTCTCTGCTTGACTCAGGTTCGCCGGGCAGGGAAGGGAAAGGTTTGGCTCGTAGACTCCGGGTGTTCACGACACATGACCGGAGATTCTCGTTGGTTTTCTTCCCTTGCCCGTGCTCCAGGTGATGAGACGATCACCTTCGGAGATGCTTCATCTGGGTGCGTCATCGCCAAAGGTACAGTGCGCATTAATGATTCGTTCATTTTAAAAGATGTAGCCTTGGTTAGTAAGCTGCAGTATAATTTGCTTTCAGTCTCTCAACTTACCGATGACGGTTTCGAGGTGAGCTTTAAGAAAAATGCTTGCAAAATTCTTGATTCTTCGGGTAGTCTGGTTTGCGGGATTTCTCGTTATGGGAGGATCTTTCGTGCTGATTTTTCTGAGTCTTCTGGTGATCCTCTCAGGTGTTTAGTTGCTTCTGAGTCCCGCGACCTTTCCTTCTGGCATAGGAGACTTGGTCATATTGGATTTGATCATTTGACCCGAGTTAGCAGCCACGATCTCATTCGTGGTCTGCCGAAACTCAAGATGGTCAAAGACCTTGTTTGCTCTCCATGCCGGCACGGCAAGATGGTTGCCGCTTCTCACCCTCCGGTCACAGTTACTATGACCGATGCACCGGGACAGCTGCTCCACATGGACACAGTTGGACCAGCTCGAGTGCAGTCAGCAGGAGGGAAGTGGTATGTTCTTGTTGTGGTTGATGACTTCTCGAGGTATTCTTGGGTGTTTTTCTTAGCCTCGAAGGATGAGACGTTTTCGCATTTCCGAGATCTTTTCAGTAGGCTTTCTGTAGAGCTCCCAGGTGCCTTACGAGCGATCCGCAGTGACAATGGCACGGAGTTCAAGAATGCCTACTTTGAGAGTTTCTGTGGTGAGACAGGTGTAGAGCACCAGTTCTCTTCTCCATACGTCCCTCAGCAGAATGGCGTTGTGGAGAGGAAGAACCGTACCTTGGTCGAGATGGCCAGGACGATGCTTGATGAGTACTCTACACCGCGGAAGTTTTGGGCTGAGGCTATAGCCACCGCGTGCCATGTCTCAAATCGAGTTTTTCTTCGGGCACACTTGCATCGCACTTCTTATGAGCTGAGATATGGGCGAAAGCCTAGCGTCTCTCATTTTCGTGTGTTTGGTTGCAAGTGCTTTGTTTTGAAGTCCGGGAACCTAGACAAGTTTGAGTCACGTTCTTGTGATGGAATCTTTCTAGGTTACTCGCCTTCTTCGCGGGCTTATAGGGTCTGGAACTGCGAGTCTAGTAAAATGGTAGAGACCTGTGAGGTGACCTTTGACGAGGCCAGTCCGGGGACTAGGCCCGATATCTCAGGTTCTTTAGAGCAGTCCGAGACCATCTTTGTGGATGATGAGGATGATGGAGACAACGGTTGTCTACCTGATCCTGTCCCTCATCCACCCCTTGAGGTGCCGTCTTCCACCGCACCTCGAGGTGATCAGCCCATGCCTTCTGCTTCTTCTGGAGCTGGTGGCTCTGTTCCTACCTCGTCAGCTCACGAGGTAGAGGCCACTTCTTCATCTCATCCTGGACCTCCTAGACATATCCAGAAAGCTCATCTTTCAGAGCAGATCATTGGAGACCTTTTCGAGCGTGTTACCCGCTCAAAATCTGGCTTATCTCAATTCTGTCTCCATTCTGCTTTCATTGCCTCCTTTGAGCCCAAAGATGTCTCTCATGCTTTATCTGATGAGTCTTGGGTCAATGCCATGCATGAGGAGCTAGAAAATTTCGAGAGGAACAAGGTCTGGTCGCTTGTCGAGCCCCCGCGAGGTCACAATATTATTGGGACTAAGTGGGTGTTCAAGAACAAGCAGAGCGAGGATGGAGTGGTTATTCGAAACAAGGCTAGACTGGTTGCTCAGGGGTTCTCCCAGGTTGAAGGTCTAGATTTCGAGGAGACCTTTGCCCCTGTAGCTAGACTTGAGGCCATTAGAATCCTGCTTGCCTTTGCAGCTTCTAAGGGTTTCAAGCTTTACCAGATGGACGTCAAGAGTGCCTTTCTCAATGGCCTTATTGAGGAAGAGGTCTACGTCCGACAGCCTCCTGGTTTCGAAAACCCCAAATACCCAAACCATGTCTTCAAGCTTTCCAAAGCGTTGTATGGACTTAAGCAGGCCCCCAGGGCTTGGTATGAGAGGCTTAAGTCCTACTTGTTGAGTCATGGGTTTGAAATGGGTAAAGTTGATAAGACCTTGTTCATCCGCCGGCTTGGCGCTGACCTTCTGCTCGTCCAGATCTATGTCGATGACATTATCTTTGGCGGCTCTGCCCATACTCTGGGTTCCCAGTTCTCGGATGTCATGAGCACCGAGTTTGAAATGAGTATGATGGGTGAGTTGACCTTCTTCCTTGGCTTCTAAATTAAGCAGACTCGGGAGGGTACATTTCTTCATCAAGGAAAGTACACTCGTGACCTCCTGAAGCGCTTCGATATGAGTGATGGTAAGCCGGTGTCAACTCCCATGGCTTCGACAGCCTATCTTGACCCAGATGAGGATGGCGAGCCAGTTGATCAGAAAGAGTTCAGGAGTATGATCGGCTCCCTTCTTTACCTCACTGCCTCGAGACCAGACATACATTTCTCCGTGTGTCTGTGTGCTCGTTTTCAGGCTTCTCCTCGCGTATCTCACCGCCAGGCGGTGAAGCGCATCTTCCGGTACCTTTGAGCTACCATTGACTATGGTATCTGGTACTCTTCCTCATCCTGTCTTTCCTTGAGAGCCTTTTCGGATGCAGACTTCGCTGGCTGTAGGATAGATAGGAAGAGCACTTCCGGAACCTGCCAATTCATTGGCACTTCTCTCGTTTCCTGGTCTTCGAGGAAGCAGTCCGGTGTTGCACAGTCCACTGCAGAGGCCGAGTACGTTGCTGCAGCCAGTTGCTGTAGCCAGGTACTTTGGATGGTTTCGACCCTGCGGGACTTTGGGTTAGCCTTAGATAGTGTTCCACTCTTTTGTGATAACACTTCTGCGATTAACATCGCTAAGAACCCAGTGCAGCACTCCCGGACCAAGCACATCGATATCCGTTTCCACTTCCTTAGAGACCATGTAGAGAAGGGTGACATCGTGCTCCAGTTTGTGGAGAGTGACCACCAGTTGGCTGATATCTTCACCAAGCCTTTGGACAGTTCAAGGTTTTCAGCTCTGCGGGGAGAGCTTGGGGTGGTTTGTCCTTACGGACTGTAGTGCGGGGGAGCTTGGGCTTTTCTGCTTTATTATATTAATATGCTTCTGTCTCATTTCTGTTGCATTGCATTTGCAGGTGCATTGGGTTTTAGTCCTTCTAGCATAGGTTAGAGTGTTTCTTGTGTTGAGTTGCTTAGACTTCTTACTCTTATCTTGTGCTTCCAGGATTAGCTATTTCTTATCCCACTAGGTTGAGCTCACTCACTTCTTGTAGGTTCTAGCGAGGGTTGGGCCACCCTCGGGTAGACAGGGTACGTGTTTGCTCTCTAGTGTGTGTTCGACGATCAGCTGTTAGTCCTGGAGTCATATGGGGTAGATGAGAGTCTGTCTAAGCCATAGTTGTCTCTATATCTTATCTATGCTTTAAGGACTGCCTGTTTGATGTTTTCTTTGCCAGCTTCTCGATTTTATTACTTTGGTTCAGGGGGAGTTCATTTGGGAGCTTCTGGAGCTTAATTCTGACATAACTCAACTTGAACTAAAAGTTGCATCTAATGTTGAGGGGGAGTTGATCTTTCATGCATTTTCAGCATTTCGCATTATAATCAATCTACATTGAGCCTTGATTATTATCCTGTTATGGCTTGCTTCAGTGCTTTACACCTTGCCATGACTTGTGCTTAGCTTCCTAAATTTATCATGACTTCATATGTGTAGACTAGCGTTTGCCATGATAAGTTAAGTAAAATTGATCAACTTAAATTAAACTTGTCATGCTAGCATTTGAGTTTAGTCTTTCTTGAGCTATCCTTTTATGATTCATGCCATGTCAAATAGGCTGAGTAGAGCGTTGAATCTATATTGAGCCTTAGTTTGAGCTGTTTTAGTCTCCTGATGATACATGAGTTAGTACAATGTGTTAAAAAGCAAAAAGATCTCTTTTGTGCGAAAAAACTGATCTCACCAATTCTTGCCTATGAGACGGCTTGCCATTGCACTTGGCATGAACTTAGGGGGAGTTTTGGATGACCTAGACTATCTTCTTAAGCTTCTTGCTTGGAGTAGTCGCATAAGGCTTGAGATCTAGCACATGATAAAACAAAATGTTGGTTGACAACCACCATATTTGTGCGAAAAAACTGATTTCACCAATTCTTTCTCATGAGACAGCTTGCCATTGCACTAGGCATGAACTCAGGGGGAGTTTTGGATGACCTAGACTATCTTCTTAAGCTTATTGCTTGGAGTAGTCGCATAAGGCTTGAGATCTAGCACATAAACAAAAAATTGGGTTAAAAACAACCATATGCTTTCAGAAGACAATGTTTAATGTGCTCAATTTGCTTAATCTACAATCAGAACCAAGTACCTTAACCAATGTTTCAATCTTGAGCTTATAGCACTCTATTTGGACTCAATGTTAGCTTCTTTGTTCCGCTTAGCTTATTGACATGGCCTGCATCATCCTTGGATGTCTCTAGCTAGACTTTACTTATTGATAACTTGACTTGCTCACAAAATGCATTACATTTCAGATTGTCATCTTTGTGCTCTAGCTGGTTTATATATATGTTGTCATGATCTAGATAGCGTTTTTTTTTTGAGTTATGGCTTGGTGTATTACATTATGGTCAATATGGATAATTCTCATGGCTCTAAATGCTTAAATAAACAAACTTCAGCCATTTTCATCCTTTGACATGTCATATTCTCTCTATTGCATCTTGATGTGTTTATTGCCAAAAGGGGGAGAATAGAGAAGAAAAAGTCTGTTGGGAATAGTTTAGAGCTTTGGAGATCAATTTGCTCTTTCAATTGTTGCTCTAGTGTTCCTTCTGTCGACATGGTCATTAACTTCATTCTCTTCTTTGGACCATGTTGGATTCTTCAAAATCAAACTCTTCTTAATGCTTTTTCTGCGTTTGTCAATAGACTCATCAAGGGGGAGATTGAGAGACCATGTGGTCGTGCTCCATGAGAGTGATGAGTAATTGACAAAGGTTTAGGTCAGTCGAGTTTGGTTTGAGTGGTTCGGAGTCGAGTCGTTGCGTGGCGCAATCGGGCTCGGTCGGACTTTGATCAAATCTGGTCATTTGGGTTTAGGATGCATATTCTAATGTTTTGACAGGTTTTGACTTCATCTGTGGTAAGTGTAATGGTATTTACGCTTTCATGTGTCGAGCGGTGCTATTTGACGTGTTTCTTGTCTGTGTGACTGCAGGACGTCGAGTTGGAGTCGTGGCGAGACACGGTGGACCGGACTAGGCGCAGGTGGCGCTGAGGTCAGAACGGTCGGGATGTGTCGAAGACGACGTGGACTCGAGGTGGTTGCGAGGCGTGCGAGGCAAGGAGCGCGGAAGCTTCCCGGAAGGTGCAGAAGGGGCGAATCGGGAAATTCGCAAGGCTGCACAAGCGGGAGCGGGCTCCGTTGGACGTAGCGGGTGTAACGGGGCGGAGACCCGTTAGCCAGGCGCTATAAAAGGAGAGGAGGGGCTGCATGCCCTCCTTGAGCATTTGTGTGAGGATTAGGGTTTTAGAGTCAAAAGAAGCTTTGGTGGCTTGCTTTGGCTTTAGACTTTAGTTGTTGAGAGTTGGTAGTAGTGGCAGAGTAGTGCTCCCTCTGTCCTCTACGATGTGTTCTAGGTGATAGAACAGAGTGTGTGTTCTTCCTCCCTCCATGGATGTGTGTGTGTGTTCTTGAGTTGAGGTGAGGGAGAGGATGAGTTGAGAGCTTTTAATCCTTACTTTGTATCAAGTCGGGGTATCGGGACTCCTCTGTATTTCCTTGTGATGGGATGAATAAAATCTGAAGTTTTGGTTTCAGTTCGTAGCCTCTGTTCTTCGTTCTTCATTTTGGGTGATCTTCTCTCTTTTTGAGTTTCTTGTTATTTGCTGCTGGAGAGTGCCAAAATGGGTTGCTCTGTGATGGGATAGTGCCTCAAGATCATTTGATCGATCTCCCAAAGAGCTAACTTCGTTTAATCCTCAAATTTCATTTTTGAGCCTTCTCTGTTCGTCTGTTGCAATTTCTAGGGTTTTGTTGAAATCTTGTTCCCCTTGGCAAAATGACTTGAAATTTGGCATGGAGAGTAAATGGGCTATTAATCAGCTAGCCTCCAAGTTTCATGGCCTGAGGATTAAGGATTTGTGAGAAGTTTGGATTTTTGGTCTCTCTTCTGAAGATTGTTCAGTTTCTAGGGTTTCTTGATTTCTCCTCTTTCCCTTCATGAGAAAGCCTGGGATTTGATCTGGAGTATCTTGTTAACATTGCTAATCTAGTTGCAAAGGCTCATGATCAAAGATTCAAGGATTGAAGTGGATATGAGATTTTGATGTTGCCTCTGTAATATTCAGGTTTTTGTCTAAATTTCATTTCATTGATCTTTTAGATGTGGGTTCTCTTTTCCTGAAGTCTCCTTGATATTTAGTTTCTATTCCTAGTGTCTTGTCCAAAGAAGATTAGCAATATCTAGTCAATTTCAATGTTTGTTGGCAGACTGCAGTAAATACCTTGTCACTTGGTAAGCTGCAGCACTGCATATTCAGTTCAGCTAGCAGCCATCTGTGCTTTACTGTTTTGTCTTCAGATTATTGTCTGCTTTCAGCCGAATTAGTGCCTTCTCTGTTCTCTGAATTTGAGTATCCATCTGTGCACTTTTCAGCTTTAGATAAAAGCATTTGGAGCAGCAGGTTTCAGCCGAACTGCACTCCTGTTTTCAGCATGAAAATCAGCATATTTTTCAGTTTCGCAGTGATCGGTTAGTCTCTTTTTGGTGCTGTTTTGGACTGCAGTTTTCAGCATCGTTTGCTTATGTTTTTAGTCCAAGAATCTGCAGTAAGCCTTGCTGATTTGGGCTGCAGATTTCTGCATCTTTTTATTTTAGTTTTCTTGTTTCGTTCGGATTGCAGTCCTCTCATGTTTGCTTGCCGTGACAGCAAGTGCAGCCCGTTTCTTCTGCCGTGGCAACGAATTCTACCGATTTCTCTGCCGTGGCAGCACTTTGCTCCGGTTTTCTTGCCGTGGTAGCTTCTTCTTTAGTTTCCTTGCCACTCCAGGTTTTGAAGTGATTTCACCTGTTTCAGAGAGCGAATTTAATTTCCTTCTTCATAGCTCATTAGCTATAGGAGGAGTCGGTGTGAATACCTGGGGCAGATTTAAAGACGACATTCACCCCCCCTCTGTCGCCATTTCGGTCCTACAATTGGTATCAGAGCCGGTTAGCTCTAATTCATAGATCTTAACCGGTCTCAAGAGCCATGGCGACGGACAAGTACTCCACCAAGCCGCCCGTTTTCGATGGCATGGATTACCCCTTCTGGAAGAGCCGAATGGAGACATACATCCAGGCTCAGGGGTACGCTATCTGGTGGAAGGTGAAAGTACGGTTTGCTGTTCCTGCCGATGAGGACATCAATGTCGGCAACATGGCTGATGTCGAGGCGAATGCTAAGGCAAGGAACATCATAATCCAGGGGTTGAGCAGAAGCGAATTCGATCGCATCTCTCACCTGCCGTCCGCCTACGATATCTGGGTGACCCTCGACGCATACCATGAGGGCACCACCCAGATCAAGACGGTACGACAGGACCAGTACAAGCGAGAATACAACAAATTCGAGATGCTTGCTGGTGAGTCCCTAGATGAGTGCTTCGCTCGCTTCCACAAGATCCTGAGCAGCCTCCGAGCGGTTGGTCTCACATACCCCGACTCAGACAACGCTCGTCAGATGCTTGCGGCACTCGATCTGCGTGTGTGGGAGATGAAAGTGACCACCATCAAAGACACGACAGACCTCTCGACCTTGACTCTTGACGCGCTATACTCGCGCCTCAAGACTCACGAGATTGACGTTGTCTCTCGTAGGTCGAAGTCACAGTCGATGGCTTTGGTCACTGATCCCAGTTCGGCTTCCGGTCTCTCTTCTGATTCTTCTCATGGTTTCTCCCTGGCTGCTCTCTGTGACGTCACTGATGATCAGTTAGAGCAGCTTGCGGATGAGCAACTGGCCCTCCTTGCCCGAAGGTTTTCCCATGCCTACAAGGGTAGGAGAGACAGAAAGAGAGGCGGACCCGTGATTTGCTTCGAGTGTGGTGGCCCCAACCACATTCGGGCAAACTGCCCCAAACTGGAGAAGGGCAAAGCTGATTTCGGCGGTTCGGGCAAGATTGACTACTCCGACAAGAACCGCAACAAGAAGCCTCCAGTTCAGACGCCGGGAAAGAAGAAGTTCCGCAACTTCGGGAAGGCCAAGAAGCTCTTCCACCGCGTCCTCACCGCCTTCGACGACCTCGACCTCAGCGACGTGGAGGGATGGAGCGACGACGACGGGACGGGTGACCAAGAGCCCAAGGATGGCGGCGACGACTTCTCCGGCATGTGCTTCATGGCCCTCGAGGGCGAACTCAGCGACAGCGAGCTGTACTCCGACTCGGACGAGGTATGTCCCTCCTATGACCAACTTAATGAAGCTTTCCTTAAGCTAGGAGGATTCCATGCTAGATCTAGAGCTAGATGTAGCGAGTTGGAGAAGGAAGTAGAGAGACTGTCACGGGAGCTTACTTTACTTACATCTGCTTCCTCCCGTGACGACTGTGATACATGCTGTGCTTTGCTGGGTGATTTGGAGAAGCTAAGGACTTCGCATGATAGTGTGTCCTCTGAGCTTGATTCTATTAAGGTGGAGAATGTTAGTTTGCTTGCAGATCTAGAATTGAGTAGGATGGCTGTTACCCTACTTACTACTGATGAGACTATTTCTCCCACCTCATGTGAGGATAAGGACATTGCTGCTAGAGGACCTTATGCCATGCTCCTTGATCTGCCCGAGACTTGTCCAAACTGCAATAAATTAAAGATGAACCTAAAACGGGCAGATCACAAGATTGCTGAGTTGCGTGCTTCATTGCTTGAGCCCATTGATTCATGTTTGAATTGTCCTAGATTAACTGCTGAACTTGAATCTGTCTCAAAACAGTTTCAAGAAATGATTGACACTAATAAGAAAATGGCTCAATTCGCGACTAAGGATCCTGTTAGCTCACCATGCATTAGCTGTGATAAACTAAAACTTGAACTCGTTGCTTTGAATGACAAATGTGTGAAGCTAACTAAGGATCAACTAGTGAAGGCACCAACTGCTTGTATTGTCTGTGCTGAGAAGGGGGAGAAGCCCCAGGGTAAGGTGGAGACGCATAGGAACGAGAACCAACCTGCTAGCAGTAGGATTGTCCATTCAGAGTCGGCTGTGCGTGCACAAGCCATTCTTCCCTCTGCTGTTGGTTCTTCATCTGCTCCCTTACCTCCTGCTGTTCCCTCTTCCCCTGCTCTTCTTGCACCTCTCTCTTTCGGGAGTGTCAGTACCTTATGAACACTCTCGAGAGATTTGTAGGCGGCAAGAAGAAGCTTAATCTTATTCTGGACCAGTCTAAAATTTGCAAATTTAATCAGGGTCTAGGATATGATTATTATGAGGACATGAGGAAGCATCCACCTGCCGTGCTCAGACCCATAGCACCAGGTGTGATCGAGACCGAGCCCAGGACCGAGAAAGTCCAATTTAAGTCAGCGGGCTATGTCCAGGGGATTTCTGACAGCAAGGTGGTTGCTGCTGCTGCTTCGGCCTCTCAGAAGGCGAAGCCTGACCGTGCTACTTCTACCTCTCCGAGGATGAAGTATCACTGCACCTTCTGTCAGAAGGATGGACACACGGTTGATCGATGCTTCAGGCGCGCCAAGATCGCGCGTAGAGACCGTGTTGAGTCTCTTAGGGGTATTCAGGGTCAGCCCCAGATCCTGAGTGCACCTAAGACCAACACGAGGTCTAGGTTTGCTCCTGTTACGGAGTTTAGACAGCATAGAGGACTTGGTTTTTCCGAGTTTTCTGTTTTTCGTCCTTATGCTGCCTCTGGTCGTGACTTCCGCCGTCCTGAGGGTAGATCTCGTTTTCCCCATCGAGATAGCTACCCGCGGCGTGATCAGCGTGTTGCCGGTGTTCCGACTCGCTCTCCCGTAGCAGTTGGACCCCGCAACAGCTTCAGGTCTGCTCACAGACCTTCTGCTTCTTTGAGTCTCAGAGAGCGTACGGTAGATAGAGGTCAGTCGTGCTTGACGACTTCATCTGCTCGACGTGTTGTTCAGTATTGGGTGCCAAAATCGCTCTTGATTTACCCCAGTACTGATACTTTACTCTCTGCTTGACTCAGGTTCGCCGGGCAGGGAAGGGAAAGGTTTGGCTCGTAGACTCCGGGTGTTCACGACACATGACCGGAGATTCTCGTTGGTTTTCTTCCCTTGCCCGTGCTCCAGGTGATGAGACGATCACCTTCGGAGATGCTTCATCTGGGCGCGTCATCGCCAAAGGTACAGTGCGCATTAATGATTCGTTCATTTTAAAAGATGTAGCCTTGGTTAGTAAGCTGCAGTATAATTTGCTTTCAGTCTCTCAACTTACCGATGACGGTTTCGAGGTGAGCTTTAAGAAAAATGCTTGCAAAATTCTTGATTCTTCGGGTAGTCTGGTTTGCGGGATTTCTCGTTATGGGAGATCTTTCGTGCTGATTTTTCTGAGTCTTCTGGTGATCCTCTCAGGTGTTTAGTTGCTTCTGAGTCCCGCGACCTTTCCTTCTGGCATAGGAGACTTGGTCATATTGGATTTGATCATTTGACCCGAGTTAGCAGCCACGATCTCATTCGTGGTCTGCCGAAACTCAAGATGGTCAAAGACCTTGTTTGCTCTCCATGCCAGCACGGCAAGATGGTTGCCGCTTCTCACCCTCCGGTCACAGTTACTATGACCGATGCACCGGGACAGCTGCTCCACATGGACACAGTTGGACCAGCTCGAGTGCAGTCAGCAGGAGGGAAGTGGTATGTTCTTGTTGTGGTTGATGACTTCTCGAGGTATTCTTGGGTGTTTTTCTTAGCCTCGAAGGATGAGACGTTTTCGCATTTCCGAGATCTTTTCAGTAGGCTTTCTGTAGAGCTCCCAGGTGCCTTACGAGCGATCCGAAGTGACAATGGCACGGAGTTCAAGAATGCCTACTTTGAGAGTTTCTGTGGTGAGACAGGTGTAGAGCACCAGTTCTCTTCTCCATACGTCCCTCAGCAGAATGGCGTTGTGGAGAGGAAGAACCGTACCTTGGTCGAGATGGCCAGGACGATGCTTGATGAGTACTCTACACCGCGGAAGTTTTGGGCTGAGGCTATAGCCACGGCGTGCCATGTCTCAAATCGAGTTTTTCTTCGGGCACACTTGCATCGCACTTCTTATGAGGCTGAGATATGGGCGAAAGCCTAGCGTCTCTCATTTTCGTGTGTTTGGTTGCAAGTGCTTTGTTTTGAAGTCCGGGAACCTAGACAAGTTTGAGTCACGTTCTTGTGATGGAATCTTTCTAGGTTACTCGCCTTCTTCGCGGGCTTATAGGGTCTGGAACTGCGAGTCTAGTAAAATGGTAGAGACCTGTGAGGTGACCTTTGACGAGGCCAGTCCGGGGACTAGGCCCGATATCTCAGGTTCTTTAGAGCAGTCCGAGACCATCTTTGTGGATGATGAGGATGATGGAGACAACGGTTGTCTACCTGATCCTGTCCCTCATCCACCCCTTGAGGTGCCGTCTTCCACCGCACCTCGAGGTGATCAGCCCATGCCTTCTGCTTCTTCTGGAGCTGGTGGCTCTGTTCCTACCTCGTCAGCTCACGAGGTAGAGGCCACTTCTTCATCTCATCCTGGACCTCCTAGACATATCCAGAAAGCTCATCCTTCAGAGCAGATCATTGGAGACCTTTTCGAGCGTGTTACCCGCTCAAAATCTGGCTTATCTCAATTCTGTCTCCATTCTGCTTTCATTGCCTCCTTTGAGCCCAAAGATGTCTCTCATGCTTTATCTGATGAGTCTTGGGTCAATGCCATGCATGAGGAGCTAGAAAATTTCGAGAGGAACAAGGTCTGGTCGCTTGTCGAGCCCCCGCGAGGTCACAATATTATTGGGACTAAGTGGGTGTTCAAGAACAAGCAGAGCGAGGATGGAGTGGTTATTCGAAACAAGGCTAGACTGGTTGCTCAGGGGTTCTCCCAGGTTGAAGGTCTAGATTTCGAGGAGACCTTTGCCCCTGTAGCTAGACTTGAGGCCATTAGAATCCTGCTTGCCTTTGCAGCTTCTAAGGGTTTCAAGCTTTACCAGATGGACGTCAAGAGTGCCTTTCTCAATGGCCTTATTGAGGAAGAGGTCTACGTCCGACAGCCTCCTGGTTTCGAAAATCCAAATACCCAAACCATGTCTTCAAGCTTTCCAAAGCGTTGTATGGACTTAAGCAGGCCCCCAGGGCTTGGTATGAGAGGCTTAAGTCCTACTTGTTGAGTCATGGGTTTGAAATGGGTAAAGTTGATAAGACCTTGTTCATCCGCCGGCTTGGCGCTGACCTTCTGCTCGTCCAGATCTATGTCGATGACATTATCTTTGGCGGCTCTGCCCATACTCTGGGTTCCCAGTTCTCGGATGTCATGAGCACCGAGTTTGAAATGAGTATGATGGGTGAGTTGACCTTCTTCCTTGGCTTCCAATTAAGCAGACTCGGGAGGGTACATTTCTTCATCAAGGAAAGTACACTCGTGACCTCCTGAAGCGCTTCGATATGAGTGATGGTAAGCCGGTGTCAACTCCCATGGCTTCGACAGCCTATCTTGACCCAGATGAGGATGGCGAGCCAGTTGATCAGAAAGAGTTCAGGAGTATGATCGGCTCCCTTCTTTACCTCACTGCCTCGAGACCAGACATACATTTCTCCGTGTGTCTGTGTGCTCGTTTTCAGGCTTCTCCTCGCGTTATCTCACCGCCAGGCGTGGTTTGTAAGCGCATCTTCCGGTACCTTCGAGCTACCATTGACTATGGTATCTGGTACTCTTCCTCATCCTGTCTTTCCTTGAGAGCCTTTTCGGATGCAGGACTTCGCTGGCTGTAGGGATAGATAGGAAGAGCACTTCCGGAACCTGCCAATTCATTGGCACTTCTCTCGTTTCCTGGTCTTCGAGGAAGCAGTCCGGTGTTGCACAGTCCACTGCAGAGGCCGAGTACGTTGCTGCAGCCAGTTGCTGTAGCCAGGTACTTTGGATGGTTCGACCCTGCGGGACTTTGGGTTAGCCTTAGATAGTGTTCCACTCTTTTGTGATAACACTTCTGCGATTAACATCGCTAAGAACCCAGTGCAGCACTCCCGGACCAAGCACATCGATATCCGTTTCCACTTCCTTAGAGACCATGTAGAGAAGGGTGACATCGTGGCATCCAGTTTGGTGGAGAGTGACCACAGTTGGCTGATATCCTTCACCAAGCCTTTGGACAGTTCAAGGTTTTCAGCTCTGCGGGGAGAGCTTGGGGTTGGTTTGTCCTTACGGACTGTAGTGCGGGGGAGCTTGGGCTTTACTGCTTTATTATATTAATATGCTTCTGTCTCATTTCTGTTGCATTGCACTGGGTGCATTGGGTTTAGTCCTTCCAGCATAGGTTAGAGTGCTTCTTTGTTGAGATGCTTAGACTTCTAACTCTTATCTTGTGCTTCCAGGATTAGCTTTCTTATCTCACTAGGTGAGCTCACTCACTTCTTGTAGGTTCTAGCGAGGGTTGGGCCACCCTCGGGTAGACAGGGTACGTGTTTGCTCTCTAGTGTGTGTTACGTCAGCTGAGTCCTGGAGTCATATGGGGTAGATGAGAGTCAGTCTGAGCCATAGTTGTCTCTATATCTTTCTATGCTTTAAGGACTGCCTGTTTGTTTTCTTTGCCAGCTTCTCGATTTATTGCTTTGGTTCAGGGGAGTTCATTTGGGAGCTTCTGGAGCTTAATTTGACTTAACTCAACTTGAACTAAAAGTTGCATCTAATGTTGAGGGGGAGCTGGTCTTTCTGCATTTTCAGCATTTCGCATTATAATCAACTGCATTGAGCCTTGATTATTATCCTGTTATGACATGCTTCAATGCTTTACACCTTGCCATGACTTGTGCTTAGCTTGCTAATTTATCATGACTTCATATGTGTAGACTAGCGTTTGCCATGATAAGTTAAGTAAAATTGATCAACTTAAATTAAACTTGTCATGCTAGCATTTGAGTTTAGTCTTTCTTGAGCTATCCTTTTATGATTCATGCCATGTCAAATAGGCTGAGTAGAGCGTTGAATCTATATTGAGCCTTAGTTTGAGCTGTTTTAGTCCTGATGATACATGAGTTAGTACAATGTGTTAAAAAGCAAAAAGATCTCTTTTGTGCGAAAAAACTGATCTCACCAATTCTTTCCTATGAGACGGCTTGCCATTGCACTTGGCATGAACTTAGGGGGAGTTTTGGATGACCTAGACTATCTTCTTAAGCTTCTTGCTTGGAGTAGTCGCATAAGGCTTGAGATCTAGCACATGATAAAACAAAATGTTGGTTGACAACCACCATATTTGTGCGAAAAAACTGATTTCACCAATTCTTTCTCATGAGACAGCTTGCCATTGCACTAGGCATGAACTCAGGGGGAGTTTTGGATGACCTAGACTATCTTCTTAAGCTTATTGCTTGGAGTAGTCGCATAAGGCTTGAGATCTAGCACATAAACAAAAATTGGGTTGAAAACAACCATATGCTTTCAAAAGACAATGTTTAATGTGCTCAATTTGCTTAATCTACAATCAGAACCAAGTACTTAACCAATGTTTCAATCTTGAGCTTATAGCACTCTATTTGGACTCAATGTTAGCTTCTTTGTTCCGCTTAGCTTATTGACATGGCCTGCATCATCCTTGGATGTCTCTAGCTAGACTTTACTCATTGATGACTTGACTTGCTCACAAAATGCATTACATTTCAGATTGTCATCTATGTGCTCTAGCTGGTTTATATATATGTTGTCATGATCTAGATAGCGTTTTTTGAGTTATGGCTTGGTGTATTACATTATGGTCATATGGATAATTCTCATGGCTCTAAATGCTTAAATAAACAAACTTCAGCCATATTCATCCATTGACATGTCATATTCTCTCTATTGCATCTTGATGTGTTTATTGCCAAAAGGGGGAGAATAGAGAAGAAAAAGTCTGTTGGGAACAGTTTAGAGCTTTGGAGATCAATTTGCTCTTTCAGTTGCTCTAGTGTTCCTTCTGTCGACATGGTCATTAGCTTCATTTCTTCTTTGGACCATGTTGGATTCTTCAAATCAAACTCTTCTTAATGCTTTTTCTGCGTTTGTCAATAGACTCATCAAGGGGGAGATTGAGAGACCATGTGGTCGTGCTCCATGAGAGTGATGAGTAATTGACAAAGGTTTAGGTCAGTCGAGTTTGGTTTGAGTGGTTCGGAGTCGAGTCGTTGCGTGGCGCAATCGGGCTCGGTCGGACTTTGGTCAAATCTGGTCATTTGGGTTTAGGATGCATATTCTAATGTTTTGACAGGTTTTGACTTCATCTGTGGTAAGTGTAATGGTATTTACGCTTTCATGTGTCGAGCGGTGCTATTTGACGTGTTTCTTGTCTGTGTGACTGCAGGACGTCGAGTTGGAGTCGTGGCGAGACACGGTGGACCGGACTAGGCGCAGGTGGCGCTGAGGTCAGAACGGTCGGGATGTGTCGAAGACGACGTGGACTCGAGGTGGTTGCGAGGCGTGCGAGGCAAGGAGCGCGGAAGCTTCCCGGAAGGTGCAGAAGGGGCGAATCGGGAAATTCGCAAGGCTGCACAAGCGGGAGCGGGCTCCGTTGGACGTAGCGGGCGTAACGGGGCGGAGACCCGTTAGCCAGGCGCTATAAAAGGAGAGGAGGGGCTGCATGCCCTCCTTGAGCATTTGTGTGAGGATTAGGGTTTTAGAGTCAAAAGAGCTTTGGTGGTTGCTTTGGCTTTAGACTTTAGTTGTTGAGAGTGGTGTAGTAGTGGCAGAGTAGTGCTCCCTCTGTCCTCTACGATGTGTTCTAGGGATAGAACAGAGTGTGTGTTCTTCCTCCCTCCATGTGTGTGTGTGTTCTTGAGTGAGGTGAGGAGAGGATGAGTTGAGAGCTTGTAATCCTTTTTGTATCAAGTCGGGGTATCGGGACTCCTCTGTATTTCCTTGTGATGGGATGAATAAAATCTGAAGTTTTGGTTTCAGTTCGTAGCCTCTGTTCTTCGTTCTTCATTTTGGGTGATCTTCTCTCTTTTTGAGTTTCTTGTTATTTGCTGCTGGAGAGTGCCAAAATGGGTTGCTCTGTGATGGGATAGTGCCTCAAGATCATTTGATCGATCTCCCAAAGAGCTAACTTCGTTTAATCCTCAAATTTCATTTTTGAGCCTTCTCTGTTCGTCTGTTGCAATTTCTAGGGTTTTGTTGAAATCTTGTTCCCCTTGGCAAAATGACTTGAAATTTGGCATGGAGAGTAAATGGGCTATAATCAGCTAGCCTCCAAGTTTCATGGCCTGAGGATTAAGGATTGTGAGAAGTTTGGATTTTGGTCTCTCTTCTGAAGATTGTTCAGTTTCTAGGGTTTCTTGATTTCTCCTCTTTCCTTCATGAGAAAGCCTGGGATTTGATCTGGAGTATCTTGTTAACATTGCTAATCTAGTTGCAAAGGCTCATGATCAAAGATTCAGGATTGAAGTGGATATGAGATTTTGATGTTGCCTCTGTAATATTCAGGTTTTTGTCTAAATTTCATTTCATTGATCTTTTAGATGTGGGTTCTCTTTTCCTGAAGTCTCCTTGATATTTAGTTTCTATTCCTAGTGTCTTGTCCAAAGAAGATTAGCAATATCTAGTCAATTTCAATGTTTGTTGGCAGACTGCAGTAAATACCTTGTCACTTGGTAAGCTGCAGCACTGCATATTCAGTTCAGCTAGCAGCCATCTGTGCTTTACTGTTTTGTCTTCAGATTATTGTCTGCTTTCAGCCGAATTAGTGCCTTCTCTGTTCTCTGAATTTGAGTATCCATCTGTGCACTTTTCAGCTTTAGATAAAGCATTTGGAGCAGCAGGTTTCAGCCGAACTGCACTCCTGTTTTCAGCATGAAAATCAGCATATTTTTCAGTTTCGCAGTGATCGGTTAGTCTCTTTTTGGTGCTGTTTTGGACTGCAGTTTTCAGCATCGTTTGCTTATGTTTTTAGTCCAAGAATCTGCAGTAAGCCTTGCTGATTTGGGCTGCAGATTTCTGCATCTTTTTATTTTAGTTTTCTTGTTTCGTTCGGATTGCAGTCCTCATGTTTGCTTGCCGTGACAGCAAGTGCAGCCCGTTTCTTCTGCCGTGGCAACGAATTCTACCGATTTCTCTGCCGTGGCAGCACTTTGCTCCGGTTTTCTTGCGTGGTAGCTTCTTCTTTAGTTTCCTTGCCACTCCAGGTTTTGAAGTGATTTCACCTGTTTCAGAGAGCGAATTTAATTTCCTTCTTCATAGCTCATTAGCTATAGGAGGAGTCGGTGTGAATACCTGGGGCAGATTTAAAGACGACATTCACCCCCCTCTGTCGCCATTTCGGTCCTACAATTGGTATCAGAGCCGGTTAGCTCTAATTCATAGATCTTAACCGGTCTCAAGAGCCATGGCGACGGACAAGTACTCACCAAGCCGCCCGTTTTCGATGGCATCGATTACCCCTTCTGGAAGAGCCGAATGGAGACATACATCCAGGCTCAGGGGTACGCTATCTGGGGAAGGTCAAGTACGGTTTGCTGTTCCTGCCGATGAGACATCAATGCGGAACATGGCTGATGTTGAGGCGAATGCTAAGGCAAGGAACATCATATCCAGGGGTTGAGTCGAAGCGATTCGATCGCATCTCACCTGCGTCCGCCTACGATATCTGGGTGACCCTCGACGCATACCATGAGGGCACCACCCAGATCAAGACGGTCGACAGGACCAGTTCAAGCGCGAATACAACAAATTCGAGATGCTTGCTGGTGAGTCCCTAGATGAGTGCTTCGCCGCTTTCACAAGATCTTGAGCAACCTCCGAGCGGTCGGTCTCACATACCCCGACTCGGACAACGCTCGTCAGATGCTTGCGGCACTCGATCTGCGCGTGGGGAGATGAAAGTGACCACCATCAAAGACACGACAGACCTCTCGACCTTGACTCTTGACGCGCTGTACTCGCGCCTCAAGACTCACGAGATTGACGTTGTCTCTCGTAGGTCGAAGTCACAGTCGATGGCTTTGGTCACCGATCCCAGTTCGCTTCTGGTCTCTCTTCTGATTCTTCTGGTTTCTCCCTGCTGCTCTCTGTGACATAACTGATGATCAGTTAGAGCAGCTTGCGGATGATCAAGCTGGCCCTCCTAGCCCGAAGGTTTTCCCATGCCTACAAGGGTAGGAGAGACAGAAAGAGAGGCGGACCGTGATTTGCTTCGAGTGTGGTGGCCCCAACCACATTCGGCAAACTGCCCCAAGCTGGAGAAGGGCAAGAGACTACGGCGGTTCGGGCAAGATCGACTACCGACAAGAACCGCAACAAGAAGCCTCCAGCTCAGACGCCGGGAAAGAAGAAGTTCCGCAACTTCGGGAAGGCCAAGAAGCTTCCACCGCGTCCTCACCGCCTTCGACGACCTCGACCTCAGCGAGGTGGAGGGATGGAGCGACGACGACGGGACGGGTGACCAAGAGCCCAAGGATGGCGGCGACGACTTCTCCGGCATGTGCTTCATGGCCCTCGAGGGCGAACTCAGCGACAGCGAGCTGTACTCCGACTCGGACGAGGTATGTCCCTCCTATGACCAACTTAATGAAGCTTTCCTTAAGCTAGGAGGTTTTCATGCTAGAGCTAGAGCTAGGTGTACCGAGTTAGAGAAGGAAGTAGATAGACTGTCACGGGAGCTTACTTTACTTACATCTGCTCCTCCCGTGACGACTGTGATACATGCTGTGCTTTGCTGGGTGATTTGGAGAAGTTAAGGACCTCGCATGATAGTGTGTCCTCGAGCTTGATTCTATTAAGGTGGAGAATGTTAGTCTGCTTGCTGAGTTAGAGTTGAGTAGGATGGCTGTTACCCTACTTACTACTGATGAGACTACTTCTCCCACCTCATGTGAGGTTAAGGACATTGCTGCTAGAGGACCTTATGCCATGCTCCTTGATCTGCCCGAGTCTTGTGAAAATTGCAATAATTTAAAGATGAACCTAAAACGGGCAGATCACAAGATTGCTGAGTTGCGTGCTTCTTACTTGAGCCATTGATTCATGTTTGAATTGTCCTAGATTAACTGCTGAACTTGAATCTGTCTCAAAACAGTTTCAAGAAATGATTGACACTAATAAGAAAATGGCTCATTGCGACTAAGGATCCTGTTAGCTCACCATGCATTAGCTGTGATAAACTAAAACTTGAACTCGTTGCTTGAATGACAAATGTGTGAAGCTAACTAAGGATACTAGTGAAGGCACCAACTGCTTGTATTGTTGTGCTGAGAAGGGGGAGAAGCCCCAGGGTAAGGTGGAGACGCTAGGAACGTGAACCAACTGCTAGCAGTAGGACTGTCCATTCAGAGTCGGCTGTGCGTGCACAAGCCATTCTTCCCTCTGCTGTTGGTTCTTCATCTGCTCCCTTACCTCCTGCTGTTCCCTCTTCCCCTGCTCTTCTTGCACCTCTCTCTTTCGGGAGTGTCAGTACCTTATGAACACTCTCGAGAGATTTGTAGGCGGCAAGAAGAAGCTTAATCTTATTCTAGACCAGTCCAAGATTTGCAATTTAATCAGGGTCTAGGATATGATTATTTGAGGATATGAGGAAGCATCCACCTGCGTGCTCAGACCCATAGCACCAGGTGTGATCGAGACCGAGCCCAGGACCGAGAAAGTCCAATTTAAGTCAGCGGGCTATGTCCAGGGGATTTCTGACAGCAAGGTGTGCCTGCTGCTTCGGCCTCTCAGAAGGCGAAGCCTGACCGTGCTACTTCTACCTCTCAGAGGATGAAGTATCACTGCACCTTCTGTCAGAAGGATGGACACACGGTTGATCGATGCTTCAGGCGCGCCAAGATCGCGCGTAGAGACCGTGTTGAGTCTTAGGGTATTCAGGGTCAGCCCCAGATCCTGAGTGCACCTAGGACCAGCACGAGGTCTAGGTTTGCTCTGTTGATGGGTTTGGGCAGCATCGAGGACTTGGTTTTTCTGAGTCTTCTTTTTCGTCCTCATGCTGCTCCTGGTCGTGACTTCCGCCGTCCTGAGGGTAGATCTCGTTTCCCCATCGAGATAGCTACCCGCGGCGTGATCAGCGTGTTGCCGGTGTTCCGACTCGCTCTCCCGTAGCAGTCGGACCCCGCAACAGCTTCAGGTCTGCTCACAGACCTTCTGCTTTGAGTCAGAGAGCGTAGGGTAGATAGAGGTCAGTCGTGCTTGACTACTTCATCTGCTCGACGTGTTGTTCAGTATTGGGTGCCAAAATCACTCTTGATTTACCCCAGTACTGAGACTTTACTCTCTGTTTGACTCAGGTTCGCCGGGCAGGGAAGGGAAAGGTTTGGCTCGTAGACTCCGGGTGTTCACGACACATGACCGGAGATTCCGTTGGTTTTCTTCCCTTGCCCGTGCTCCAGGTGATGAGACGATCACCTTCGGAGATGCTTCATCTGGGCGCGTCATCGCCAAAGGTACTGTGCGCATTAATGATTCTTTCATTTTGAAAGATGTAGCCTTGGTTAGTAAGCTGCAGTACAATTTGCTTTCAGTTCTCAGCTTACCGATGACGGTTTCGAGGTGAGCTTTAAGAAAAATGCTTGCAAAATTCTTGATTCTTCGGGTAGTCTGGTTTGCGGGATTTCTCGTTATGGGAGGATCTTTCGTGCTGATTTTTCTGAGTCTTCTGGTGATCCTCTCAGGTGTTTAGTTGCTTCTGAGTCCCGCGACCTTTCTTTCTGGCATAGGAGACTTGGTCATATGGATTTGATCATTTGACCCGAGTTAGCGGCCACGATCTCATTCGTGGTCTGCCGAAACTCAAGATGGTCAAAGATCTTGTTTGCTCCATGCCGGCACGGCAAGATGGTTGCCGCTTCTCACCCTCCGGTCACAGTTACTATGACCGATGCACCGGGACAGCTGCTCCACATGGACACAGTTGGACCAGCTCGAGTGCAGTCAGCAGGAGGGAAGTGGTATGTTCTTGTTGTGGTCGATGACTTCTCGAGGTATTCTTGGGTGTTTTTCTTAGCCTCGAAGGATGAGACGTTTTCGCATTTCCGAGGTCTTTTCAGTAGGCTTTCTGGAGCTCCCAGGTGCCTTACGAGCGATCCGCAGTGACAATGGCACGGAGTTCAAGAATTCCTACTTTGAGAGTTTCTGTGGTGAGACAGGTGTAGAGCACCAGTTCTCTTCTCCATACGTCCCTCAGCAGAATGGCGTTGTGGAGAGGAAGAACCGTACCTTGGTCGAGATGGCCAGGACGATGCTTGATGAGTACTCTACACCGCGGAAGTTTTGGGCTGAGGCTATAGCCACCGCGTGCCATGTCTCAAATCGAGTTTTTCTTCGGGCACACTTGCATCGCACTTCTTATGAGTGAGATATGGGCGAAAGCCAGCGTCTCTCATTTTCGTGTTTTGGTTGCAAGTGCTTTTTTGAAGTCCGGGAACCTAGAAGTTCGAGTCACGTTCTTGTGATGGATCTTTCTAGGTTACTCGCCTTCTTCGCGGGCTTATAGGGTCTGGAACTGCGAGTCTAGTAAAATGGTAGAGACCTGTGAGGTGACCTTTGACGAGGCCAGTCCGGGGACTAGGCCCGATATCTCAGGTTCTTTAGAGCAGTCCGAGACCATCTTTGTGGATGATGAGGATGATGGAGACGACGGTTGTCTACCTGATCCTGTCCCTCATCCACCCCTTGAGGTGCCGTCTTCCACCGCACCTCGAGGTGATCAGCCCATGCCTTCTGCTTCTTCTGGAGCTGGTGGCTCTGTTCCTACCTCGTCAGCTCACGAGGTAGAGGCCACTTCTTCATCTCATCCTGGACCTCCTAGACATATCCAGAAAGCTCATCCTTCAGAGCAGATCATTGGAGACCTTTTCGAGCGTGTTACCCGCTCAAAATCTGGCTTATCTCAATTCTGTCTCCATTCTGCTTTCATTGCCTCCTTTGAGCCCAAAGATGTCTCATGCTTTATCTGATGAGTCTTGGGTCAATGCCATGCATGAGGAGCTAGAAAATTTCGAGAAACAAGGTCTGGTCGCTTGTCGAGCCCCCGCGAGGTCACAATATTATTGGGACTAAGTGGGTGTTCAAGAACAAGCAGAGCGAGGATGGAGTGGTTATTCGAAACAAGGCTAGACTGGTTGCTCAGGGGTTCTCCCAGGTTGAAGGTCTAGATTTCGAGGAGACCTTTGCCCCTGTAGCTAGACTGAGGCCAT